>JAVSCE010013493.1:0-263241 GCA_032199065.1 Smutsia gigantea
CATAGCATAAAAAATGAAATAATTGGATAACCAGTATTTATTGATAAAATATATATATTACTGAAGATGTAAGAGTGGCATACCTGTTTAGATTAGCCTCTCTTTTTGTGTGTGGTAAAAATACTTAACATGAGATTTACCTTCTTAACAAATTTTTCTGTACATAACGTAGTATTTTTGACCATAGGCACAACGTCATAGAGCAGATCTCTAGAAATGATTCATCATGCATAACTGAAATTTTTTATCTGTTGAACAGTAATTTCTCATTTCCTCCTCTACCAACCCCTGCTAGCCACCATTCTACTCTCTGCTTCTGTGTATTTCATTTTTATATGAATTCCAAGATTCAAGCAGTAAAATGTGTGGATAAAATTGGCCTTTTTGGTGGTTTTGAAAAATGTGATGTCTGTTAAGTTCTTTCAGATACCTTTAATTGACTAGCCAGATTGTACTAGTTCAAATGCATTCAGTAACTAAGCCATGCTATGCAAATGTTATTAATATACTTATATTTTTAATGGAAGGTATGGAAAATATCAACATATATTTATTGTCATCCATCTCTTCATTTATCTACCTTCATACTGGCTCCTGTTTTCCTGCTAACATTTCTGCTAAGTCTGTTTCTGATCAATATAGAAACCAACTCTGCTATAGCAACTTTTCTGACCCAGGAACTCTGAAGAAAGCCCTAGAGTCAAAACAAATCCGTTCCCTGACTTGAGATACTGATCAGGTTAAACCGTGCTTTTCAATAGTCCTGCAACTCAGATCCCTGAAGGGCTGTGCCTGCTGCCTTTGTCATCACAGGCTCTCTCAGAACAGAATTGTCTTTGAAAACGCTGGCACTGTTCCAAAGCCTCCACTTCCTGTTCCCTGACCACTTGACTGCAGAACAGTTACAAACAACCACATTAATTAATTATATAATTAAATGTCTTTCTCTTTTAGGAATGGATCTTCATTCATGCCTATCACAATCTCAAAGTACTGGAGGAAGATCATAATGCAGGCTCTCTGAAAATCAGGTGTGTCAGAGCTCCCTCTCTGTCAGCCACAGGGCAAGGCCACTTGTAGAGAGCTTACTTGTGTGGAGGCTGACAAATTCCATCTGTGCTCTTACTGTTAGGAGGTCCTTAATATTTTAATTCTTAATATTATGAGATTTTTTGAATAAGTTAACAAAGGGGGGAAAAGTGATATTTTTTCATACAGGTGCATATTTTCATTTCCAAGAGTTATAGCTTTAGGTCATCTTTTTTTTTACCTAATTATTGATTATTTAAAAAATGTGTCAATATTTGTTGAATTTTGCAAAATGCTTTCCTTCAAAATTGCATAATGTACCATTAAACTTCCTCAGATAGGTTAACTCAGTATTATGGATGAGTCATGCATGGCACAGAGAGGTTAATTATTTGATTCAAGTTCACACAGTTAATCAATTTGCATTCAGAAAATAAAACATTATTCCAATTCACCATTGTTGAGCCTTCTGTAGTCCTATAATTTCACTTTAAGATTTTATATATTTTTTAGAAAACTAGCCAATATTGTCTTAACCCAGCTTCCTAAATGGTTTTTGAGCCCCTGTAAATTTTCTTTCCTAAGTATATATCTGTCTACTTTTTTGTACATGTAAACATTTTATGTGCTAAGCTTAAAAATATTTTTAGGCAAAGGATGATAGAAAAAAATTTTTTTAATGTTTATACTCTATCATGGGACTTCAACATTATGGTCAGAAACTTAATCTGAAAATTCCAAGTTTATAAAATAAGCATATATGCAAATAAGTATGTAAGAATAGATTTTTAAAATGTTTCCATCTGACTCATAAAAGCTAAGTGAACCATGAAATGTGAAAATCTGAAACAAATGAAACTGAGGAGCAAATTCAAACATGCCCAGGGCAACAAATACGGTTTGTATGATTTTTGTCTGTTGTGTTTGTTTTTGTTTCTAGCTGTCTAGAGTGTATCTTCAGTGATGGATGATATAAAAAAATAATTCCCATTAATTTCAACAGTCTGAATCTTGAATAAATTAGAAATATGGAAACTTATGAAAATTTCATATGATATGATACTGCCTTACTTCTCTTCGGCCATTTTCTCTGCTTTTGTTGTCTGGCCATGTTCAAATCCCTCTTGCCCATTAGATGTGAAATTTTTGAGAGTAGGTACTATGTCTTAATCCATCTTTACATTTCCAGATTCTGCAACCACAGGGTTTAGCTCAAAATAAGTAATCAGCAAATTGTTGAATGATTAAGTGACTTGAAAAAAAATCACATTGACTTAAATATTAGTAAATGTTAAAGAAAAATTACCCAAATTTAAATCTTTTCCTACAAATCTCCATCTACCCTGCCACTCCTGTCTTTATCTTAATGAAATGGAAGTTAAGAGGGAGGAAGATATATGTTTTGTCTTTGAAATTAAAGGAATCAAAAAATAAGGATGTCTTTACGAAGTTAAAGTAACAATTTGAAATGGAGCTTGAAAGATAAGTAAGATTTTGAAAGCAGAGATTGGAGTGCTTAAGCTTGGAAGGAAAAACACAAGCAAAATCATAATAGCATAAGACTGACTATGTGAAGCAAGAGCAGTAGATATATTTAATTGGAGCTTAGAGTAGGTGTATGGGAAGACCTTTGCAAATCTAGGCAACAGCCTTAAGCGCCAGGCAGATGAGTTTCTCTTAATTTGTTAGAAACAAACACAGTAAAATTTTAAAGGTCTTATTTTTAGATATACTAGTTTCTTTTAATTTGATTTAATTGTATGTTCAGCCTGTATATAAGTATTATTTTGAATATAGGTGACTATTCCCTCATTTATTATTCAACTAGCAGTACATGATCTTAAATTTCCAGTATAGGTATACTTTCCTGCCTTTTGAATATTTGTTTAAAAAACAATTTTTATTAATGTATTTTTAAGGAAGAAATCATTACATGTACTCTCATTGGCCTCTGATTCAACTGTTTGCGTCCTCTCCTCCAGGTAAATGAATGTGCCTCTGTTTTACTGCCTGACTCCTTAAAAGTCAGAGCCATTTTTACATTTTAAACCCTCACACTTGGTGAAATATAGATAAGACCAAATTGAATGTTTTTTCTTTCAAATGATGGTGAATTTCACCCCAAAATTTAGTTTCATTTTGATTCAGCTATAAAGATGTGAGGACCTAGTATATTGAGGTATGGAGTGGTTCAAGTAGTTCTATAGAATCTTAGAATAATTTGTGGCATGTTATTTTTAACTTTGTATGCTAAGGGAAGCCAAGATTGAACCCCTTAGGATAAGGAATACTCCCTTGAGTCATATTTTAAACCAATCCATTTCTTACACCTCTCCTCAGGACCACTACATGAGGAATAAAACTACTGGGTCAATTCCAAATCACTCTAAAATGGAATTGAATTGAGACTTATTTCTCAAACAAATGTAAGCTAGAATAAGGTGATTTCTTGAATATCAGAGTAGGTACCATTACTCTCAGCATTATTTTTCAGACCACTTAAAAAAAACACACACACACACAGATAAGGAGTTAAAAGGAAAGAAATAAAAGTTTTCCAGTCTCATGATCATAATGCTCTCATCACTTATGTTTTTGTATTAGAATCTGAAATTCTCACAGAATGAACTATAAGCAAACAATCTAAGAAAATGCACAATAATAGTAACAGAATTTCAAATGTACCCTCTTGGAGTTTTAAGCATTTCACTTTTTTTTCTTCGTCTTATTTCCAGATGCTACTCTATGCACTTGGTGACTTGAGGCTGGTGCTCTAGCGAGGCCCCTGGCTCTGACACTACAGCCTCCATCTGCCCTCAGCCAGCATTCACCAGGCATGAAGAAATGGCTCTCCCCTCAGCTGCAATAGGCAGAAAAGCTGCTGTTTATACCGAGTGCACTTTGGGTCCTCAGAGGAAAGCAAGGAGAAGTCAAGGGAGGTCTAATCCTGCCTGCATCTCTGCTTCAGTGTTTATCTTTCATCTTTGCAGCTGTTTTTTTTTTCAAATAAATAGGTTAAAGAGAAACAATGTGGACTAAATCCTAGAGGTTGAAATAGTTTTCCTCACTGTATTCCGTTTTCTTTTTCCTTGTCTATTAAGTTTAAAACAAATTTGCTATGAAATAAAGTGGACCTCTGACAACACCCTGAAGTTTGAATTTTTATTATTATTATATTTTTTCTTCTCCATTAGGGCTGGCTCCTATGTAACTATGCCTGCAGGAAAGGAGATACTGCTCAAGCAGGCACTGTTACCATTTGGGCTTATAATATGTCCTTTTTATGGATTATTTTGCATTTCTCCCCTGGCGATAATAGCAATGTAATTTCAAAGTATTCTTTAGTAGAAGCTCCTATTTATTATTATTATGGTGAAAGGAGAATGCTATTTGCCCTGTCACGCTACTTTACCTGTGGTTACATTTACCCAGCAACTGCTTTTTGGAAGGCTGGCTTAATTTACTGATATTTCACTTAATGATTTAGGTGAGGATAATGGCAAGCATTGCATATGGAAGGAAAGGTGGTTTGGGATTACCCAGAGAAGTATGGGTTGCATTTTGTTGCATTTCTGTTTGACATTCCCTTAAATGCCGCAGCATAGGAGGAAATATTCCAGACTGAAAGGTCCAACAAGCCCATGCCACAGACCTGAGGATCAAGAGACGTTCTGACTCCCTGTTCTCCCACTACCATGCCCACGAGCAAGATGTTTCACCTCTTCACACTTCAGACTCTTTGTCTATAACATAAATGAAGGGCTTGGCTACCTCCAAAGCCTTTCTCAGGAATCAAGGAGTGTACCTAGCAGTGTCAAACATTTAAATCGTGTCAGATCCTTGCTCAGGCATATGGCTGGATGATTAAAAGGTATGGGCTCAATAGCTTGCACTACGATTTTCCATATCTTTAAAAAACAGAATCCTGTGTGGAAAAATAAAGATGATAGGAAAGAAAATAAGATGGGTCTGCCATAATGTATGAATCATAGGTTCACCAGCGGTACTACTCTTACCTGAGATGGTTGAATTGAGTTGCTCGCCTATCATGTAAAGTCTGGTGGTGAGGGTGAAATGCAGGGTGCTAGGTGAAAATAAAAGAAGTACTTGGAAAATAAACATTTGAATGACAAACTGTCCTCAGGGAAGACCGATGGTTTTACATGTCAACTTGACTGGTAGAATGCACAGATATTTGGACAGACAGTCTGGTGCTCCTGTGAGGGTGTTTTTGAAAGAGGTTAACATTTAAATAGGTTGCCCTTCCTAATGAAGGTGGACCACATACAATTTATGTTTTGAACAGAACTAAAAAGTCAACCCTTCCCCAAGTAAGAGAATTCTTTAGGCCTGACTGCCTTCAAACTGGGACACCAGCTTTTTCCTGCCTCCATGCTCACACTAAAACATTGTCTCTTTCAAGGTCTTGAGTGGGCTCTTAAGTCTGGAACAACACCATTAGCTATGCTGGTCCTCATGCCTTTGGACTTCAGACTGGGATGATATCATGAGCTATCTTGGGTCTTCACCTTGCTGACCTGTCCTACAGATGTTGGGACTTGACATAATCATGGTAGTTATTCCCTTATAAAAAATCTCTTTCAAAATATTCTAATATATTCCATATTTTAGAATGTAGTGTGCATGTTATGTGTGTGTATGTGTATGTTTGTATGTATGTGTATTCATATCCTATTGGTTCTGTTTCTCAGGAGAATGTTGACTAATATAATGGTTGAGAGTAATATACACAGATAAAAAAGAAGACATTCATGTATTTTTAAAATTTCTCTAGGGTTTACATATTGATAGTAAGCACAAAAAGAACAGAAAGTTGGTACAATTGACTGTGGTTTTCCCTTGATTTCTTACGAAAAACACTTAGATGTGCTTTGTTTCATAACCCAGAGAAGAATATCTAAGAAAGAGAGCAAATTAGTCCCTCATACAGGCAATGTTGAACCATTGTGTGGTCACTTTTCAGTTTAGCTCATGTTATGACAGAAAGACAATGCAGATAGATTATGCCGTTATCCCTCATTGTGTGTCTTCAGGCTGCATGGCCAATTTGGTATGACTGTTCAACTTGTCTTTAGAGTTTAATATGTGTTACATTGCCTTACTGGGAAACACAACTGTAGTGTGAGTGAAAATGAGTCAGAGGATGTGAGTGGGAATGTGTTTATCACTTTAATTTTAGAAATCCTGGAAGGTGTTCTAAACATATTAACTGTTCTCTGCCTTTTTCTGAAAGATATGAATAAATCAAGAAGGAAGATTAAGGGATAAAGAAGGAGTACTCAGAAAAATAAAGATATTTTCCTACATCTGTTACAAAAATTATGGGTACATCAGTTGTTGAATAGAAAGTAACATTAAACAATTCTCCATTGTTCCCATGCAGGGTGCTAATACAAGGTGAAAGGGAATATTTTGTAGTATACCAGTTCCCTGCATTGATAGCAAGGTTGTGCTAAAATTGCTGTCAATGGAAACCCTAAAAGTTTTGAGGAAAGTCATGTTTTTTCTTATTAAATGGGTAGCTCTAGAGTATAGCCTAATCAGCAAATCTGATCAAGTGGGGTTGTGTCTCATGTCAGGAGTGAAATGCTGAATATCTGTAATGTTTTGCTGTCACAACATTGACACAGAACAGTAGAAAACGAGCTACTGGCTTAAAATACAGTCCAGAGATAATTAGCTTGGAATACTGATCTTCTCGAAAGGGATTCTGAACCACTGATGGACAGAGATAAGAATCAACCCTTGGGAAAATGAAAAGTAAAGAGACATATTTATTATAATTCCAGAACCATTATGCACCAAGGACTAAAAATAGCATGGCAGGAGCAGCAGAGAGAGCAGAATGGGAATGGCCAGTGAAAAGTCATAGGTCCCCAGCACAAACTGCAATCCTCCTGGTGTAACATCATCTAAGCTACCTCCTGCCACCTGGCGAGAAAGTGGTAAGAAAAGTGCCCTGGGAATCAGGTCCAAGAGATCCCAACTTCTAATTTAATATCAATCAATCTATCAAACTTTTCCTCATTAGCGTAATATCAGTCAGGCAAGTGGAATGTGGAGCACCATTCAGGCAAATGTGAGCCCAGCTTTCATGACAGCCCTTGGGCAGCTGGACCATTTTGGAAACACTGTGACACTGTTACCAGGAATTCAGTAAGTGCAGAAGTATTTCCTACAAAATGCAGATGTATACAGTTAAGTAGAAATGAGCAGAGTTAGCGTAAGAGCAATGCACTAGCCAGGAACTAATGGCCATTATATCCAATAAGCCTGCATATAATGACCAGTGTTAGATGTATCCCTTGGCACAGCTCGTCAGCCCTGGCAGACCCAGGCACAGGAATGTGTCTGCTCAGCCAATAAGTCTTAGCACTGCCGAGATTGGAGCACCTGAATTCTGTCCCTTTTATTACAGGATAACATACATGCATGATCCCACTTTGTAATTTGGATTCTTAGGATAATATCTTTTCCTACTTAACTTACTTAGTAAGTAGTTAAGCATTTTTTGAGAACTTGTAAGCACAAAAATCAGTGCAATGGTATTTGCATGGTACCAAGATATCACCACACAGACCACTTATCATCACCACGGGGAACCCTGGATAACATTCAGGCAGACAACAGTGGTCTGTGATCGCTGACGGACAGTAAGGCAAATCAGCACACCGACTTTATGTTTGCAGTGATGTGGTACAATGGGAAATTCCTATCATCACCTATATAATCTTCTTAACGAATGGTTTAAAATTTAATTTAAACATGAGAAAATAGACAAATACAGATTATTAAATATTCTGTGATACAATTGTCCTAAACAATCAGACAAATCTAGAATGTGGGATATCCTACAATGCAGATGGCCTAAACTGTCCAAAAATATCAATATCATGAAAGAAAATAAAAAACGGGAGAACTCTTGTAGATGAAAGGGAAATATAGAGACATGACAATCTGGCGAAGTGCATGACCTTAAGGTCATAAAGCTATGAAAACACTTGGGGGATGATTAGATACATTTGATTATGAAAATTATAATATATTTTTGAACCATGTTAAATTTATGGGATGTGAAGCCAAATAACACAAAAAGACCCAGCTGCAGGGCAATCAGAGGAAGGACGACAGACCCGATGGAGAAGCACATTATGACCGCAGGCTTCTTCCATGCAAGGAGCTCTGTGACCAGGCCCTGCTATTACCTGAACAGTGGGTCCTGCCACCAGCGAGCCAGGCGGGAGGTTTCTCCTTCAAAGAGAGAAGGAGAGCCGGGCTTTTGGAACCCTAAAGCTTATACAATTTTGAGGGTTCTCTGTCTTGCCAGTGGGGTTCAGCCCCCGGCAAGTTCTCTATGGATTCAGTGAGGCCAAGGAATGACAATGGATCATTTTTGGGGTGAAAGGGTTTATTACCTGGCTTGTTCTCCCAGCGATAGGTTGAGCCCTGGAATTACATCTGCACCCAACAGTCTGCAGCTCTGTACTCCTCCTTGTCTCTGCCCAGAGCACTGGGCTTGGCTCTTTATATAGTGACTCAGTCAATAATAGCTATTGCCAACGGATGTGGAAGCAGTAGCCTAGCAGAGGCCAGTTACATCATCAAGTAGTTTAGGTTCAGATGAGGATCCAGGCCATAGGAACTTCCATTTTCACCCACCCTCTCTTTAAGTAAAATGATACAAAATCGTGAATACAAAATTAGGTGAAACATTTAGTATTTACTTAGAATAAGAGACAAATGTTAAAAATTATGAACTAAAACAAATGAAAGATACCATTTTGTTAAATGAAACCATCTTGGAATGGATTGTGTAGGCAAATCTTTTGGAAGTATATTAAGGAACACCACCTGTGAGGGAGGGCGGGCAACAGAATTAGCGAGAGAGAGAGAAAGACTCCAGTGGGTGGTGCAGCCGCCACAGAGGTCCCAGCAGCCTCCACCAGGAGCTCTGGAACTGGAACGGCCCTTCAGTGTTATCCCCGTGTCAGGCAAGGGGCAAGGGAGACAGGTCTTTGTCCCCTACTAATGACTTACTTTTGGATGTGGGCTGCCCTCAGAAAGGGCCATAATCTTGGGCAGAGAAGTTGCCTGCAGGCAGGACAATTCCAGGAGGAGCTGCAGCTGTGAACGAACAGCAACCACTACTCCCAGCAGCTGGACATGTGAGGCTGTCCTTCTGAAAGGAGGAGGTGGGGGTTGTACCTCCATACACATTACATCCCAAAACAGCACGCTGTTCAGAAAGGAAACCCACGTTATATTTTTATTAATTAACTGACCGCTACAATATATTTTCCTTTATTTTTTGGTGGCACACTTTTTGATTATTTCTTTACTTGCCAACAACTTATAATATTATTTTCTTTAGCGACAAGAAAAAGATAATTTAGTCTTAACTTTTAGAAGAGCTGTTCCACATCATAGCTTCAATACTTTTTTTAAATTTGGAAAATCGTTTTTAAAATTTGGACAAATGTCTCTCAAGTTTCTTACATATGTAAACTCTAAGATTTCAGGTACTTCAAGATGTCATAGGCAGTGACTAATATTAAATGCCACTTGTAACTGTAATGGTAATGCTCATTAATCAATTAGCATTCAACTATTAATTGGAGTGACAGTTATGAATTTCATGTTGGGCCCTGCACGTACATTTCAGGACATATGAGAATCGGGTCAGTGGTGGTAGGAATATTCTGGAAGCCATTTTGACACTGGGATGAGCAATAATTTAACTCTAAATAGAAATGACTGCAAAGCACAGATGCATATATATATATATATATCTTATGAAATACAAATTAAATTTACCTGTGACTTAATTGTATCTTGCACAGTGCCTACCAGCCCTCAGAGGCAGTCTGCACATAGGCGCTGATGCTAGTGAGGCTCCAGAACGAAACCTTCCATGGTTTCGAGGTAAACCTGCTTCCAGCCCCAGGGTTCATAACTTTCTGAGGCTTCCATTCCTTCAGGACCCTTCTACACCCTGCTGCTTACTGCTACTCCTCACACCCAGTTGGTCTACACAGTGAACAGACTGCTGAAGTGCAGCAGAAACTTAGGTTACAAACTCAGTAATGGTTAAAGCGCCATGTGAGGGTGTGAAGTTTCTCAGGTCAGCTTGACCCTCCCTAAAGCATTACTCAGGTTCAGTTAGGTACTCCCAGCCCTTGGCCGTGGGTCCAGCTCCTCCTATAAACCCAAGTTCTGTTCATGTGTCCTTTTCAGTTCTGTCACACCAACAGTTTCCCTCCAGGACTATTGCTGTTTCTCTGGATCCAGTTATTGTCTAAGGAAGCACCGCATTTTCTTCCTGTGCCCTCCTTCCTCTGAAAATTCCTCCGAGTTTTATAATGAAATTGTTTCCTCAGAGTCACCAGAACTCTCACTCCATAGCATCTTGTTATCTTTTCAGAGAATTCTTGGAACTGGATGTTCTACTTCTCAGGAGCAACAATCTCCTCCCCAGCTCCCCTTGAGTGTTACTGTGTACACAAACCATCATTCTCTTTCGTAAGCATTTCTAAAAGTCCCAAACACTTTTAGAACTCAGGTCTCTAGTGCTCCTTAAATATAACTATAATAAAACCTATACAAATCAATAACCAAGATGCCAAGGGAGAGCCTAAATTGCTGAAGCAGAGCATTCTGTGACATACACCCCTTTTAGGATTCTGCAGGGAGTCAGGGGGCTTTATGAAATTTGATGTTATCTCTGAACGTTTTAACAGTACAGAATAAAAAAATGATATTTCATTCAAGACCCATCAAATATGAATCCTGCCTCAGAGGATCACTATAATGACACTTTCAGTGGTAATGTTGACCAGGGGCAGGTGTTTGATGCGTTTCTTTTGCTCACAACATAAGATCTTACGTGTAACTTTTTAACTTTCCTTTTGAGTCAATGAATAGGGTTAGCATAAGATTATGAATGGGCAATATTATTGATTGGCTTATTCCTTCCTCGGCTTGCATTCTCTGAGGTTGCTCACCCGATTCCACTTCAACCTTCTCACATCCTCAAATGTAAGCATCCGAGAACTGGATATAGGTTGTTTTCCGTGAAAGGCCTTTAGTTCTGAAATTTCTTACTTGCTGTGACATCTTGCCCACCTTTCTGAATGGTGTGTGTAGCAACCATACTTTTCACGTGGCCACCAGATTCAGGAGACAACTGAAAAGGAACCCATTTTTAAAAATGTATTTTATGCTGCTTTAGTCAGAACTATAATTTTCTGGTAAAACTTAATTTTAAGCTTAGTACTGTGACCCTTGGGCAATTTGTGGGAAATAAAAATTTGAAAATCAGAAAAGTAAAAAATGTATTACCTAGTCTGTTGTTATTTTGAATCCTCCCATCACCTATCAGTATCATTGACATCAGATGTCCCTCAGCCCTGTTTAAAAATTTTTTTTCATTTGTATATTTGGAGGGTGGGAGCTGTTTTAGGAAACTTAATAGTCTATTCATAAAATAAAAAATACTACAATTGTTGCAATGACAAGCACTGTGGCAAATTGAAAAGTCCTTCACAAGTCAAATAACTAAGGCCTCCATAGGATGTAATAGCCACTTAATATAGTGTATGTTTTCCTGAGGAGATAGAAGATTTTTTAAAAAGTCAAATAACTTAATTATTAAGTTGTAAACTTAATTGATTAATGATTAATTGAAGCCAAGTAATTGCTGTCTTTTCTATTATCTCCTCACTTTATCCCATATCCCCATACGGTGGCAATTAAGTTACCACTTAAAATCCTTAGGACAAACCCAAAAGGCAGGAAAATTGCTGAGTTAGCTGGTGTTCACCTAGAGAGAGGCAGGAGGGAGCTGTCAGCTTCTTTACCCTCCTAGGCGCCTCTCACTGATTCAGATTCCTCAAGAGCAAGAACATTTAATGGACCTCGGTGTTTAATCTGCGTGTCTGTCTCTATCTCAGAATTAATCTATTAAGAGCCTTTCCTCTGTCATTTATCCTCCAAGGTAAAGAGCTTGGCGGTTTGTGAATCACTTTACCATGAGGCTCTTGGGTAGGCAATTTTAATTTCAAAGGCAGGAAAAACTGTCTCTTTCTTTACCAACATATTTAACATTGGGTCAGCTTTCCTTGCAGCCAGTTTACCTGAGTTTAGCTAATGTTGGTAAGCTGGTAAATTCGTAACAATGGAGCTTCCCCCAAGAGGATCCCTTTCTTCCCACCAAAAGCCCTAATTGGTAGTGTTTGCTAATTTCTAGAGTGTAAATGCTCCCACCATGGCTGATTTTGAGCTACGCTACTGAACTGGAATTGGAAAGACACATCTGCTCCTTGACAATATAAGTTAGCCCCAGCATGCCTCAGAGTTGGGCCCTTGAGGAGAAACAAGAATAGAAACCCCTCAGATCTTCCTACAACCTGGACCAAAGGATTCCACCTTGCAGTCCTATGAAGCCAACTAAGTCTCTTCTTATAGATGACTTATTATAAATTGATATCCATGTAACTCAAAGGAAATACACCTTTTAATAAGTAGTTGAACCATAAGTTTCAGTCAAATCAGTTCACAAAACTTATCTCCTCAGTTGTCTTAAAATTCTGATTGAGGTTCCATTGATAGATTGTACTGCTTAGTTGAAAGGGAAGCTATGTTGGTATGACTGCGGGAAGGTTCTACAGCCATGCAAGAAGATGCATTCTAAAAGAAGGGATTTCTTTTTCTCCTTCCCAACTTCTTTATGTTTCACATTAAACACCTTAGTCAACTATAGTCATCATGTTTGAAGCTTTACATGACAGACCTTTGGCCTGGAAGAGAACTTAGATGATAAGGCAATGTTGAATAAAACTTCAAAAACTCTACAACTATTTTATTTTATTCTTGACCACCATAATATACTGTTCAGACTGAAATTTTATAGAGATGTTAAACGATTTTCCCCAAATCACACAATCATCATTAACGTTTGGGTTAGAACACAGTCTTTGGACTTCCATCTGATGTTACCCAACTCTTCACTCCCTCTTTTAAAACTGAAAAAAATTGTTAATATTCCATATATTTGAGTGATTACTCTATAAACTAAAGTTCTCTAGTTTATCCAGGGTCTCAAATTGAATTTTGAGCCTGTTTTTGTTTCACCTCTACTGCCTATTTGGAAACTTTATGCCACTTTATTTTTGCCACTGCCTATTTATAAACTTTACTTAATTTTGGTTTGGCACATAGCATTCCTAGATGATCAGACACATCAAGGAAAATGGTAGGTATAATTTGTTCTAATTAAGAAGAAAATTAAAATCATCAGATTTTTCTTATTAAAATGAATAGACATTATAGGCATGTATATATAGTCAATTCCTTTCTTTCCAGATTTTTAATCAATATTGCTGTCATATTAAGCAATTCCTACTGATTATTAAGGTGGCCAAATCAACAGATTAGCTGTATTTGGTTTACTTTTATTTTAAAGGTATAATGTTAGCCTTCATGACATTGTGTATAGATATATTATATGGATGGGTGATTACAAACTTTAAAATTATTCAATAGCTTCTAGTGATTTCCTTAATGCTATTATAATCAATTTTATAATATCATTGGTGACCTTAATTTTAGTGTTACTCTTTCACAGTTTCTCTGATTTTTTTTGATGGAAAAGAAGTAAAACACACTAGCTATTTTTTTTCTTAAAGTAATGTTAAAATTTTGTAAAATAAAAATTACTGCTTAGGTCATGATATCATAATTATAATATTTGACTCCAGAAATTATATTTAGATATTTTCCAAGACTTTGTTTTTCTCCCTCTCTTTCTTTGAAACAGTTATCAGATTTTGAAAGATGCTGAAGTCTTTCATGTAATTCTTTTTTTATGGTATTAAAAACAAATATTTGGGTGATTATAAAGATTTGAGGGTATATTGCAAATCTTTCCTCTTCGAGTTTCTATTTCTTTTCTCAGACGCCAAGACAATCTTCCACAGACGTTAGTTTTATGATAAACCTGTCTTTAGCATCTCCCATTCTAAACTGCTACCATTGAAATACAGCTGAAGTGAAAACTATTTTTGCTTGTGATATGGCTGTCATGGTACCCCTCTTAGAAAAGTGTTATTTGATATTTAACACATACAGCAGAAAAGACTTTGAGGTCTGTTAATAACATCATCAACTTACATATCATAGTACGTGAGTATTGTCCAATGAGTTTCATATGCTGAGTTATATAAAGCCATCAAAGGAGCTATTAAAGGTAGATAGAATAAATATTTGTGAATACTTTATAAGGACACTGAGTAAGAGAAGTTAAAGTATAGAAACTTTCAAGGAATACAAAACATATTTAGATGAAAATATCCCTAAGGTGTTAGTACATTTTAAAGTATATATGGCATTTGGAACTTTTCAATCACTACTCTATTGATTTCCTTAGATACCATCCATGTTTTATAAAAATGACTTAAACTTGCATAGAAGGAGTTATGTCTGTGAAAATGGTGGGGTAAGGAACTCTGAAAATTGTCTCTTCCATAAAAGTAATGAGGAAACTGGCAAAAATTGTTAGAATCAACTTTTTCAGGATTCTGGATATTAACTGAAGGCTTATTCTGTTTCTTTGAACTTCTTATCCATTTCTGAGCTGGTAGCCTACCATTTAATTAATGTGGCTACAGAGTACATTTTGGTACTGTGGCTAGATGGCATATCTCACCTTATCATTCTTTTCCAACTGTTCTTGGATTTTTGGTAGATTTATATTAGATTACACTAATTCAAGCCTTATTCTGACAAGAATTACTATCTTTGTGATCTAATGTATTCCCACTCAGAAATAATCTATGACTTCACATTTATTTTGCTTTTCCTATACACTTTTGCACTGTTTTATAACTTTCTTCATGTAGGTTTCCATGGTTCTTGTCAGTTTATTATTTTATTTTATGTATTTTGTTATGGGAAAGGAGATTTATTATTTTTATTATATTTAAATGTGTTATTGTTAATATATAGAAAACTCACTTGTTTATTTATCATATATGGACCCACCACATATAGATTGTATTTTTTCATGTTATTTTACTTATGCAACATATTGTCTAAATTTATTTTGTCGGATATGCATATTTTTCATTTCTTTATCTTGTGTTATTACACTAGATAAAATCTCCAGATTGATGTTTAGTAACTGTGGTAATTAGAGAATTCTTATTTTATGCATTTGATATTATTTATTCATAAAATGATAAAATGGTACAGCTTTTTTCACACTACAGAAAACATCTAATCCAGTCTTTAAATTTACATACGTAAGAACAGGGGACAGAGTAATAAAGTGTCTTGCTTAAATTTACATAATTAATTAATGACTTACCTTCTACTGAAATTGTCCCTTTGGCTTACATTCAAGCTCTTTACCACTCTAGCTTGCTTTTCTTTACAGGACAACTGGTTAGACCACTGAGTAGAGTCTCATTTTGCTTTGTTAAAATACTGTTATTTAATTTATGCTCTGCTCAACCTGCCAGGTGCACATATATGCATAGCAGAAGCCTTTTTTCTACCACTACACTAGGGGCTCCTCAGGGTTAGAAAAAATAAATGAATAAATCAAGGTGAACAATACACTTCCCTCTAGCCTGGTAGTTATTATATATATTTATTTATTACATATATAATACTGCACACAATCTTTAGTTCACAGGCATTCAGAGCATGTAAAAATATCAGATCAAATATCTTTCTCTAGCAGATTTTTCATGTAAAACTTAAAATTGAATCAACTTGATTCTTATTAGTACACTTTTTCTGTGAGGCTGTGTTGGCCAATATGACAACACCTTTACTTTCAAGAAAACAGGTGATTTGACTGCAAGAAGTCCTTTTTTGAAGATATGTCGAATGAGTTTTGAAACTTCTGATGAAGTTCCAAAGACAATATTCTGCCTGCATTTCTGTGAATGTTTTGTCAGAATCGATTATGGAATATGTAATTATATGGATGTTGACTAATTAGTGCAAAAACCAGTGGAGCTGCCAGAGTTAAATAAGTTCTCTCTAGTACATGAGAGGACAGTTGCTCTGATAGGTTAAGATTCATTAAACTAATGATGTCAATCACATGAAGTGTCTTAGGTAAATCTGGGTGACATTTCCACCCTGTAGACGATGATTCAAACACTGTTCCATGTCATCAGAGCCACATTTCATTGCGTCAGACAATATGTGCTCCAAGCTACTGAGCAGATTCTTTCAGTACAATTATGCACCATAAGGAGAGCTTGCAGTTACAGTGCCTACATTTTCATTCAGTTGGGCATCTTTATTTAAAGGCTTTATTCGTGATCATGATTTCCTGTTGCCAACAAAATCTAACAAAGAGAACTGTAGTCGACTATTTTCCCATATCAGATATCACATTACCATCTAGTAGAGCTGAGAACCATGAAAGGATGATGAGCATAAATCTTTGTTATTTTTCATCATATGTACAATTTTCTAATCCATTAAGACCTTAAGAATTGTGGTGCTGTCCCTCCAGATTCTAAATTGTATAAGAGTAGAAACATTTTGTAAGGGGCTGTTAGCTACTCTGTCACCATGACTTAACCTATAGTCCGCCTGACAAGAAGCGGTTCTCCTATCACACAACTACCAGAAAAAGCCAGAGAACACTGTAATGAGTGCTAAGCTAAGACAGGGTCTCAAACCATGTCGTTATATAAAAGCTCTCTTTTTGTATCCCTTAAAGAAGTAGTCACAGAAGAAAAGCCAAGCTATCTGGGGATTTTGCACTTGCCCAATCTGTATGGAATACCTATGTGTAGAACATACCCAATGCACAAGGGTTCCTTTTGCCTACCTAGTCCATGTCAGCTTTTGTGACTTATACAAAAATAATCTCTTTTGGGGATTTTGCAAGCCCCTGAAAATAAACTTGGAAATATAGACTCAAGGAAAATTGTCACTACATTACTCACCTATATGCTTTCCTAGAATCCTAAGTTTGTGCTTCTTTAAAAGCTATACAGAGTTCCAAGGATAAGAGAATCCAAAATAGGAACTAGACAAAAGTCATCATTTTGGAAAACATTTTTTGTCCTCTCATGTAAGCATTGAAAAATTATTTACTTGTTCCTGTAGAAGTTTCTCCCAAGAGCATCTTAGTCCATACATTTTTGCCTAGGCTCTTACCCATCCTAGCATTCCCTGACTGGTTTTAAGAATAGGGACTAAACTGAGAATGGTATACACCGGTGGCTGAAGTATGGCACTAAAATTTACCTTTGGCAAGTTTCTAGGAAAAAGGTAGGGAAGCCAGATGGTTCAGGGAAAATGAATTACTAATAAATTCCTGCTCTTTCTGTGCTCAGCTTGTCATGCATTCCTTTTTAGAAACATTTATCTGTGAAATTTCCAAGTGTATTTCCTCTGGAGTAGTAGAAAAGAAATATTTCCACTATTCATGAAATAACCACAAAGACATTTACATCACTTTCAACATATCTAAAACATGGTAAAGCTTTTAAGAATAGGAGCTCATAATGATACCACAGTGGCAAATTTACTATTTTATGAGTGTTGTATTAATGAGTAAATATTATTTGGTACCACTTTTTTTTTATTTTGGTGTCATTAATGTACAATCACTTGAACAACATTATGGTTACTATACCCCCTATTATCAAGTCCTCTCCACATACCCCACTACAGACATTGTCCATCAGCATAGCAAAATGCTACAGAAACATTACTTGTCTTCTCTATAAATACTGCCTTTCCCGTGTCCCTTGCTGCTGCATTACTTGTGCTCATCATAATGCCCCTTTTCTCCCCTTATCCCTCCCTTCCCACCCATTCTCCCCAGTCCCTTTCCCTTTGGTAACTGTTAGTCCATCCTTGGGTTCTATGAGTCTGCTGCTGTTTTATTCCTTCAGTTTTTCTTTTGTTGTTATACTCCACAGATGAGTGAAATCATTTGATACTTGTCTTTCTCCTCCTGGCTTATTTCACTGAGCATAATACCCTCTAGCTCCATCCACGTTGTTGCAAATGGTAGAATTTGCTTTCTTCTTATGGCTGAATAATATTCCATTGTGTATATGTACCACATCTCCTTTATCCATTCATCTACTGATGGACACTTAGGTTGCTTCCATTTCTTGGCTATTGTAAATAGTGCTGCAATAAACATAGGGGTGCATATGTCTTTTTCAAACTGGGCTGCTGCATTCTTAGGGTAAATTCCTAGGAGTGGAATTCCTGGGTCAAATGGTATTTCTATTTTGAGTTTTTTGAGGAACCTCCATACTGCTTTCCACAATGGTTGAACTAATTTGCATTCCCACCAGCAGTGTAGGAGGGTTCCCTTTTCTCCACATCCTCGCCAACATTTGTTGTTGTTTGTGTGTGGATGTTGGCCATCCTCACTGGTGTGAGGTGATATCTCATTGTGGTTTTAATTTGCATTTCTTTGATGATTAGTGTTGTGGAGCATCTTTTCAAGTGCCTGTTGGCCATCTGAATTTCTTCTTTGGAGAAGTGTCTGTTCAGATCCTCTGCCCATTTTTTAATTGGATTATTTGCTTTTTGTTTGTTGAGGTGTGTGAGCTCTTTATATATTTTGGATGTCAACCCCTTATCAGATATGTCGTTTATGAATATATTTTCCCATACTTTTTGTTCTTTTGATGGTGTCCTTTGCTGTACAGAAGGTTTTGAGTTTGATACAGTCCCACTTGTTCATTTTTGCTTTTGTTTCCCTTGCCCAGGGAGATATGCTCATGAAGAAGTTGCTTGTGTTTATGTCCAAGAGATTTTTTCCTATATTTTTTCGTAGGAGTTTTATGGTTTCATACCTTACATACATTCAGGTCTTTGATCCATTTTGAGGTTACTTTTGTGTATGGAGTTAGACAGTAATCCAGTTTCATTCTCTTACATGTAGCTGTCCAGTTTTGCCAACACCAGCTGTTGAAGAGGCTGTCATTTTCCCATTATATATCCATGGCTCCTTTAACATATATTAATTGACCATATATACATATTTGGTACAACTATATGAATTTTTACTTCCCTTGTCTCTGTCTATATATTTTTTGTTCAAATTTATATTATGATTTTAACAGCCAACTACAATTAGGCTAACTTTTGTTTCAATGTTATACAACTTGGTGAAATTCTGCTGTCTGTAGCAAGTATAACGTATTAGCATACTGAAATGTACATCTGGTTGTTAGGCTTAATGAAAAAATACTTTCCTAAGAATATTTTTTACTTATATTTTAGCATTAGACTAATAAAATAAGGGTAATTCCTTTGTTCCACACCTTCAGGACACTATTAGAAGAAAGAGATCTAGGATTAATTTATCTGTTAAGCACCTAAGAGTTGTTTCTTTCTTTCTCTCATTTTGTTCTCAAGCACAGACACATAGCATTCTGAGGTGTCAACAGTCTGAAATCATTACTAATTACTCACCTATTTAGGACACTTTAAGATATAATTCAGCTTCTAGGTCTGCTTTGCTTGTCAGTTTTCCCCTTTTACCCAGCACACGCAGTGCCAGGGATAGAGAGGATTTTCAATTAATACTTGTATAATAAATAAGGAAATGAATAGAAATATGTTGAGTAAAGACATCGAAAGCAAACAGAATTTCCTGGCTCTTTCCCTCAAAGTTTGAATAGGATCTATGAACTAGAGGTTGTTAATGGTAAAAATCACTGCTACCAATGCTGTGGATGTTAGAACTATGCTAGCCACTCTATCTTTCTTAGCATTATTACCTGATAACCTTAATCATTTTCCCTGATAAGACATATTTTAGTACCATTGAATTATTCTAAGTAAAGTGCAACGATTGTCATTGATTATGCTAATTATTATCTTTTAAAACCATTAGGTCACCTGAACCCATGGAAAGGAGTCCTTCTCTGCTTTTATTCGCACCAGCTTACTAATCACGTTACATTATTTGATATTAAATGGATTTTTTAGGTGCCCAAAATTATTACCCATTGAAGTCCTACACAGGTACCTCTTTAGCACACATCATATATCAACAATTCTTTGCTGATGTAAATTTAAATATTTTAGAAGGATTTCTAGGTTTTTAATAAAACTGTGCCAGTGACAGTACAGCTCTCTCAAACTTATTGGTAGTGTTCATTTTCTTCAGTTCTATTCAAAACACGAAGAGAGAAGCAAAAGTATTCTTCAAAAGGTCAAACCGAAGAAAGAGCATGAGAGAGTAATGGCGATTAACTGAAATATTTGGGAAGGTTTATACACACTGTGTAAATCTGCATTCACATATTTAACAACCTTTCAGGTATTTAGGATGGTGTTACAAGTAACTCAGCCTCTTAAAGGCTCATTAGGTACAGCTCTCTGGTTACCTGATGAATTTGTCAATTTAACCTTAATATCATTAACTCTGACAAAATCTACTAGATTATAGTACTGGAAGTGAAGAGGGAAGAAACCTCTCCTCTGACTGAATAGGAAAACTTATCTCTTTGACAAGTGCAGCTATAAATGTTTGTGTATATCATGAATGTATATACTCATGACATGAATGGCCTCCTTAGCATTATGCAGTGCACAGCTTGTACCACCCTACAAAGCAGCCATGGGTCTAATCTGCTTTGTACTTTACCCCTTCAGATGCCAGATCCAGGCATATTTGTTTCTCATGAAGATAACAATTATTCTTAAAGTATGGAAAACTATGTGTTTCTACACTTAGATCTGCTGTCCCAGGTACAAACTCTTTTTGTGCATATCTTTTTAATGCAGGTGAGAAACATCTCATTTCCATTTTCACCTTTCCCTGGGTCTCTTATTTATGGAAACTTTAAAATAAGTTTATGGGCTTTCAGAGACTGCTAGAAAAGCACCAGAAATCTATCTGTCTAATTCTGTATGGTGATATGCATGTTGATGATAGAAATTTCTAGGATGATAATTGATTCACTGATCCTCCATTCATTTTGATTAGTTTGTGATATCTGCTTCTCCAAGGCTGAAGCACCATGGTTGTTAGGCACTGTGCCTATTTCGTCTACTCTGTCTCTAAAATGTCCCATAGAGAACTTGCTCAAAATGTATTGGTATGAATATTTAAAATCCTTTAAAGATGCATAAGTTATAAATAAAACAATATTGATACTTTAACAGAACATCTAAAAACTAAAAAAAGTACCGAAATTATTTGAATTTAAATGAATGAAGAGAAATTCACTTTCACTGGGTACTTTCCCCTTGTGCAAATGTTCCACTTATTTGCATAGCTATCTTAAGGATTACTTCAATTGTAGTATTATTAAAATCCCTATCATTTGGATTTGTCTATTTCTCCTAGCAGTTCTATCATTTTATGATTTATGTATTTTGAAGCTCTTTTGTTAGTTGAATGATCATTTAGAATCATTACATTCTTCTGATAGAAGACTCCTTTATCGTTATCAAATGACCATCTTTATTTCTGGAAATATTCTTTGCTCTAAAATATATTTTTTTCATGTGAATATAGCCATTTTATCTTTCTATTTAGTATTGGCATATTATATATATGCCATCTTTTTCCTTTTAACCTATTTGTATCTTTTGATTGAAAGTGTGTTTCTTATAGGCAGCATAGAGTTAACTCTTGTTTCTGTATGGAGTTGACAATCTCCAACATTGAACTGTATTATGTAGGCCATTTACATTTATTTTGATTATTGACAAGAATGGGCTCAAGTCTGCTATCTTTCTATTTGTTTTCTATTGGCTCATTTTTTTTCATTTTTGTGTTGTGCTTATTTTCTGTTTTCATCTGAATTAATTTTTTATGATTGTCCTTTATTCATTTTGTTGACTCTTTTTATTAACTATTATTTTTTAATTCTTTTATATTTTTAGTGGTTGCTTTGGGGTTTATAGTACACATGATTAACTTATAGTCTTGAAATGATATAATACCAATTTAAATGTACATAAACTGTCAATAATATACCTTCATTTCCTCCCTTTTCACCTTTGTACTATTTTTTTGTCATAATTTTACATTATACTATAAAGTAACTAATATACCATTATTATTATTGTTTAAATAGTTATATTTTAAAGAGATTTAAATAATAGTAATAAAATTTTCTACCATATCTAAACATGTGGTTATACTTTCTAGCTCTCTTCATTCCCTTTGTAAATCCATATTTTGATCTGATATTATTTTTCTTTTGCCTAAGGTCATTCTTTAATATTTATTGTGATGTAATTATTTCTTCTTTTTAATGTCTGGGAAAATTTCTGTTTCACTTTAGTTTTGGAAAGTACGCATATAAATCTGGGTTAACAAGTTTGTTTTTTCTTTTTAGTACTTTAAAGATGTTCCATTGTTTTCTTGTTTTCATTGCTGTTGACAAGAAAACTGTTAACATTGTTATATTTTAGTCTCTCTGGGTGATGTATCTCTTTTCCTGTATCTGTAAAGATTTTATCACTTTCAACAATTGATTATTTTAGTTTTCTATTGCTGCTATAACAAATTACCATCAACTTAATGATTAAGAAAAGATAATTTTATTGTCTTACAATTTTTTAGTTGAGAATTCCAGTACAGATACCATTGAAATAAATCAAGGAGATGACACATAGCAGCATCCCTTTCTAGGGGAGAAGCCATTTCCTGCCCCTTTAAGTTGTTGACATAATTCAGTTACTTATGTAGATTGAGGTCTCCATTTTCCTGATGGCTACAAACTGTGAGTTATTTTTAGCTTCTAGAGGCCACCACGTTCTTTCACTAGTGCTTATCTTTATTTTTGCACTCCTATAAATATTCTGGAGATTTCTTTGGGACATAGGTAAGTAGCTGGAAATAGTTTGGTCCTTGCAGTTCTTGCTGTTTAGATCTGTTAGGTGAGACCAGAAAATGCTTAGTGTAGGTTTAATCATTTCCATTACTGAGGCAAAATGTTTCTGGATATGTTACTCAATGTCCTGTGAGTTATGTGTGTTTCCGTTCTGGCTAGTGGAAACTATTCTCAGTTCTGTGTGAGCATCAGGCAGTATTACTTCTAATCTTTTTGTGAATCTATCCTTAGCTTCAGGTAGTCTACTCATATATATGTGTTGATAAATATTCTGATGAATTCTCGAAGAAACCTTCAGAAGAAGATAGCTGGAGCTTTCTGTTTATACAGCTTTTTTCCTATCTAGTACTCTGTCATTTGAATTCCAGCCATCTTATTTTCCTCAGACTCCTCAGTTCTGCCTCCTCAACTCAGGGAATACACTGAGATCCAATAGGGATCCCTTTCTTCCAGTCTTGGCTCAGAAACTCTTCAAATATTAAATTGGGATAATTTTAAGACTCAGTTATCTGCTTCTTGTGTTTGAGAGAGCATTCATTTTCATTGCTATTGTCTTGAGCACCATTATTTCATACATCTTGTCCAGTTTTTTATTGTAAATGGTATATTAATCAATCAGTTGTCCACTTACATCAACTTTGTTAGGTAAATCTCTCCATAGAATCCCTTTAGAATTGTAAATCACAACTGAGAAAAACCATCATGGTCTTATTTTTTGACTCATAATAATTTATTTTTATTTTAAAAATATTTTTGTCCCAATATTTTTTTAAAAGGTAAGAGGAAGACTCCTACTGAAGACAGAGAATAAATGTCTGAAAAATAATAGTTCAGAGTTCAATAGCAAAGACAGAAAAACCGAATCTGACACATGGCTAAATGATTATATCTATGCTGGACATAGCGGTAATCTAAGGTGTCAAGAAAAGTTTCAATTACAGTCAGTACCCTCTCTTTATGAAATTAGAGGTATGAGAAAATATCTGTTTCTTAAAGATTTTTAAATTAAAATGGTTAAATAAAGGTCTCTTTTACCTTTTATCATAACAGCATATGCTTCTCTTACCTGATACATTTTCCTATGGACTAACTTTTTCTATTGTGATACCATGTGAGTAGACAAAGTTATACCTGGTCTCTATGTTGTATCTGTGAGGCAGGTACTTCCCTTTGGTTCTTCACTGGCATGCACAGGACTTCAATGCTTTATATTTTACTCAGAATTTTGACATCTTATTCTTTAATCAGGGCTTTTGACCACAGAGACTCAGGGTGCACTGTGCGATGTGTCCTTTCAGAAAATAAATAAGAAACTTGTCTAAAAGGAATGTCATGCTCTCATCACTCGAGCCTCAATCAGCACACACCAGAATCTTCTTTATAATGCTCTATAATTAGAATGGTTGAGGCCATACATCAATTTCAGAGAATATTATGAATACCTCTCAGATGGTCCAAGAATTCTAATAATAAAAAGTGACTGTGAAAACAATTTGTAGCCCTTATAAAAAAGAAAGCAGTACAGAAACAATCTTAGAAGTAGAGATAAAAAAATTAAAGAAACTTATTTTTTTCATTATAATTTGACAGTTAAATTTTCTCAATCTTGTTTTACTGACTTTACTATCACTCCATTACAAAGCACATTGTACAACAAAAGTTCACATAAAGTACTTTACCAGCCTCATAAAAAGTGGGCTTTTGTTCTTTGAGTTGGAGTTAGGATTAAAACAATTAGCCATCTGAATCTGACTTAAATGATATCAAAACTTGATATAATGAAGGAGCATTAGCTTACTCATGGGGTTCTTCTCTGACTGCAAATGGTAAATATCACTTTTATTTTAGATTCATTTTTTATTGTTAATTTGCTGCCATGCAATACCTAGAAATGAATGTATGCTGATTTACTTCACTATTAGAGGCATATATGAAATAAGCAAAAACTGCCATTGCCACGTCACTTTTCATGCATTTTCAGGAGCTGAAGTAAGTATGCCTGCTTCTTCGCAATTCTTATGCATTGTTTAATCTTCATGAGAATAATATTTTTTGGTGAAATTATTTTAAATAATTAGTGAAACTATCTCTTAATCTCTGAGAGCCATAGAAACAAACAATAGCCAACAGTTAACAAAGAACTATTCTCCTTACAGTGGAGGGAAGATGATTAATTAGAAAGTATAATTAATGAAATCATCCAGCTAAGCTCTTGGTGAGAAGGTTTACAGAGGGTGGATTCAGTGCTTAAATATATTGTCTTGTGCTGGAGCAATTATAAGCAAATTAGATGCCAAAAAAAATAATTGAAATCTAAAATCAAACAATGGTCTTTCTCTAGGAATCTGCAAAGTACACACCCAGAACTGTTAACTACAACAGTGATAGTGATTTGAATCTGGAATTAAATTATACTAGATGCTAATATTTTTCACCTTTCAAAAGATTTGTGGCAACACCTACTGGGGCCATTTTTCTCCCTTTGAAATTGCCTTTATGCTTATCCAGAGAATAAATGAGGCTGAAAATTAATTCACATGGCTTTTTAACCAATAGTCAGTAATTTCTGTTCTGCACACAAAAAGCAGCCTGATACACTTAGGAATGATTTCCACAAAAGCCACTCTGTTAGCTGCTCTCTGAAGGGAACCAATCCATTTCATTGTCATACCTTTTCCCCAAATGAAACTCTTGTTTTTATTAAGATTCCAGTATCTAGGCTGTATTTTATTCAATATAGAGGGGACTTTCTTTCATTTTGGCCAACCTGCACCTGAATGTCTTCCAATATTTGGCAATCCCTACATTTTATGAGTCTTGCTAGCAAATCTGCCTTGTTATTGAAACTGACAATGTCAGACAAATGCTTTCCCTACCCTCCTGTCAGCCAGTGTAGGAGCCTCGTTCCACCAGTCAAACCCAGCACAGAGGTTTAAGGCCCACAGTGAACTCCCATTTTTGTAGTAGCAACAATTGAAAGGTGCAAGAAGGTATCTAGGATCCAGTGATTCCCAAAAGTAGTGCTATTCCCAGCAAATTAGTTCTGGTATGATTTTTGCCATTGCTTTTTACATTCCTCCCTGTACCCACCCCCACCAACAAAAAATTGGTTCACTAGCTCATACAACAGGATAATTTATTGAGACATAAATTGCTATTTTGTTTTCCTTGCAGTCAAAGAATTAAAATAAATTGCTCTTTACATTTTGTGCTCTGCAATTTTTTCCCTCTTTATTTCTGGGATGTTAGCCAGGCCTTTCTGCTCCTTATCTGAGAGGAGTTGTTCAGTCTAAGACATTATCTGAAGACATTTCCCAATTACCTTTAGTGTTTGTAAGACTGAGTTCACTAAAAGAGTTATTTTAAAAGAACAAAGATAAATGAGTGACAGCAACAAAAGAGAAAAATGTTCCTCAAATTGGCCAAGAAGGCTAACTGACTTTCCCAGACTGGTGTGAAATCTTACCCATAACCTGGGAAGATGGAATAGTCTCAAGGTGGGGCGTGCCTATGCCGCACACCTGGAGAGATGAAGCCTGTGTCACCAGCTCTCCCAGCCTCCCTTTGGAGGCAGTGCAGATGCTTACCTGCAAGACACTGACCCTACCACACAACCAAAGAACATCTTCTAGTTTTGTTTTGTTTTTGTTTTTTTTTGCACAACCATACCTCTTACATATGAACATGTCCCTAGAAGGTGTAAAAGCATTACCACAGATCTGTGAGTGAACTTAAGTTTCCTGGTAGCCCAACAGAATGAGAATTCGGTGTCACCTTCAATTTACTTTGAAGAAAGTGATACATGTCTTGCTTGCCTTTGGGACTCTTATCCTTTTGGCCACAGACATCCAGCCGTACCTCAGAAAATGTCAGTTCTCCCCTTTTCTGTCCCCTTTTTTGTCTCTCTATCCCTTCCAATTATTTTGAAGTACCTAGTTCAGAACCTGGAACAAAAATATAGGTACTCAGTAAATAGGAGTTCTGTGTGCCCCTCAAAGTTGCTAAATCTTAAAATTTGAGGTAATTTCTAAACTTAACACATTAGACATGGGCTTGAAATTATAGTGGTTTGAAGTCAAGTAAGCATTCAAATATGCTTTATCTAGCATTTAAAAAATATTTTATATTGTTTGTTTTAAGGGGAAGACAGAGGCACTCATGCTCCTCAGAGGCCCTACCTTACTTGTGATCATTTACTTGGCACAATTTATCAGTTTTTGTCTCCATCTCTAGGCCATCTATTCTCTTTATTCTGGGCAATGAAAAGTAAGACTCTTCTCACTTGATGAAAATTTGGGCAACTATGGACAAAATAATCCAACAAAGAGGGGATGGGGAAGGGAAGGGGAGTATTATATTTTGAACATCAACAACAAAATGTAAAGACAGAAGAAATAAATTAGAAACAAAGGATGCATTTTCAGAAAGAAAAAAATGACCCAAACTTATCAAGACTGCCCATGTATGCACTGCATTAAGAACTGACATGGTGAAACCATTAGAGATAATATTTGTCAGTTTTATATGTACTAGCTGTTGCACTAAGTATTTTTCATGTATTAGCTCACTTAATTTTACCCTGGTTATCAAATCAGTCTTATTTTCACTCACTTAACAAATGACGAAACTGGAGTATGGAAAAGTTAAGAGACTTATTCACAGTTACCCAGTAGCAAAAAAGTCAGGATTGAGCCAAGCAATTTGACTTGAGATTCCACATATCTACCATACTATATTCATTTCTGTAGTTCTTTAAAAAAAAAATCAACTAGCTAACGTAGAGGAGGAAGTTTATTTTTTTTTATAGCCAATGGTAAAGTTCTAGGAGTGACAAGGAAAATGCAATACAAAGTACGGGGACAGCTTTTCCTTTGAAAGTAGAGTTAAATACATAGGAAGAACTTTTTGAGAAAGAAAGGACTGGGAAATTTTTGTTATAGAAGCACTTCCAACTACTTTTGTTGTTGTGAAGGAAAAGTTATTTTCATATCTTAGATTTTATCTGATGCCCAATTGCTCTTACACTGTTGTAATGTAAGTGAATACATAGCAATGAAGATACACAGTAAAGTCCCTTGTCATGCCTGAGGTATGTGTTCATTTCACCTTGGCAGGATATGTTTGGCTTTGTTATAAAATTGGATGAAAGAAAGAAGATGGAGCACTTAGTGCAGGCAAATGGTTGCCCAGTTGTAGATGGCAGACTATGTATCCATATAGTCTATGAAACACAATTATAATTGATGTGACATCTGTGTCCATAGCCAGGAAACCCATACTAGCAGCATGAAGAGCCCCATAATCAGACATGCAGCAAAACAAAAATGGAGGAAGGATTGTGAAAGCAAATGAGTAGCTAACAAACAATAGCCAGCTTGGTGACTGAAAGGATTTCCACATTAGAAATGACACATTTGTATTGGTTCGCTCATTTAGGCATGACTCAGCATGTGATTAACTATTATAAAATCTGTAATTCAGTTTCCAGAATGGTCTTGAGTGTTGTGTTGTTTGTTTTTATCAGTGCTGAAAGTAACTAGGCTGTAAAAGCATACTCCAAAAGTTTATGGACATGTGTCTAGATACAAAGAGAAGTCAAATTTTGAAACAAACTAAAATAAATTGTGGCTTAGCTTTATTTTTAATATGTTCCAAATGTTTTCTTTTCAATATACCTTGCTTTTTAAAATAATATGTTTCTTGTGCAATAAATATTCATGATTAACTCTAGGATGGGAGTAATTCCATCATAGCCTCCAACCTTCTTTTTGTGCCACTAGGCATTTACTTAATTGAGGCATGGAATTTTGAGGTTGACCTAGAAGTTCACATTAAATGAGAGTAGAAAATATGAATTAATTTAAAGTTAATGCTTTGGCTCTTGATGTTTAGAAAATTATAAGTGAACCCAAACATATTCTGATCCCATATTAAGCCCTATCTAAAAGAAACATAACTGATGCCAATAAGGTATCGGCTTTACAGATGTTCAAATCTCCATATTGCCACTGTTCAACTTGTGCATGTTTGGGCAAATTATATGACCTCTCATAGTCTTAGTTTCCTATAAAAATGGTGAAATTACAACTAACTCAAAGAAATCTTATGAGAATTACGTGATATGATGTGCAATCGAATATCACTTACCTGACTTTATTGTGACAGGTACTTAATTGGTTAAAAATGTATAGTATTCCAAATGCCCTAGAAATCAATCAATATGATTAACACAGGAAATGAAGAGTGATGTGTACTTCTATTTAGTTCCATGCAAGTCAGTTAAGGGGGTCTCTCATGTTTGTGAAAAACTGTCTCAGAGCCTAGAACCTGGCTCAACATATATTAGTTTCCTCCCTCTTTTCCTCACTGTTAACGTAATGGAATCACTGAGCAGTCCAAAGACTGTTTTGTTGTTGGTGTCCCAATGAAAATATTTTTATTACATTTCCAATTTGAAATATTTATAATAATAATAAGTAGCAAATAGAGGATAGCTTTAAAAAACTATAAAACTCTTCTATTTTCATAATATAGTTAATAAACATTGCAGATCAGTTATCCATGCCTAAAAAAATAGACTGCTACCTTATATCCTTACATGTTTAAGATAGGGAATAATTTATTAGTGAACTTATAAAACCATAAAGGAAATAAATTTAAGGCAAAAGAATACTACATTTTATTTCATTTAAAGTTAAATTTTTGCCCAATAATAGAAGACATCCTTCCATTATAAATTAGAAAAAAAATTTTGGGCAGTGTTGTGGCAATATCTAGTGAAACTGAGCATTTGGATCTTCTATGCACCAGAAATTCCACATCACAACATACACTTGGAAAATTACTGAACAAGACACATCTTCAAATATGTGCCATAAGAATAGAATAAAATACAATGTGAAATGGAAAAAAAACAAATACTTAAATATTCAATAAAATATAATGGATAATTTCATAAAATGGTATATGACACATCGTTTAACAAATTATTATTGTATTTGTAATATACAAATATTAACACATTGAATCCTTATTATAACCCTGTGAAATAAAGCCCTATTAAATATTTCCATTTTATAGGTGAGGAAATGAAGTACAATGAGGTTAAGTACCTTATCCAAAGTAACACACAGCTAATAAGTCATAAAGCTAGAATTTCAATCTAGTTTAGTGCCAGGATCTTTAATCTTAATAATTTTGCTTTTTTGCTCCTTCAGTGAGGAATGAACTAGAATCCCACAATAAATATGATACATCTCCAAAACATAATGTTGAAAGGAAAAATTGTGTTGAAAATGATAAATTCAGTATGATACCAAGTATTGAAATATTAAAAGCAAGCAAAAACTACTATATATATTGTTAATATGTATCTGTAGTAGAAATATTTAAAATTATAAAAAGTGAATACAAAAGATAAAAATCAAGTTCAGGGTAAAAATTACTTATGAGTAACAAAGAGAAAAAGAAATGACATCAAGAAGGGTGGTTCAGGAGCTTCAAATGCATTGGCAGCAAATGGATCTATGTGAAGCAAAATGGATCTGAAACGAATCTGGAAAAATATTGAGATAAATTAAAGCTAGGTAGTGGGTACAAAGGTATTTATTCTGGTAGTATTTCATAATCACTTCAAATTTATTATAATAACATGTATGTATGTATTATATTATATATTCCTCTTACCAAAGAGAACATTAATATTTTAAGTGTATTTTCTATTTTTTTAATGAATATACATCCCCAGACTTTCTAGACACACACATACTGCTCACATATACACATCAACAAAACTGACTTGTTACTGACTTTAGAAAATGTAATTATATATTGTATATTTTATTCCAAAGTCAATAAATAAAAATTTATGGCAGGAATTTAAGCATTTGCATTGCATACTATTATACTCCAGTCACTTTTTTGACAAGCATTATGTAATTTCAGATTTTTCATTATTTTAAGCAATGCTGCAATGCATATAGTTTTGTAGTCATCAGGATTAGTTAAAAAAATTTTTTAATGAAAAAATAAGGTTGGCACAAACACTTGGTTATTCAGGATAGAGCTGGAAACAAATGTTTCTTTTTGCCAACAGTGCTTGCAAAAGGTAAACAGAGTCAACATCTAAATAAAGTCATTCCCATTATTTTAATTTTTTTGGTGTTATATGGCAAGGTCCTGTAAGATTGCTTAAATTTGTGATTTGAGTGTTAGTTATTGCAATACATACTTTTTCTATAGATGCAATTAAGTGACAAATCACATCTAGGTGTTATATTAATGCAAATTTTACCATCAATCATTTATATATATATGTGTGTACAGACACACACACACACACACACATACTATATATAAATATGACATCTTTAAGGAGTTAAAAACACATTTCAGACTTTGGAATTTTCAACAAAATCCTTTAAGCTGGTGAGAGTATGATTTTGATACTTACTGTCCCTCTTACTAAAACAGTACCAATCAGGTGTACTCTTAGAAATGGACAACAATATGCTTTCCTTGCTCTTTTTGAGGGAACTCTTGATCTATATCTTTGTTGAAGAAGGCAGTATGTGGAGAGACCGCCACTAATGCCTCTTGCTTCTTTTAACCTATAATTCATCTGCAAACTGACACATACCTACCTGGACACAGAATCTCCCAAGTCATGTCCATTAAATCCTGTTGATCCAGCCACTGAACTCACTTTCTTTGCTCTCTTTTTCCACCTGACATTTCAGGTCAGAAATTGGCAAAGGAGACTGGGGCAATTCAGGATTTTACACTATTGAGAATGTTATCGCAATTTATCCAAGTACCCTTGTGCACTGCTTAGAATCAGTGGTCTTTATCTAAAGACAGTTCTTGAGGCCTTTACAGAATGTGCTTTCTCATTACTCCCATGCTACACATTGTTGACTAAAGTTTGCAGGCTTTGCTGTCATCCACTCTGCCCATAGGTGGGTAATTAACTCTTTCTGGAAAAAGCTTACCTACCTAATTCTGTCTTCTTTCAAGGAAGGCAATTCTATAGCTTTTCCCCATCTGCACTTTACATCTTCCCCTTGACAGTTTTTTTTTCTTTTTCTGATCCTTTTTCTGACACTCAGATCCTCCTATCCTCTTTCTTATCTTGATACTTCCTTGGGGTAGTTGGCCTGACTTTTGTGGTTTTTCATATCTAGACACTCTACGATTAAAAGTAAACACTAGATTACTCTCAGCCTCTACTTGTCTTGGGAAGAAAAGTGAACATGCTAAAACTTGTGATTTTATGTCTTTGCACTTTTTAAATTTTTACACCTTTGCTCATTTTCCCTGTTAGTTAAGATCTGTCTCTATTCCTGACACAACTAATCATGTTTCACATTCTATTTGAAATTCATTTTCATTTGTGTGGTTTTTGAGATCTTTCCTGCTAAAGTCAGAAGTGATTCTCCTCATCTTATGAGATTTCATACTTATTGAGCTCTATTACAGGCCAATTATTTTGATAGACACTTTACACATCATCTCATTTAACTTTCATTAAAACCCTGAGTTAGTGGATCTCAGTCCTTTCAAATCCAATGACCTATTTTATAATAAGGATTTATAATGACCTCTTTACTACCCTGAAATTGAATTCACAGAAAAAGCAACATGATTATGCACTTAATTAAAAAAATCAATATAAATTTATCTTGTTAAAAAATAAAAAAGATATACAATGATATATATTTTAATATGTAAATATTTAGGCATGACCACAGTAAACAGTTTAATGATGTAGGCAGATTCTTTCACCTATTTACAATATAAATAAGTTTTATTTTAGAGAAATATGAAGCAGAAGCCATTTTGTACATGAACTATAGGGAAATAAAAAAGATATTATTAGAGACTAATACAAAAATAAGTGTAAGATCGATATTAACAGATATTAGTGCCTTTGCTTTTTTTCCATTGGGAAAAGAAAAATTTTGACAGAAGAGCTCTAAATTTAATGTGCCACATTATAAACACAATTTCAAGTATTCATATAACAATTATTGTGTTTTTAATACTACTGGACATTCTCACACATCATATTAATGTGTATATGTTTATCTATATATATCTATACTACCTACCTATCTCCTGTGAATGCAACAGGCACAAATACAAACTGATGACATGTATGGTTTCAGCAGCTCAAATACTGTTTTGCCTCTGGGCTTCTTACTTCCAAAATGATGCACCATTCCTGGTAAAGTTCAGGAAATAAAAGTAGTCTTTCCTTGATTTACATGTTAAAATAGAAAATGCAGTATAAACCAAATTCATGCAAAAGTACTTGCTTTATACATGTAAACATAGTTCCAGGCTCAAATAATTGCAAACAGATTTTTAAACTATATTTCTAGTTGGGCATTCAAAAATCTGCAGAGATGCAAGATTTTCTCAGACGCATTGACAACACTGCCCCTCCTCTCTCAAATGCTAGCAGTGCCTCCAATCACTGAGACAATCACTGTTATTATTTGCAGTATCCAGGTTTTGTTTACTAGAATATAAATTTAGAGGCATGCTAGTTTATAATTTCTTTTTGTATGCCCTTAAAGTATCTAGCATAGTATCTAGTATCTTGCATGTAATAAGGATATAAACAATAATTTTCCAATTAATGAACTTAGAATTTAACTAATCTCTTTACTAGAATAACTTGGTACACATTGGGCAAGAGAGTTTTAGTAAGACAGTGTGCTTATGACATTATGTTATTTCAGATGTAGACCCCTAGTCCTAGGTAAATGTGCAGCGATCAGATCATATTAACTCTTTGCAAATAGTATTAAGTGTGAGAACTCAAGGATATTTCAAAAAATGTCTTCTCTACAGAGAATGTTATAAAGTGGAATGTGTTCTTAACATATCAATCCCAAGAAGGCAGGAAACCATCATATGTGCCAAAGCATTCCAGCCAACTGGGACACTTTCTGAGCTAATTGTGTATATTTTTCTGTTGCCTGAAAAACTTTGATAAACCCCCTCCCTCTCATTTTGCTCCTGGATTAGAAATTCTACTAAATTAATTATCAGATGATCACATTATCTATAATCCATTAATATTAGAGAATTTCTATACATGCATTTTATGCTGGCAGAGGGGCAACATGTAAAAAGAATAGGAATAGAATTGGGAGGGAACTGATGCATGGAAAAGCAATGGAGGCAAGTCTTTCTCATTCCCATGAATGGAGATGAGTGATTTTTAACCCACCAGGCTCTGTGTTGCTCAGATACTGGCAGCAGCACATCCACAAGATTCCCCAAGATTCTTGCGGTGACTGTTTAGTCTCCAGTGTGGGTTGGAAGACATTAAATAGAATCATTTTTTCTTTCCAACATTTGACCAAATAAGTATCACTTGATTATACCCCCTCTCCTTTTAAGTACACTAACATTAAGTCACCAATCTATAATTGTGGGAATGACTAACATTTTCTTTTTATTCTTTTCCCCAAATTTAAGTTCCCATCATGGACTCCACAAAGCTTATCCTGTCAGGACCACTGGTTAAGCATTTGTGGTAATTTTCATTTGAAATGTGCAGAAGATTTATAGGTTTTCATTAATGCTAATGGTTCATCTGAGTGGAAACTGTGTTCAATCAAGTGCTCCTTTGAATGGGATTTTCAGATCCCACTCAAACACAGCTGGTTTCAAAGCAGAGTAATGCAAAGACTATTTCTGCCAAAGTACATTATATTTCATGCAACTTAAGGTGGGGCTCTTAAAATACTGACACATTTTCCGAAAACCAGATATATTATTTATTTTTCTTTTGTGCATGTAGTTAATTGGCAGACTAAAAATGAAGGAGAAGTATTCAGTCATCTTTCTCCCTTCTGGCTTGGCACTTACTACAGGATCTAATGAACACGATGGTGGGAGTTTGTCTGCTGTCTTGCAGCTACTGGGGCTCTTTGGCATTAGTGTACATAGATGTCTAATTGTTGCTGCTGTGCTGCCTCCAGGACCAAATAGGATTTCAGTGACTCATGTAGAGACAGTATTCATCTAATCAAGGGCTTCTATGGCAGTTGGATAAGTCTGCTTGATAGGTTATAAATTCATTTTTATTTCTGGTATGATATCAAATACTAATGTTCCTGATGCTAAAGGTTAGAAACTATGGTAATAAGGAGACCTAATATATTTTTAGCTCTAATCAAATAATCATATGTCCTGTTTGTAGCCAGTATAAATTGAGACTCAAAGTTGCAAGTTCAAAAATATAAGCTCAAACTGTTTTAAGAATAGATGAAACAGACTGATTTATGTAACATAAATGTCCAAAGGTAGAATTGACTTTATGCATGGCAGATCTAAAGGCTTGAACAATGTTACCAAGATAGATTTTTCTTCCTCTCTTGGCTCTGCATTGCTTTCTCAGGAAAGCCTTGTTTTGGATAGAAGTATAGATGCCAGAAATTTAGGTTTATGTCATTACAGTTCCAAATCCAAAAATCAGAATAACAAAACCACGGAAAGAAAGAGAGAAAGAAAGAAAGGAGGGAGGGAGGGAGGAAGAAAGGAAGGAAGGAATGAAGGAAGGAAGGGAGGAAGGAAGGAAGGAAGGTAGGAAGGAGGGAAGGAAGGGAGGAAAAGGGAAGATGGAGGGAGGGAGAGAAGGAAAAGGAAGGGAAATAAAGAAGAGAAAATGTTCCACTTCTCCAATAATCTTAGAAAAGATTCTAACAGTGTGTGTTACTGGCTGTTGGTAGCTCATGTATTCCCTGAACAGTCACTGTGACCAGAGGCATGAATTCTCTGATTGGTCAGACATAAATCTTGTCTACTTCTAGACTGAGGATGGAATTAATACCACCAAAAACTACTTGATCTAAGAGTAGTTTAGTGTAGTCCTGGAGGAAAATCAAGGTGATTTACCTGCAGAAGGATGGATGAATAAATGAATGAATGAAACTGCCATCCCCACCCCAAGTCCCCACCTTATCAGAAGAACCAAGAGGCTTTTAACATATAAGGATTACCCATATACCACTAAGATTAAACTATTGTCATTGTTTGAACAGGTTAAGAAGCCTTTAGGTATCATCTGAAGGTTAAACCTGGAACCATGGACAATATGAGGGTCCATAGATTCTTCAAGAAGATACTTTGTATTCTGAGGAGCTTCAGAAATCCTAAACTCCTCTTGTTTTCCAGTTCCATACAGTGTAACCATGGAATATGCAAACGGAGCTGGAAATGGCCCATTTGGGGTCAGACTACTAGAAGCTCTTATTCTAATTACTGTCTGTTGAGAAGATTCCTGGGACCTGGGGCTCCAGGGCCATTCCACTGTTTGAGTCTTAAACAGAAGCTTCTCTCTGGTTTTGCCTCACTTATGGAAGTACTGTAAACTTTGGGATGAATCACTATCATGAAGAAAGATACCCATAGGCAAGGTTTAAAAAAAAAAGAGTAAGGAATATGTTTTTATGTAATTTGGTTCAGAACTGATAAATAAAAGAAAATTTTTCATATATATTTTTACAGATTATTATTCTTGCAGAAAGATCTAACAGTAGGACAAATTGAGCATATATCATAGAATTGAGATATTCTGTGGATAAAATTTTTGAATAAGGAAAGGACATGAGGGGTGTGAGATTCACTCCTGAGAACACTAAAATTTCCTGCTGAAGGAGCACACAGAGGGAGCCATTGGCTAAGAGGAGAGTTCCAAACAGCCGCCAGCCACCAATTACGACTGCTGCTACAGCTAGGAGCTTGGAAGTTAGACATATCGTGAGCATGGTTTTGGAACTTCTCATGGTGTCTGAGAGAGACAGCCTGAAGAAGTGCATTCAGAAGCAAAACAGTAGGCCTACTTTTTTTTCTACATCAAAAATCTTACAAATTAATGTACTTATTGATCAAATGTTGGTGATTCTTGTAGAAATGAAAATTTACTCTCTTAAGAATGTAGGCAACTAATAAAACTTCCTTGGCAATATTAAATCAGAGGTATGAGAGGATATTTTAAATCTAATGTTTTGAAGCAACAACTATAGATTTTTTTCTTTCATTCAAACTGTATTTTTTTCCTATCATGTAGAGGTTCTATTCTGAACACCATATTGCTACAGACTAAATATGCTAACTGAGCTAAAGATGGACAGTATTTTCGACTCTGTAGGAAGTCACAGTTGCCAAGAAAAGATTTCAAACTGGCAGATCAATTAGTAGCACAGAACCCCTGCTTCTAGGCAAATTTCCATGCTGACTCAGAGCAGTGTGTCAATGGCTCTTCTCTTTGGTGAGGTATATGACCTTACCAAATCTACATTTTCTCTTTAGAAAAATAGTACTGAAGAATTTTACAACTCATTCTTAGAATATAATTCTAGTTTCATAGATCACAATAGTACTAATAAATGTAAAAAACTGGATTAAATTCTTAAATTGAATAATGGCTATTTGAAGGTGTCTTAACAGTTATTTTCATCTAAAGGTATTTTAGAGATACTTTGTAAGTCAGAAATAGAGTTCACACTTATTCAGTAACAAATGGGTAAGCAGATTAACAGTGCTATTCACTATGTTGGAAATAATCATTTCATCTTTCCCTAGGCAATGACTACTTCTGTCCAGACTAAGCTGAAGAGAAAGTGACATGAAGGAGGAAACTCTTCACCAAGGAACTTTAAGATAAGGAAATAGACTTTTGGAGAAGGTAGAGGTTTCAGAGAAATATGATATATTAAATCTAGAGGAAACTTAGAGATCAGTATCTCCCGATGTGTGTCTCTTAGAATAGCATTTCTTTAATATATAATAAATGTTACATAAAAAGAGAGTTTGGAAGGGATTTGCTGGTTCAATACACTCAGAAAAGAACTTTCAAACAATGTAAGATATTTCTTTAGTGCCAAGATCCTCAGGGTCTCATTAATATGCACTGTGAATTTACTGATGTAGTATATACTCAATTTATAGTTCCTTTGGCCCTCTCCTTTTTCGTTTTTTAGCAAAGATCATTTTGTGACTGTGGAGCTCATGGACTATATTTTAGAAAATGTTACTTGAGCTTAATCACAGAATGGTACAGACAAGGAGACAGAAGCCTTGAGAGATACCTGGGCTCAACCACTCGAAACCAAAGTGTGAGTTAATGGCATTGTTAAATTCAAATATACATTCCAAGTTCTACTTTCTCTCTAATCTGTGATAGTTTCCCTCTTGTATAACATCTAACATGCATTGATTTTCATTTCTTTTAAGAAATATTCCCTCTTGTTAATGTTATCCAGTGAGTTTTTAAATGGAGTTGTTGACTGGGCAGACATACTTCAAGTTTCTAAGAGGTGGCCCAAGTCAATGGATGCCTCAAAAATTATGGGGCTCATTTGTGTTACAGGGACTTCTAACACAGAAGCTATAAATAATTTATAAAAGCACAACTCCTTCACAAAATAGGTTGAATACTGTATAAATGGGAGCTTGTGAATACATTTATTTTATAATATTTCTCACTAAAATGGGAGTACCTGTTTTCAAATTAGCTTAGCCATTGTTAGGAAGGAAGTGTTAGTCAGGACATGAAAATTGTTTTTTATGTGGTTTTCTAAATACAGTCTTGACTGTAGGAGAATAATGTTGAAATTCTATGAGCAGATTGCCTTCCGTGCAGTTGGAAGGAGTAGTACAAAACACTCCATAAATGCTGCATAGCTATGTCTTCTTAACTCTGTGAAACTTTTAGAGTGAGCTGATGGTGTGCTAGAAGATTGGAATCCCAGGTTACATTTTAGAAATTATTGCAAAATCTATTTCAAATAGTTGGGTAGACTTTCATAGTTCAGTGAAGTGTGAGGCAGAAAGATGGAATATATATGAAGAGTTGTTTGGTCAGTCAACAGGAGAATATGAAAACTTGTCATTTTTAGCATGCATAATTATAAATTGTGATTCCAAAAAATAGTTAAGTGGAAGCTAAATAAGAACAAAGGCAAGTCTGAATTTTAAGTAGGAGTGTTTCATATAATTGTTTGAATGTAAAATAAATTGCCAAGTTCTATTAAAATCTTGACATAAAGTATTGAGGCACTCATAGAAGGAAGTTAGACTGTTTTGAATTATATATAAATAGGAAAACCAAATGACTCAGGTGAAGAGTAGACAATAGTTATATTAATAACTTGATCACAATAGAATCATGAAAGTTGTTTCAGTATAGGTTTGACTGAAACAACATAATCTCTCTGTTGGTATGATGAAGGTAGCCTAATGATGGATGACCCAATATTCCACAGCACAGACTAGATATGAACAATCAGCATATTAACCTCCACTCACAAAGGTTGTGTTCAAAACAATTCAACCACTAGGGCTATGAAACACTAAATAGAGTTTGAGGAAGAGGGAGTCAGGTATGAGCTCACCAAAGTAGAACAAGAAACTTTAATATTCTACAAGTAGGTCTTGATAATCAAAGAGAAGTTTATGAAGAGGTGAGAAGAAATTGGGAGTGCATATCGGAGGCTTTTGTCAAGAGCTGACATGATGTTTAGATCAGAGAAGCTTGGAGAAATGTAACTGTGGAAACTGGTGCTTCCTCACCATGACTTCTATAAGTCTTCTGGGCCTTCCTACTCACACTCCCCTGACTACCCGAGGGAGCAAAGGGAGAGCTGAATATTCTTATCAGGGTTCCTCTTACAAATTCCTACTGGGCATTGGAACCTGTGGCTATCACTCTCCACAGTACCCAACAAGAGTGAAGCTTTCTTGGCTTTTGACTTTTGTCACCATAGCTAACATCTCCATTATAGGATTTTGCCATGTTTGGGTGCAGTAGATTGCAAAAATGCCCCAACTCTCTATTCCTATATGTATTCATGTCCATTGATATAAATATGCAGTTCTGCCCATCAAGAGGTAGAATAGATTTCTCCACTTTGAGTCTGGACTGGTCCTGGGATTTCCTGTGACCAACAGAATGTGGTGGCCGAAGTGATAATGTGCATATTGCCAAGTCTTGGCCTTCAGAGGTGTTTTACAGTTTTCTCTAGGTATTTGGTCCTCTGCCTTCACCACAAAAGCAAGCCTGAGATGAGATGCAGAAGGATGAAAATCATACAGAGCAGAATTGATTCATTCTAGCTAAGACCACCCTATATCAGCAGCCACTGAAGACCTCCCTGCCAGCTGCAGACACTTGAGTATGAGCAACTGAGAGCAGCATAGCTTCATACTTAACCTGTAGACTCGGAATAAGTAATGATTGGTAAGCTGCTAAGTTTGGTATTATGTGTTATAGGGCAATAACTAACTAACAGTGGGGCCATTCCCTTAGTTGATTTTCCTCTTCTCACGAAACCAAAATGGTCCTATTGTATTTACCCTACATAATATCCTGCACTTTCTCTACCTGTGACTTATAATATTTGATATGCTGATGGCCAGACTTTGTTTTGTATATGCTGAAAATTTGGGGAATTTAGAAACCCCATTCACCCTTTTCACAAATTGTTCCTTTCAGTGTCATTTTCTCACTAGATCTCAATAACTGATCTTTGAGATTCAAGCGTAACAGTGACCCTTTGTGGCAGCTGTATGGGCCATCTCCTGCAGGGGGCGTATGGTGTGCATGAAGTATGGGGCCAGTCCCGAGGCAATCTGATTTATAGCACATGAAAAGATGACATAATCCTTCAATATGACTATTGTTATTACACATTCACTCCAGGATAGTATTAAAATAAAAGTTGAAAGAACAGGGGCTCTCTTGTCCCCTCCTGGCGCGAGCCGGGAGCTCTGTCTTCTCACTTTATTTCTGAATAAAAGCCTGTACCTTGCTCTCCTAAAAAAAAAAAAAAAGTTGAAAGAACTTTTCAAGGTAACTCTTATCTCCAAGTACAGCTAATACTGAGTAAAAATTTTGCAAGTTTTGAAACTTAATAATCAATGATAAAAGTGATGTATATGAAGCTTATTACATTTAAAGGATACGACAATCAACATATCTCATTTAGATACTTAAAAAAACTGTAAGGCTTACAAGGCATGCATTGTGATCTTTATTTTACATAAAAGGAAATTGAACCCTAAAAATATTTTTTAGGTGAAAGACCTGGAGTCCATTTCAACTTCTCTGGTTCCAATCCATTACTGTTTGCAACATGAGGAAGAATGGAATAGGAGAGAAAAAAATGCACATATCTAGACACACAATACAAGGTAGAATGTGCCAAAGTATATAGAAAAGATAAATATAGTGGTGTAGCAATTTAGAGGAGGGAGGAAGACATTACTTTTGGTGACAGATCAAAAGTGGTATTTGAATTGGCCTTTACAGAAAAGGACGTTAGCGTAGGAATGTAACAATGAATCAACATCATAGACATCTATTAATGTAACAATGCACTGATGATAATGGATTTTTAAAAAACCTTGAGCATTTCAAATAATGCAGAAAAAGCAATTGTTTAAATTCAATATCAATTTTAAAGACTAAAAGCAAGCCAAAAATGCAAGATACTGCTTGTAATTGAATAGAGCACATTTTAGAAACCTATAGCAAACATCATACTTAATGGTAAAGTTTCAAAAGCATTCCAATTAGCATGACGAGGATGTCTTCCAGGGCTGGGACTCAGGTGAGGGCCAGTAAAGATAAAGTCAGCATTTGCACAATGCTCTGGGTGGGTGACTCCTTAAAATTCACAGCCTAGGCCTCACACTACCTATTCTAGACAATGGAATTGAAGACACAAAATTATTAAGACAACTATGAACACATGAATAGAAGAGAAAAATTGGTTTTGTTTACAAACTGTAATATTTGATCAACAAATATCAAATGTGTATCAGCCTAGGTTTCAAGAGGTACCATTATGAACCCCAGGCCCATCATCTTTCATCTGCCAAAGTAAAAATCAATAGATATTTTTGTTGTTCTTCTAGCAATGCTCTTATGATTTCATGGGCAGACTATTGTAATTTTCATAACCTGAATAACAAACCAAACAGTATTTCCTGGTCTTATAACTATCCACTTTTATCAGCACTTTAGCCCTGTTCAAAGCATCTCTCAGTTCTGGGGGAGTCTGTGGCTGAGGGTAGGGTTATCACATGAGTGAGGAACAGCTTTCTTTATCCTCCACATTGGATCATACCCCTTCTCTCCCCCTACTCTTCTGTTCTTATCCTATTTAATAACCCAACTCTGTATATTTGTGAAGCCGGTGCCACAGTTGAGAGTGTCCTCCGGGAGGGGTCTGTTTCCTGGGCCACATGGTCCTCTGAGATGCCGAAAGCTGGTACTACGTGTCACCGCTGACATAAATCCTGCTGGGACTGAATAACAGGACCAGACACAACTCCTCTTTGGGTCCCCTTCCTCCAGTGAGGACTCCATCCCCACACCTGGGCACTGGTCCTGCTGTGGAGTCCACATTAAGTCCCATTGTATGTCAAAGTGACCCTACACACCTGGACAGAATCTGGGGCAGTCAGTACACTGGAGCTATGTTTTTTGAGTGTTTTATACTCTTTTCATTGTGTATGTGTCTTTTATCCTCAATATCTTATTGAGATCTTAAGGGAAATATTTTTCCAGGCTTAATACTTCAGCCTTATTTTATATTTGGGATTCAGTCATAGCCCCATAACTGATGGGTCAGAGGACAAATGTGAGTCACAGATAGCATGCTTTACTTTGAATTGCACATCTCTGTTACAGCTCAGGAAAGGCTTTCTCACTGTGTAAATACATGTTCTCTCCTTAAGGTAAATTCTTTTCCTGAAGGGTTCTTTGTGCCTCATGCAAACAATATTTCTGGCTGTCTCCTCTCAATCAATCTGCCAGATATGCCCTGTTATGCCATGGTTAGGCATAGCTTAGACTCAGTTGAGACTTTGTATACATTCTGATCTTACTGGAAATCATTTTGCTTATTATTTGGCTTATCAGTGAAGGTATATAGACAGTTAAAGTCAATTAAATACAGTATGAATTCACAAACTCTTAAAAATAAAAATGATACAAAAGGACTTTGGTTTTATAGTATTTTGTCTAATTGCCTACCTTCAGAATGACAATAGCAAATAATAACAATAATAGTATTAATAATAGTACCTATTAGCTAAACTTTGTGAAAAAAAGAAACAGCAAAGTCTGAAATATCAAGTACTTTGTACTAGGGTTTGATGTTGAAAGCTTGGATTTTTCTGAAGAGGTGGGATCAGAAAATACCTCAAATGAGAGTCTTTAAGGAAAATGTTCTTGGAAACATTTTCACATTTCACAGTCTAGGATTTTTGGCTGGAAAGCAGAGGCTTTGGAGAAAGACTTGAGTTTGAAGACATTTATTTTATTCTTCCTACTGTCTCTTGTGATCAGAGGTAATACTTAAATTCTCTCTCAGTTGAATTATCTATAAAGTGGAGGTTGTAATATCACAGACCATTCTTATCAAGATTAAGTAGCATAATGAATTCATATGCTTAGTATAGTCACTAGCATTTAGAAAGTATGCAATTAATGGTCACTATTTCTATATTTAAAGTTTATTTAAGTAGTTCTTCCCCACATCCTTGGAAGGAACTTCCACTGGATCTTACCTTGTTACCTGTAAAAGATAAGATATATAAATCCTTAAAGACTTTAAGCACTACCAATTCTTCTCCTGTTCATTTCTTTAATATACGTAAAACTAATTTGCTGAAAGTTGATGTGGGAATTCCAAAACAACATGGAATCATTCCAGGTTTTCTTAAAGAATTATTTAGATTATAGATGCTCAGATCTGCATTTCATATATGCAAGATGAAATGGGCAAAATTCTGCCTTAATTCACTGAGAAATCAAGAAGACATAAATTTTAAAGTTGTAACACCAAAGCCCCATACCTTACTCTAGATTTTTCAGTCCAGGTGTAATAGTACCTCACCACACCATCCAAGTCAGCAATGCAGCTAATAAGGCTGGGGAGAGTTTTAATTAGACAGATAATAAAATGAGGTCAGTATTAAATTTTTAATGAGCCTAACAATCTTACAAAAAGCAGGTGTCTCTCAAGACAGCACTGACGGGCATGACCCCACATGAAAACCACAAGAGCATGAAAAACATACCTTTAAGAACAGCTGAAATAAACCCCTCTTAACAGCACCCATCCCGTGGAAACATGTTCTATGAGGCTAGATTCCCTGGCTCAGAGACCACTGCGCTGTATTCAAAATAAAGGCTGAGATGAAGCACATCCATTCCACTTAATTAGCTTTTTACATGACTTTCATTTCTGTTAAGTTAGCTAATTAAAAGCATGCTTCCAAATCTACTCTCCTACTCCACTCTCCTGAGTTCACAGGCATTTTCACTCTCATACTCACTAAAATTAGCTCTGTTCATGTATCTTCTGCAGTGGTTCAGGCTTGAGTGTGGTTCCCCGTTGAGATACAGTAGCAGTACTATTAATTTTGTGCTGTACATTCCTCTCTCCGGGAAACAGGCTATTTGATTCGTGAGATTGCTCTGAGGCATTGTGTTTATGTTGTTGAGCAGATTTATGTAGTGTCTATATTGAACAACTGAGTATGCTGGCTGGAAATTACTATACTTACCACAGATATGAATTTTAAATAAAAAATTTCCAAAGGCTATTTAAGCAAATGAACAGAGCCCTCTCCATTAAAAAAAATGAATGCTTTGTTGTTTCCATATTTTTTTTCTTAAAAGGAGATGCAATCATGTCTTTGTGACAGACCTTCCATCATTGTTCAATTCATCAAATACATTTTAGTTGACCAAGATATCAGCGTAAAATGACTGATAGTGTTGGACTCTGTAACTCCTTCTGAACAACCACACTGTAAGATTTCTAAATGACTGCCAGGCTATACTGAAGCTTGTAATCAGGTGACCCAGCCGGATGAGTCAACTCACTGTGAAAGAAAAATCGCACTGCTCTCTCAGTTAATGCATAGGTTTGGTTTTTAGCTCTACATAAACTGGCATCAGTACTATGTCTCTCTCTTTGAGCACAACTGATAACTTTTAAAATTACGTATTTTGGAGAGGAATGAAGAATGTGAAGTCCAAAGATTTGAAACGAATATAGTCCTCTTAATCTGGATTTACCACATTGAGTTTGGAAGGGTTCAGTGAATGTTTAATATTTTATCAAAAAGCAATAGATTTGCCCTACATAAAATTCAAGAACATACAAATACTGAGCATTTGTATAATCTAAATATAATCTGTAAGGCTAATCCTTGAACGATAAATACCAGACATAGTCGAGATACCCACCAGTAGTACTAGGATATTGGAGTGGGTGCATGGAAGTTTTTTCTCATAACTTACCCAAACCTTTGAATATCCTATATTCATACAATATAAAAAAATTCTTTTCGAGGAGTTACTTCAGCCAAAGGTTGCAAATAATAGCATATTAAATAACAATGAAATGCCAGTGTTAATAAATCATAAATATGTTTCATTAGGAAAATATATCATCTGAAGAAAGAAATTTAATCATATTGAGTCAGTAAGAGGACATTTGTGATTTGTGACATATTCATAATGCTGTACATAGGAACTCATTTAATATACAGAGTATGGTTTCTTGTGGATGAAATTTGAGAGTCTTACCGGATGGTGTTTTAGCTGACCTTAGTTAGTGGTAGCAGTAATGAATGAGGGTTGAGATGGATGTTGAAACAATCTTGATTCATGCTCTCATTTATAGTTAACAGTAGTTTTCACAGCTTAAAAAGTAATTGGATGCCAGGTAAGAGCATGTAATAAAACTCAATGTGCAAATGTATGAAATTTGCTGATTTGATATAAACTGACTTTTGTTTTTTGAGATTTCAATAAACGCATGTCCCTAACCAGAGGGAGAAAAGAATGGGCTCTAAGTGGCATTTAATGAAATATGTATTTTGTAAAAAATGTCAGACAAACGTTGTGCAGTAACTCATGATGGAATCATGGCTGAATTGTTTGGATAAGGTAGTTTAGAATAGTTTTAAAACCACTGATTTTGGAATCTGATGGAGTTCCAAACCCCAGCTCTGCCACTTACTAAATATACCATCTTAACCAAGGTGCTTAACCTCTTGGAATTTTAGTGACCTTATTTGTAAAATACTGATACTTATTTCAAGGCATTAGGATTAAGTGAGGTAATCATTGCTTAGCTCCAGGAAAAGAGAAAGCATTTAATAAATTAGTATCATCTCAGATGAATTGTAATCTTACAGAAGACAGAAATCATGTCCTCCATTTCATCTGTATCCTCATAGGGTTTATCATACTGTCTGGCACACAGTAGACCTTTCTCTAGACACTTATGATTTTTCTTATGACTGACAGATTTCTTATTTGGGAGTGCTTTCACATAAACTTAACCAAGTGTAACTAAGCTGGAAATGCATATTTATCCTTTAGAAAATTAGTTCTGGCCAGTTTTTCTCTTTCAGAATTAAACTTAAGTTTGGCTTGTAGAAACCCAAGAAGGAGCATTGAGAAAATATCTCCACCCTCTACTCTTAAGGAAGGCCAACTGCACAATGAAAAACAAAATTGGTTTCAGTGTAAGGTACTCAGACGCTAGTTCCTTTTCTCGAGGACACTATCTATTCAGAGCTGATGACTTTTAAAACTGTAAACTGTTACCCGATTTCCTTCCTCCTTCAGCAAGTCTCTAAGTCAGCAGGCTGTGGAAACATTTTGAAGCCCTGCCCTCAAATAATTGTAGACCTCATGGGGCCATTTAATAAAACACATCCTTCCCACAATTGAGAGAGCAATACTAGAACTTTATTGAGAGATGAATTTTTTAATAAAATGCCCATGCATGGTGTTCATCTCCATGCTTATGGCAATTTTTGTTTTTCTTTAAAGTGGGCCAAGTTGTAGAGACAAGAGAAAGCTGATTATTTTACTATGCATAGCTCATTGGCAAGTTATTAATTTAATGTGTCTAATCCTGGTGAGCAATGCTGTTTTTGTCACCCTTCTGGAACAAAAAGGTAGAGAGGATGTACAACATCCAAACCACTGGTGCCTCTTCTTATCTGCTGGCAAAGCAGTGAGAACCATCACATATAAAGATGATATAAAATTCTTCAAATGACTTAAAAACCAGTCCCCTGAGTACTTTCATGTCACTTATCTCTGCCTATATTGTAACAGTAACAAACCTGTGTGGCTAAAGAGCACAGACATGGCGTTCTTATAAAATTAGTGATTTTATAGACATGGTATTCCATTAAGGCTATTTTAGGACTTGTCTGATTATAAAATTACTTCATGGTCAGTATAACATGAGAAATACATAAAAGTATAAAGAGAAATGTAAAACTACTCCTATACTTTTTCTCAAAGACATCTACTATTAGAATTGCTAGTTACTTCCACTATTGAGTCAGTAAGTATGAGTATATAGGTCTATTTTCTTCTCAAAATTATGGCTGTACCTGCTGTTTGGATTTTTTCTCCAAATAATAATTTTATACAACTTTTTAAAACATTTTTATTTTTACTTAATAAAGTATGGTTGTGATCCTAACAAAGTAAGTAATCTTGCTAACAGATTTATAAAGATTACAGAAAATTCTAATCTGTGGATATACAGCAAATATTTCAGCTTTCTGCTTTTTTTGTGCACTTGAATTATTTTCATTGTAATATTACCATAAATAGCACCAGAGTCATTGTGCTTGTATATAGTCTGAGTACATTTCAGATTATTTCTTTAGCACTAATTAAGGTGGAATCACTAGATAAATAATGATGAAAATATTTGATACATTTTGATATATATTATGTCACCTACATCCAGAATGACATACCTAAATTTATACTCCTAAGAGTAAAATATAAAAGAAATATTTCACTTCACTTTTGCATAGAATATTATATAGGCCAAAAATATTATTTTAATTTTAGTTTGCACACTTTCTAACTTTTAGTGAGGTTAAATATGTCTGCGATAGCATTAGTCCATTTATTTCCTCAATTTTTAAAATACTTCTAATGGAATATATATTTCTTGCATATTAACATATGAGAACTTTATATGTAAAGGATAATGACTTCAGTAACTAAATACAAATAATTTTTCTGTTTTATCTGCCTTTTAAAGAATTAATGTTCTTTTTATATCATTTTATCTGTTATCTTTTCACTATCTATGATATTTTAAAAGAATATTCTCAATTTTAGTCACATAAATATTCACCTTTCTTAGCTAACTCCAATGTTTTATAGATTTAACTCAACATAGCATATTGGCTATGAGTTCCTGCTTTGAAGATATTAGAACTAAACTTAAATTCTCTCTCTCACCATTGTGATTTTGTTATTGAAAATTGGAAAACACAAAACAGTGGATCTGTAAATGTTTTACATCTATTTTTAAATTAAATCATGGATGTAAAGCAGTTGCACACTTAAGCACTAGCTACTAAGGTCATTTATGATTGTGAAACTTGATATAACTTCTTTAAACTCTTGTGTTCATGTAGTAGGTTTTCTAGTTTTGTGGGTTGTGAGGGGAAATGTATGTGAGTGGGTCAGTGTTCTTTTTTTGTTTTAATCTGGAGTTGATTTGCATTATATCGATTCTTTAATATTGACAAAATATGCTATTCTCTTTTGTTCTATCAGTGTAATTAATATATATTAACAACTATTTTTAATATTACCATTATTACATTCCAAAAACATACATTGCATGGTTTTTGTGAATTATTATTTAGCATTTTTTTGATTGTTCATCGTATTTGTTTTATGAATTTGAAAATCTATATTCTTATTAGTAACAAGTCTGTATTAGTCCCTTTTAGGGCTTTTCTTGCCCTGTTTTGGCATCAGAATGTAGGATAATTTTGTGTGCTAAATTGGTTTTTAAAAATCTAAGAAATGTAACCAACTCATTAGCCAGAGAAACACTCAAGGAGTTGTATGTAAAATAGATTTAGATGCCATTTTTATTTGCTAAAATATATTTATATATTTATGTCAATCAGGATAGGTTAGGTTGTGCTGCAATAACAGCCAATATCCATGGCATAAATCTAAATAACTTAAAGTCCAAAATTTATGCTTTTCTCATGCAGATTCCATTTTGTGTCTGGGAAACTGACTATACACTTGTCCTCTATAAACCCGTGTAGCACTGAACATCTATATCAACCCATGCTCCATGATTGCAGTGGAGGAGGAAGAGAAAGGGATAGAGAACTTGAAAATTAATGTTTCTACTTGGAAGTCGTACATGTAACTTCTGTTCACATGTTACTGGTCAAAGCATGTGATATGGCTACACTTCAGTAGGGTGAGACAGTACAATTCTACCATTCATCGAGAAGGACATAAGACCAGGTAGAAGAGGGACAGTCATAATGTCTGCCACATTAAACAGATTGAATAGCATACTCTGCAGAGCTCATTTTTCATTTAGTCCTTGGAGAAAATGCTACTATGTGCCCTGAGAGATGTGTAGGGGAAATAGATTTCTTGTACAACCTCCCATAATTATATATACTCATTATCGTATCTTTATTCTTTTCTAGTTCATAAAAAATGAATTCAGCATTCAAATAGATTGTACCACATAAGACCTGCTCCATTTTTATTGAATAAATGGTGCCCTGTATCTCAGGTATTCCCCTATCAGACTAGATTTCAGAGCTAACTGAGAAGCATTATACTAGGAAAAGTACCTGAGAGTTTGTATTTTTCTCATTTATTCTTATGTGTAGTAGGTCTGTGAACCTGAGTTTTGGCACTATTGAACAATCTTTCTTAGTGTTTTTACTTAAAGTTCTGTGTGAGTGTGTAGGTGTATTTGGAAATTGTTGCTAGAAAATCCTTGGATCTTCTGGGGATTTTTTTTCTCCATCAAGGGAAAAAACTGATTACTAATGGGATGGATCTCTTTTTTCTCTTTTTGGCTTTGGAGAGCCAAGAGTTCAGCCTAAGACTTGATAGCAGAAGCTTATTTATAAACTCTATACTTGGTTCCTTCTTCCCTGACGACCCTATACCTTCTTTTATATTGATTCTATCTTCACATATACAATATGCTACCACTTTTGGCTGTTTTTATAATTTATTTGTAAATGTAAAAGTACATGAATACTAACAAGCTCTATGAAGATAGATTTTTTTTTCTGTTATTCTCTACCATATCCCCAATACCTTGAACAGAACAGTGCCTGGTGCTTTTAGCAGACACTCAGAACATATTTGTTGAATGAACACATAAGAGAACAAATTAATGGTTGTGAAATGAGGTGTAAAAGTTAATAAAATTACAGAAAGAGGCTATCTTTCAAAATCAGTAACAACAATACCTCACATTGCCTTGTCATTGATTACTATGTAGTTACCTCATTCTCTGTTTTCTAGTTCTCAAATCTTGTCATTATGGTCAATTGTTTGTATCCATCTTTTGTCTCTTGGAGCCACCAAGGATGAGGCTGTATTATTTGTGATTATTTAAACCAATTATGTATTTAAAATCTATTGAAATAGGTTTTACTCAAACTGCAGTTGCTCCAAGACTAATAATTCCCCCTTGAGCATTATCTTCCCCTTTGCCTACTTGTGAACAAAATAGCACATATTTATTCCAGCATGCAATGAAATGTATCCATGAATATTTAGGATAAAATATGAGTATAAAGAAATGTTGACTGTCTTATTTATTGTTCTAACAAGCACACTTCTAAAGTAAATTGTTCAGCTATTAAAAATTTAAGCCAGGACAACAGGCGTGAAGTAGAACAACCCAGGTCAGACTGAAAGAAGAGGTCACCCTAGCCTAAGATGGCAAAGGCACTGAGATCTGTCTTTTGGAGAAAAGCTTTTGTCTGTATCCCCAGGTCCCTGGGGTATGAAATAATGCTCCTCTGCATAAGGGATTATTAGAGGAAACATTTGTGAATCTGCTGTGACCATGGTGTTTCTAAAAAATGAAATGAAATAGAATACTTTTTCTTTTCACCTAATTCACTTGTATTTGTTACTGAAGCTTAACATCTCAACTCGACTCCCTGTTACAGCCTTCACAGCACTGGGAAAGCTGAAATTTTGTATTTATTAATTAATTGAATTACCTGCTCCTCTTTCAAAATTTAGGTATTCTGAAGGCAGACATTATGGTTTTCTGTTTATCTGCTTTTTGTATCCCCTGCACCCAACATAGTCCCCAATACAAATAGGTATTTAAGAATGTTTAACAAATAAGTTAATGAAAGAATTTCATGACATTATTTCACTCAGTGATTTCAGGGACCATTTAAGAAAATAGGGATTAATAAAGAGATGATAAAAATAGAAGATTATGAAGTAAAGATTAGTTTTTAAAGATTATTTTTCAGTTTTTGTGCAAGCTGCCTTTTACTAAAGGTAGCCACCCCAGCAATTTAGAATGCCTGTAACATGAATATAAATGTCTTTTGGCTTTTATTTACCAATTAGTGCACTATTGACAAAGAATTTGTAGGTGAAGGAAAATCATATTTTATCATAATCAAATAATTCAAAACTATATGTTTAATATATTTATTTTGTCTGTGAGAATGATGTATCAAATGTTTAACATTGCAGAGTCAAAATTACCTATCTTAGAAACACTTAAAATACTTCAGAAAACCAAACAAAAACAAAAACCTATTGATATCTTTATGTAAACCACAGTTCTTAAGTTTGTCCTTCTTTATCCTCTCCACCTATTTTACCCATCTTCCACCCCTATGGCAACCACTGGTTTGTTCTCTGTGCTTATGACTTTATTTCTGCTTTGTTTGTTCATTTGTTTTATTTTTTAGATTCCACATGTAAGCAAAATCATATGGTATTTGTCTTTCTCTGGCTCAGATAAGTCACACAGTTCCTATTTTAAGATTTTGTTTTGAAAATGCCCAAACCAGAAAACAAATTAAAAAAGAATTAAGTCTTAATATTTATTTCCAAGTGGTTTATGTTTTGGATAGAACCAGTACTAAGTAAGTAGTCATTTAGAATTTAATTTCAATTCAGTTTGTTGCAATGAACACTGCCAGACATTGTTATAGAATGTGGGAGGAAATATGTGAAATTTTAGCCTCAAGGAAATCGAGTCAAGTAGGGGGGTAAATGTATAGAGAACCTGGTTTGTGAGGTTTGCAACCATCCTGTGCCAGAGTACTACAATATCTCAAATCCCTGGTTAGTACAATTATCTCTAGAATATCCTGGTTAAAATGCAATTATATTACCCCCAGGATTAGTTAAGACATCAAGTGATTTTCAGCCATTACCATGTTAGCACAGATCTTAACCAAGAGAACAAAGGACCATATGCATGGGATAAGGAGAGCAAAAGGGGAATAGCAACAAGTGAGAGCACCTTGTAAGGAGAACCAATCATTATGTTTTCAGACTATTATCTCCATGAAGAAATGGATTAGATCTGCACCATCACTGAGCCCACAATGGCATTTTATATACATTTTGTAAATATTTGTTGAGTCAATTAAATTCATGGATGAATAAGTGAACACGATTCCTGGTAGCAATCTGAGGGCATGGGGTCCACATGGAGGATAGCAAGTAAGGCAGGGAGGGGTACACCTGCACTTAACTGTTTGTTTATCCAATGAAAATTTGGGGTAACTACTAAAAATAAGGACACAGATCCCAAATTTCTTGCATTTTTATTGAGTTTATACTGACTTTAGGGTTATGTTTTATGGATTCTGTTAGCAGTGATGGAAGCATTATTTTAGTGAAAAAAGGTGATTTATTCTCGGGCTTTTTCTCATCTGTCATGTCCAAATACTCAGCCTCAGCAACTGATCCAACAAGTGTGGCACAGAGCCGGGGCCTATACACAGATCAGTACACCTCCTAACGAAGGGCTACCTCTTAAAGGCCTTCCACCTGTAACCATAGCCATTATCTACATCTGCTTCTGCTTAATCAGTTTTGAGACTTTTGGCTTCTGCTTGCAGCCATGAACTAGTTTCTAAAATGCATCTGTTCCCTTCATCTATTTCCTTGGACAAGGAAGTTGAATTGAGACAATTCAACCACATAATTCCTGATATGTTTTGAAATGTGCTCTGAGAGAGCCTACCACTTTCATGGCATTTAAAATGCTCTCCAATTCAACTTTCATTCTTACTCTGTTACACTCCCCAAGAAAATATATATGAAATATTTCAGCAATTATGATTTTTTCCAGTTATTTAGGATGAAAAATAATATAAATCCTTTTTCACATAGAAATATTATTTGGGAAATTCATGTACTTGGTTATGAGCAACTATTTTCTTATTGTTATTTAGCCTATGTTGCCATGGTAAAATGGTATCATGGACTTATATCCAATATCTAAACATCTTACTCTTTAAAATAAATCACAGTCTCTCACATCCATGAAATAAAAGTGGTCAGCAATGATGTCTTTTACCTACTTCAATAATGTACAGTCTTGTATATAAGAAATAAACCAAAAATGAGCCATTTTTTGACTAACTTTTGCCTCTTTACCAAATTCTGAATGAAGCTGAGGAAAGCTTCCAGTAGAGGACATATCTCTTAAGCTCCAAAATAAACTAGAATCTAGGAACTTTCAGTTTGGCACTGCATTGGATCTAAGATATTTACAGTTAGGGTCATTGGTTACTTATCTTTTATAGAACTTCAGCTTTTTAAAATCTGTAAAATGAAGGCAGAATAATGGTCATAATAAAGCTAACTTGTTTTTGGGTATTAGATTGAAAATTCTGTTGAAATTAAGAACTGTGCATTAACGAGCTAATTTTATTTGTCATTAAGTTTTAATACACACACACATTAGTTTTTAAAATTTTTTTGTGAAATTTCTTTTACAAACAGGTCCCTTAAACCTTACCATAGATATTGCTTTATTCTGCCTGTAAAAGTAGATACCACTGGTCAATATTAATTCACAAGACTTTATTTTCTTTTCATTTTAACAGAGCCGCCTCTAGTCTTCTGGCAGAAACTTCACCCGTTTTGCTGGCAGCTACAGCATGTTGATGGGGTGTTTGCGTTTACTTGCCCTCTTAACTATCATTACCCTGGGCAGTATGTTCTTGCCAGGTATTTTATTTCTAGGTTATTCATATTGGATTTTTAAACATTAGTTTTACTGCTGAAAAAAAAGAACTTAATGAGTCATATATAATGGCTAGCTAATATGTTATTTTATTTTGTATGCTCTTTTATCTTATCATTGAGGTTTGCTTTATATTTTCTGCAATTTTTCTTCTGCAATTTCACACCTCCATTTCTTTTCATGATACTAGTTAGCCTTTCCCTGTTGGTTTCATTTCTTAATTTTTCTACTATAATATTCATAATTTAACTGTGTAAAGCAATTTCCCACGAAATTTTCAAAATAGTATTAAGAAAAATTATTAATCAGAGATAATGTGGGTTCTTATGGAGGGTTGTTTTCTGGTCTATTATTGTTGTTATTATCGTCATTATTTTTTAATGTACAATGATTTCTTACCTATTATTGAGGAAATGAAATTATTTTGTTAATAGCAAACTCTTAGATGAAAGCACAATAAGTTAACATGGGGGGAAATAAATGAAGACTGGAAAATTCCTAAGAGTGAGTTGAGGCATCTTAAGAAAAGGACAAGTAAAATGATGACATATTAGGGTCTTGTTGTGCAGCCCAATTCCATTTCTGGATTACAATTTTTATTTATCTTAGGCATTCTAACCGCACTGGTCAGATATGACTATGGACATATACATGAGAGCTAAATAGAAGAAATAAAATATACAACTACAATAATAGTTAAAAATTTTATTTAATAACAGAAATAGTAATACATATATTAACTCACCAAAACCTGTTAGGAGACAATCTTTTTTGTATCTCTTATATTTCTTTGCCTTATGTGAGAAGAGGTAATAATTGCCTTTTTGTTCTTGGTTACCTTTTCAGAAACGTTAGTGTAGAGAATAGCCCTAGAAAATAGATATTGTATCTCCATCTGGAGCAAAGGACTGGCTTGTTTTTTGTCCAGGACAATAAACATCATGTCTTCTTCCAAGACAAAGATCAGGCAGGATCATCTAAAAAATGGGAGATTCTTATGCTTAGGGAGATTCGGCTGTAAAACAAATCCACTGTGTGCAGCATCTACCTGAGGCTCTCCAGGTTGCCTGGTGTGACTGGTGGAAAGAAGAAATGGCACACGACAGGAACAATTACATTCTTTGTCTTTGACCCAGAAGTTGTTTGTCTTATACCAGCATACATAAGGCCGCAGCAGGACCACTTCTTGCTTGCTAGCACATGGAACTCTCAGACCTTTCACAGTTCCTTCCGCCCTGCAAGTTGGTTCTAATATTCTATACATTTTTTAAATGAGTAAACTAAGGTACAGTGAGCTTAAATGGCTTTCCCAAGGTTGTAATAGAGCAAAGAGAAGACCTATGATCCAAATTCAATTCAGACAGTTTGGCTCCATAACCCATGTTGCCAAACATGTCAGTGCACTGTGGCCACATTTACATCCCGCTTTCTTAGCTACGTGGTTCAAGATGAACTGACTCTATACCTTACTAAATACTACTTTAAGTATGAGATTGATTTTGACCTGAACTTTTCTCATGCAGAAGTCTTAAAATGTTCTTCCCAATAAATGACCAAGTTAGATTTCCAACTGTTTATTTAATTTTTATCAACTCTACTACTCAGGCTTTTTCTTGAGCATCTTACAAGTAACTGACAATATCCACTCTGCAATAGTCCAATATCTGATATTATTATTTTAAGGAGGATTTGAGACACTCCTGTAAATAATGATGCTTTCTTGTTATTCCTTCTTTCATGATTCCCTTCTCTGAAACAGTTCACTCCATTCTCTGAAACATCTCTTACTGTTGTATCACTTTCTGCAGTGGACATTCATTGATTTTGCCTTCCCAGTACTGGTTACCGCTGCCTTGTATAGCTGTATTTCTTTGACTTTCTGGTCATGTAATTGGATAAGCCTCACTCCCCTCTCCCCCTTCAGGATTGGGCATATCATCCACAACCTGCAGGTGAAATTTCCACGTTGCTCTCCCCACAATAATTGGTTCAGAAGTAGATATTGTACCAGCTTGATCATTCAAAGTTAATGAGTATCCACCTTGAGGCGGTTGCTTGAACTATTGGTAGACAAGCCAAACCCTGATTGAGTTTGCTAGATTTTGGAAATACACTTGTGTCTTCAGTGACCATTTGGCACTGAGAAAATTTCTTTCCTGAGAACAAAGCCAACATAGGTCAAAGCAGGGCCAAGATATGGAAAAGAAATTTTTCTAACAACATTGTTTGAGCATCTGAATCAAGGCACACTATGCTTTAAACTAGCAATATCCCTGAACATCTTAGCTTTGTCATGCAATAATGCCCTCTCCACAAATTTGTTTTCCTTATGCCACTTTAATTTTTCAAAATCTTCAGATTTTTGTGTGCTTTTAGTTTCATTTCTAAAATTATATATTGTCTCTTGACTTCTAACTTCTCTCACTTTAGAATGTCATACAGCTCTTTTTGAATTTTTTTTTGAATTCCTGATTTTAAAATATCCCCAAAGATTGTTTCCTCTTGGAAGAAGAATAACAGCAGGAAATTTTATGTTTAACTGTTTAATATTCAATCACACTTGTGTCATAATAATACACAATATTTTCAGAATTAAATGAGAGATATAATAATAATTATGTAGGACGCTGAACTGACGGAAGACTAGTCCCTGCCTGAAATATCAATGAATGTGGTGAAGTCCATATTTATTTAGCATTTAACACTTTGCTTTAAATAATATATTCCTGATCTTATTGTTTAGAAAACAATATAAGGTGAATTGGTTGGATACTCATTTTTGCATTAACAAACATGCAATGCTAACATTTCAATATATTGTTTATAAGTGTTTTTCTCCTATTCAATCCCATTTGAAAGAAAAAGACTGAAATACTTCTCTGCTTATCAAGTCTCATGTATTATTTTTTTTCTTAGTGACCAGAAGTGCTCATGCAGGTGATGTGCTTCTTATTTATCCTGAAAAATAATCCCTCACATTTGGAGAGCATAGCATCTTTGGAGTTTCAAAAAGACTATATACATCCTGTCTTTCGGTTTATGTGAATTCTGTAAGACAGATGGGAAAGACACTAAGATATCCATTTTGCACCTGAGATAAATGAGTCAAATATAAGTTGTGGAAACCAGATCTTTACTTGCTTAGTCAAACACACTTCAGCTGTAACAAGAATAGAAAAATAGTTTGGAGTTGTTAGACAAAATAGAAATATCCTTACCTAAGCATTCAATTGAACCCATTCTATATATATTATTACATCCTCAGATAAATAGTCAAGGACAGGGTCAGAGCTGCCATATTGTATTACATGACAGGAAATAAAAATGCAAAACACTCATTTATTTATTGAATATTCAAATATAGGGAGCATACTAGAGCATTCCAGACACTGTCTCAGTGGTAGACAAGCCTGACTGTTTTTAAAGATCATCTTCTTTTATATTTCTCTGCCTTTAATATATCAACTGAAAATGGATTTGTTCTGTTAGTCAGTAATTCCTGGTATGTGAGCTGCACTCCAAGGCCTAATTGACTAGGAAATCAAAGGGACCATCTAGGGGCCTTGGATGCGCACATTAATATGTGTTAGAGGGAAGTAAAACTATAAAATAATGTACAATTATGTCTGAGCCCATTTTCATGTCAGAAACAAAGAAACATACACATAACATACAAAAACGTGTTTTCAGCTCTGGTGTCTGCCCAGGGAGGACACAGTTAATCTCTCAGATGACATACATATTTTACCCTAGCTTTTGAAAATTTGAGGCTGCTTTTGAAGGTGACGTAGGCCCATTTTCTGTTTAATAATTAGAAGAGGAATAGAGTATAAATAAGTGTAGCAACATGATAAACCAAAATGTCAGTTTTCAACTACAAAGACTTGCTACAACTGTACACACTCAGTCTTCCAAATGGTGCCAGTTACCTTCACCCTCCCTGCTATGCTCAGAAAAGGAGAGGTACCATGGGGATCAAAATTAAAACAGTTAATGACTTTATGTTTTAAATGCAAACTATCTGTGGAAAACAGTAGGCCAATCTTTTCCCTATGGACCGGGACAACCCCATTAATCATTTGAGTTTAAATATTTTTCATCCACCTTGCGTTCTCACTACAAACATCTTTTCCCTCTCTTGGAAAGGCCTATACACTTGGTTACTATTTAACCACTTATCTTGTGAAGTAAATGCCTGAGAATTAAAGCTTCCTAGAGCTGGCTGATGAGCTTTCACACAGAGTAATAAGCATTGTAACACATCTGGAAAAAAAGGCTAAGGGGAAAGTGAAGCTAGAATAAGTTTCCAAAGGCACTTTTCGGAATTTGCTCAACTCCATACCATTATAAAATGAAACCTTTTCAATGACATCAAATTTATATTTTATTAACAACATTAAAACAGCATTAAAACAAGAAATCTTGATCGTCTCTCAATGTCATTAGCAGAGAATGCCAAGACTTAAAATAGACAATGATGACTATAGAAAAATGACTGAGAAAAAGCTCCAAATATTTTTATAGATTTTAAATTGGTATATTTCCATTGCTCCATATTTTTTTTATCTTTTTCTTTCAAAGATAGCACACATTTTGTTCCCTGAGCATTAGGACATTCATTTTGTAAGTTCTTTTATACTTATAGCAATGCTTTGAGTCAGGAAACAGCAATTAACTCAGTTTTGCAACTAAGGAAAATGTATAAAAGTCATCCTGGCCTTCAGCTGAGGTCATATAATTAATTAGTGCATAAGTGAAACTAGCACACAGATTTTTATAGGTCCTAACCTAAGATTTTTCCATTAGAGTGTGTGGCTTATTGTATACTCATTAAAAAGATACATATAAAATGGAAATATGTAAAAGTGACTTCTAGTTGCTGGGCAGGGGGAAAAACTTTTTAGATGATCTGATACAGTCTCATGGAGAAGGGAGTTTGTTCAAATTAGAAAAAAATATACGTATAAACTGAGACACATTAACCACTTATTTCATCCCTGATCAGAGTACATAGGTGGGAGAAGCCCAAGTTCGTTGGAAAGGTGAGACAAAAATAGAATGGTGAGGAAACATGGCACACAGTGTGCTTTGTCAAAACTCCCAAACTTACTTTCTTTTCCAGATTGTCTCTGATGGCTGTAATTTGTGGCGACGGGTCAACAAGAAAGCATCAAAGATCACAGCACAAAGGTGAAGTGATTCACCTTGCTTTTAAAATCTTAGTACAGAACTCTGAAATCTTCTAATTAAAGAACCAAAATAGGCATCTACTCGACCTTCACTTTGACATCTTCAAATTTAAAGCAATTCAACTCTCACTCCCACATTCAGGTTAATTTTCACCAGAAGAAATGATTTTGACAGTTTCAGAAAGTCAGGTGAAGCTCTTATGAGGAAAAGAAGAGTAAATTAGTCTCCTTTTACTGATAGATGTGTCCTCCAAGATAAGATTTCCCCAAAGCTCTAGGATTTGCTGGGAATGTCCAAGCATATTGTGTAACGTGGGGTTCAGGGTACAGAGTTGGAGTCAGAAGTGTGTGTAGACACCCAATATTATGAATCATCCATGTTATTTTAGGAGAAGTACCTAAACATCTCTGAAATGTGGTTCCTTCTTCTGTGAATTGAAATAATGCTCATACTTAAACTTTAGGAATGTTGTGATGTTGGCAGTGGGGTGAACATTGGCACCCAAAAAAATATGTCCTTGTTCTCATCCCCAGAACCTGTGAAGGAGACCTAACTTCCACAAAGGGTCTTTGCAGATGTAATTTACTTACGGATCTGTAAATGAAAAGATCACCCTGGATTATTTTAGTGGGCTTGAAATCTAGTGATAGGTGTCCCTGTAAGAGGCACAAAGAGCAGAGACACACAGAAGAAGAGCAGACTATGTGACAATGAAGAGAGTGATTGGACTGATGTGGCCACAGGCCAAGGAGAACCCAGGGCCATCATGAGCTGGGAGAGGCAATGAATGGATTCTTTCCTGGAGCCTTTAGAGGAAATGTGACGGGATGTCACTTCTACGATTAAGCTAATTTATATGGCAAAGGTAAGTGGATTTTGCAGATGTGGTTCCAAAACTGTTGATTTTTAGCTAATCAAAAAAAGATTATCCTTGGTGGACATGAACTCAACCTATTGTACACACACCCCCCCACACACATAAACATGCAGTTGTTGCAGCCTGATAACATGTATTATGTGTATTATACTTTTTTTACCTGCATAAAAGTCATGTTGATACTTATTCTTGTTTCTCTTTAGTACTTAAAACACACATAACCAAATGTACTCCTGCAGCGTAATGTACTTTTAACATTTTTATCACACCATAAAATATCATAGTGACAGTACTTTAATGTTCAACTTCTGCATTATTAATAGGAGAGGTTTTGCCTTTCCAGAAGCATCCTGAATTTGTTGTGATCCACAGTCATTATAGCCCAATAAATATGATGTGGGTCAGATTGGAAATGCAAAGAATTTGGTGAACTCTGAATGTATTAGGTGCACTTTGAACCACTTACTGCCACAACTGCAACGATCCTATTTCAAAAGAAGCATCTCAGAGCTTGAAAGCAAATCTTTTTAGCACCATAAATGGTTACCCTATCTTGCAATAAAAAAGCAGATTTATTGGCAAAGGTCGTAACTTATTAATTTCATATTTTAATTTTCCAAACTCTAGTAGCTGAATACAGAATGAAATAGTTTGAGCATAGAGTAATGATTAAAAGTTCAGCATATAAATGTGACCCAAATAGTTTTTTATGGCTCAAATATATTAATTTGTCAAGTTGGGATCAGAATCTTTCTCTCCTCTAGATAAAACTAATATTTCAATGCATTTTTTATACATTGGAGTTAAATATTGCTTTATAAAGATGAAAAATTAGTTTTGATTTGCAAATATATTTTAAACAGGTAATTCACAGTGACAGAACATAAATACACACATAATTCCAATAAAAATAATGTAAATACACTCATAGTACAAAAAAACTAATCTATATATAAAGTAATATTTACAAATGCTATTAACAAACAAAAGCCCAAGTAAGAATAATTACGAGCAATCATTTATTATCAAATAAGCAAATCTTTTCAAGAATTATAATAATTCATTTTGTCATGAAAGTAATGAAATGGTCAACCTATATAGAAAGTGTACATCAATATAATTCAAAAGCCGAGAAAATATATATTCCTTTGACCCAGTTATTCCAATTTTTCAATTGTAATTATAACTTCCAGAATACAATGCATCAAAATTACAAAATCCTAGAGGCAAAAAAAGACAGGGATGTGACAATTCTATATACAATCAATTAAGAAAAAATTAAATCATGATAACCTCTTTATTTTAAATGAGATTTCATTCAATACATACTATATCATTCTTAACAAAGATAATTAGTGGGTAATGTATAGGTATGTGTATATTTAAATATAAACGTCATGATGATACTTTGCTATTGGAGTTGATGCTCAGTTCAGTTCTACGTTTTCTATTTTTGTTAACAATGACACTTTTTTTTCTAAGTGTAAATATAATACAAGTTCACTGTAGAAAACTTTGAAAGTACAGCTCCAAAGGGAAAAACTACAAGAGAAAAAATAAAACTTGCTTTTTTAATTTTAAATGACCTTTGCACTATGAAACTTATAGATATATTCATACTGATTTGGGAATATTTCCTTTTAAATTTGAACACTGGGTATGTCATATCAAAAATGACTCCTGGGTGTTTCTAAATTGTATCTCATACAGTCTGTTGAAGTAGAGAACATTTTGAAATTTTGCTTCCCAGCCTAACTTTTGACTGATGAATATTTAACTGATAAATAAATACAGACATCTTTAGCTACGATTTAGTGGTCGAGTCTTTTTTTTCCACAATGGAACCATTTATTTTTTTATATTATAAAAGATACCAATATAATATATATACCACACAATTCATCCATTTAAAATGTACAATTCAATCGTTTTTAGTATATTCTCAGTGTTGTGCAACCATCACAAAATCAATTTTAGCGTATTTTCCTCATTACAAAAGAAATCTTATATCCTTTGGCACTCACCCATGCAATCCCATTCTTCTCATCCTCCCACCCCAGTTTTATGGAACCATTTTTCTACTTTTTGTTTCTATAGATTTGCCTCTTCTGGACAGTCATATAAATGGAATCACTCAGTAGTGTTTTTCATGAATGCTTTCTGCCGCTTAACATAATGTTTTCAAGGTTCATTTATGTTATTAGTTTCATCAGTACATCATTCCTTTTCATTGCTGAATAATACTCCATTGTAATGATATACCACATTGTATTTATATATTCATTAGTTGATAGACATTTGGATTGTTTCTACTTTCAACTATTATGACTAATGTTGTTATGAATAAGTTTTTGTGGGGCCATGTTTTCCTTTCTTTTTGGTATATAACTAGAAATGGAATTACTGGGTCACATGGTAATTGAGTGCTTGCCTTTGAGGCTGCCAAACTGTTTTCCTAAGTGGCTGCCCCATTTTACGATCCCACCAACAATAATGAGGGTTTCAATTTCACCACATCATAACTGAGTCTTTTTAAAACTTTTCAAAGGATTATAACTGTGGCTAGTATTTGGTAATAGATTCAAAGTAGAATTAGGTCTCATGTTTCTGTATGTCTCCAGAACCTTCATGCCAATATATAAAATTTGAGTTGAATGATATTTTTTCTGAATTTTAGTTTCTTCTGCTCTTCTATTGGTATTATTAGACTTACATGAAGAGAAATTGAGAATTCCATCCCAGAAATGACTGTAAGAGACATTTCTAATGTAAAATTAATTCCTCTACTTCTTTCTCTCTCTCTTCTTTTTCCCTCCTCATTTCTCTGTCCTCTCTTTCTCTCCTTGCCTCCCTTTTCCTTTTTTCATGCATTCAATCAGTTTGTATTGAGCATATATCCTGTGTGAAGCTCTGTGTTAGGCAAAGGGATATAAATGTGAGCCACAGAGTTTTATATCTGTCCTCCCAAAGCTTAGAATCAAGGAGTCAGAGTCAAATATTAAAATAAGTATTTACAATAAAGGGTGGTAAGGGATAGGCAAAGAAAGAACAGAGGGTTAAAGAGATGCCTCGCAGTGGCTGACAATACAGTGGTGGGTAAGCAGCTTTGCTCAGGGAAGAGTTTCTAGACAAAGTGGTAAGTGAGATGAGACTGTGAAACAGTATTCCCACTATACAGCAATGGAGGCAGATATTTATATTTCTACACCATTAGGCTGTTGGCTCCTCTTTGTGTGTTCAGAACACATCAAAGTGTCTGGCATAGAGATGATGTTTGATAAATGATTACTTAGTGCAGAACTGTATAAATTAATACTATATTGGTAAAATAATATTCAGTGTATGTGTTTGTAAATTATACAATTAAAAATAGGATGGATTTCAGGAAATTTAATGCATCTCCTATATCACCACTGCTAATCCTAGATTCTCTGTTTTCTATTTTTCATATTTTAGTTCTTCTGTCTCTCCTCTTTTTATTCATTTTTAATTTTTGTCCCTAATAGTGCACCCAAAGCAGTCCACATTTGGTTTTAACCTTCTGCTAATATAGTTTATTAAAGCTTGAATACTTATACAAAGCTTAATGACTTATGTTTAATTATAATTTTATAAAATAATATAAATTTATAAATTTTCTTAGCTAATATTTGCCATTTACTTTTACCTGTAGAGAAAATAGCTCAATACGGTTTGACAAAATATATTAAAAAATTGTCAAAAAGTTTGAGTATTAAATAACAACCTTGGGTATTGCTTTTAAATACTTGCATACTAAGTTCTGCATGCATATGGATACATGCAAATTTATTCTGCTTTCAGTAGAGACCATTTAATTAAAGAAGAATGAAAATAATTTAAAAACTTATTCAAAATTCATTTGGTAATGTGAGAATATAATATACATGAAGTCACTAGGCTAAAAATTCATGAATAAAGAAATAAATTAGAGAACAGCAATGCTAACTGATATAAAACACCAAGTCAATGGGGCATCTAAAAATGTCATTCAAAGTTGTTGGAATAAAGTTAAGAAAATGAACTTTAAGATCCCCTTAGGATCCAAGCCCAACAAAATCTCTGAAGTATTTTAATGTTTAGGGTGAGTATTGGAAATTTGTTTATACTATTTCAAATTGGTCTTTGAGTATCTCATTTTCTTGTTATTGTATATTCTTAAATATAAAAGAGTTTAAATTTAAGGGAAGGAACAGTGAAGCATGCCAAAGGTAGAAATGCTTCATAATTATAATAAATACTGCATACCTTGTTTTTGGAAACTAAATTATTTTTGAGAACTTCAGGAGCATAAATCTATAATTTACATCAAAATTTTAAAAAGGAGAAATTTAATTTAGCTTGCTCCAAAAATCAGGGCTGGTTTTCCAAAAGCAATAAATTAATTTTTTTAGGGAAGTGAGTCTATAACACACCACACACACAATATGTGGCACATATTTTAGAAAATCAAAAATATGTCCTAAGTTATGTTTTTCTCTTAGCGAATTGCTTGATAATCGTAGGACTTCTCAGGAAGGGAGTTTCTTTGGATTTGTGAAATTTCCTAGTTCTAATTTTTGTCTTCTTGTATTAAAAAGGATACTGAACTGTAATAGTACAACTTAACTAGAAATGGTGCATTAAATACAAGATAGAAATACTCAAATAAATCAATGGTCCTGATACTCTCATGTCATTTGTATCATTTGGTAAAATTCACAGAACATGGTAACCTGTGGTAAAAATGCAAAGGGGAAGAAAAGGTGCATAGAGGCACATTACAACTCAAAAAACAAAGACTTTTTTTTACCTAATATATGCACAATTTTAAGTACTCTTTCTACATGTGGAAGAGAATGTATAATGCAGAGGAAACAAATCAGAAAAGGAGATAATGAAAACAGGCATTGGGAGGCTAATTTGGAATAATAGAGAAGGGAGGCATAGGAGGAAGAAAGGGTAGAAATTCTAAGTGGTCTGATACCAGTGCGATCCGACTATCCCCCACACCATGAATGCCAGAGAGAAGGCGGGTTTTGTGGTTTTACTTGGATGGAGGAGTAGCAAACTAAAGTGATTTTGTCCAATTGTAAAAAAGATTAAAATGTGTTATTTTGTCAATTTGTTATTAAAATGATGGTGTATTAATTTCTTTTAATATTAAAAGTCTACTCTCTCTACATGGATTATAACCTTAAACTTGAAAATTGAGGAAATAAAGATAATTAGGCAAAATATTCTGTTTTTAATTCATATGGAAGTAGAGCACTGAGGTATATAGTAAGGAAGAAAAGTGTATGTTGTTTATCTATTATTTCAGTTTTTTTCTTCCTATTTTTATTTCACAGAGAATTTTCTATATCTGAATCTGTGCTATGAACGTTTGGGTAAATGTCTCTCTCACTGTCATTATCTTATGGATAAAAAAGACTTCTTCATGGGCTCTTTTTCTTCAAGTCTGAATCAGGAGAAAATGAAGATGATTATTATAAGATTGTATAAAGAGTCAAAAATGAAATCACTGAAATATTCACTTGAACTACCATCTGAGCTGGCATTTACTGGTTAAAGGTTAAAGACTGAAAAATTGAAAGTGAACTTTCATTTTCTAATATCTTTTGGTAGATTACTGCACAATAAAATATATCCCTAAGGCATGATAGGAAAAGCAGCAACTTATTCTTTAGATATAAAGAGAAGACTTGTTACTTGGAGATTTCAATGTAGCTCCTTTCATAATAATTTAATGCACTTAAAACAAATCTAAGTAATTATATTTTAAGACTGATTTGTCAGCCATAGCAATTTGTACTTATTAGTAGCAAGGTTCCAGTCATTGATACATATCTAAAGTATCCTTTTGGTATCAGGGGAAGGGGCTAATGCTCTTGGTAAGAGTAATTTTGCCAATCCGAAGAGATTAAATTACAAAAATAACCTTGAATTAAAGGTGTTAGAGCAAGAGAGTGAAGCTGATGTTCCTATAAAAGAAGGACTTGGTATGAAATTATGTTGGTCATATTTGTGCCAAACAACTGGTTAGCTTTACACTTGATGAAAAAAGATAATCACCAATTTTGTTTTGGTCAACCAAGTTTGGCCCTGAATTCTCTAGTTCACTAGGCAAAGTTGATTAAGCATTTTATCTAATAAATATAAAAATTTAGGTATGTTTTTGAATCTGGCTAATGAACTAATCTCATCACCTGCTGAAAATTAAATTTCGCTATAATTTAGCTTTTGAGCAGTTATAAACTTCCCCCCATATTTCTGACCACAGTATATTCATAAATGAAATATGGCCATTGTCTTATATATAATTTATACAAAAATTATGATTAATCAACTGATCTGAATTCTTCAAGCTCATTCCAGTTTTTTATTTAAAAACTGTATAGTATTTTTTAGTGACTGTACATTGAGATTTTAGATGGGAACAATGCATAACATTTAATATCTAATAGAAAATTAACAACAAATTCATGATTTGGAATGTAACTTAGTCATTTTGAAGGCATTAAAATTGAGAAGATATTGAATGATGTTACCTTTAACTGTATTAGTTAAATTGTGTAGAGGTATTTTAATTGTGACACAGGCTTATAATAACCCAAGTTGTAACTTCTGAATTTACATAAATATTTATTTACTATTTATTAAAATTTATTTTATTAAGGTATCATTGATATACACTCTTACAAAGGTTTCACATGAAAAACATTGTGGTTACTACATTCACCATATTATCAAGTCCCTCCCATACCCCATTGCAGTCACTGTCCAAGATGCCACAGAGGTACTACTTGTCTTCTCTGTGCTACAGTGTCTTTCCCGTGATCCCTCATATGTACCATGTGTACCAATCATAATACCCCTCAATCTACATAAATATTTATGTCAAATCACTCAAAAATTTTAATGGAGCTATGCTTCAAAAGAAACAATATTTCTTGTTTTCTAATCAGTTTTTCTGAAGAAATGATAAAGTTACTACATTTCAGAGGTGGATCTAAAATGTTGAAGTTGATTAGACAGTGTTAAAATATGTTTCTGTGTAATGATTCAGTAATACATAAGGAAATACAAATGCTAGTTTTAGTATTCAAGAAACAACCTTACATCTTGAAATTGTACACTTTAACCACTTCTCTATTATCATTGAATTTAAATTTTTATGAGGATTCTAATCTACTTTAATGGATATCTTGATTTGACAGCAGCACTCAAGAATGCATCTATTAAGCAAGTTTGAACATTACCTTTTCCAATCCGTTCCAGGATACATTAGGGACTCCGTCCTCTGGATATAGTGCTCAGTATGTGTGGTGCATGATCCTTCCTGTCTTACAAGCTGCTTTGACAGTCTGTGAAAGTCTGCTGGGGACAGCTATTCAGGGAGATGGCTTGACTTTGCAGACCTACCTGAAGAAGAAGGTTCTTTGTTGGAAGTTCTTTGTTATTTATTGTCCTTCTAAACAGGATGGAGATCCGATTTACTTTCTCTTCATTATGCTGCCTGATGTATATAAAACCCTTTAAAACTCTATGTGGACTGGAGACTGACTGTTTTTTAGCATCCTACCTCTTGAACCAAATTCCAAATGCTGAGAGAAATTACTTAACTAGAATTGAGGGAAATTCTTCAGTAACTGTTGGACATTATAGTTATTTTTTCTCATTCTTTGGCTTAGTTTCAAACCATTCTATGTAATTACCCAATCAATCCTAATGTAGACAGATTTCTAGATAGAATTTATAGGTGAAATCTAGAGCTGCAGAGTCACACTGATTAAAAGTTCTCTCTTTTCTTTGTTTTACTTCCAGAAGGGGATGCTAATCAATTGGAAAGATCAAATAGAAGGAACATGAATAAATTTTTTAAAAAGATGAGACTCTGATAAGTATGAAATATTGGATAGTTTGTGTTTTAAAATAATGCTTTAAAATCTGAAAGAAGACAAAACATTCTCAAAAATAATACCTCATATGTGGTGAATATTGAAAGTATATGTGATGAGAGGGTTATATATGATGAGAATGTACAGAAATGGAATGGATCACCGTTGAAAATAGCAATAGTTCACATTTATTAAATACTTAATAGGTGTATTACCTGCACAATCTTATTTAGTTTTCATAGGAATACTTCAAGTTATGTACCATCCTTGTCCTCATTCTACCCATGTGGAAACGAAGGTTCAAAAAGTGAAAGGATTTGCCCAAAGTACCTCAGCTATTAAGTGACAGAGAAGAGGTTTCAGCCCATGCCATGCAGACTTCTGCCCAACTGAGGAGTCTTGGAGACATGGGAACTGGCATGGACATCCAGCTCCCTCCCTTTTTGACTTGCAAAATGTTTAAATTTAGGCAGTGGAAAGAGAACACATTATGTTTATAGATACGAAGGGTGTAAGTTATCCAATGAAGCTAATGGTTTCTGCAGATACTAGAAATTCTAAGGGGAACAGTGACTCATGAGCTGCATGAGATGTTAGTTTGAAACTTGGTAAGAAATACAAAAAGTAACACAGATTTGTGTACATCCCTCTGCTACTGGCATTTTTAAAAATATATCAAAGGACCATGGCAAATATTTTGACATAAATCTTCTGAGTAAAATGGTTCCTTGTTAGGAATCTATTTTCTATCTTTATAGTACTTTCCTATATTAAAAAAAAAGCCTGGAAGTGAACAGGTCTTAAATTGAAGAAAAATACAATATTGAGAAAAATTAAAAGATTATGATGGTAAAATTTCAAATCAGCTATTCCATGTGAAATCTAGAGGTCAGACTTCAGCTCCTCCAAATTTCAGGCCACACTGTTTGGAGAACATCACAAATCTCCCAACACCAAATGTCTTACTTTTATTCTAATTTTTTATTTTTTAACATTTGAAGTCGAATATGTTGGTAATATTAATAGTGGCTGACACAGTGTTTTCTTAATTTTTTTATTTTTTAATTGAGACATTTTTTAAAGAGCAGTTTAAGGATCATAACAAAATTGAGATAAAGGTACAGAGATATTACCTGCCTATTTTTTAAAATAGAATGTTCAACTGCCTCATCTCATTTCACTCTAAAAGTAATTTTGTGTCATGTGGGTGGTCAAGGCTCATCAGTGGAAAACTATAGTTTACTTAGATTGTTACCCACCTAAACTCACTCAGCTTTTAAGTGGGTCCAGTATGTGTTTAATACAGTGGTATGTTGTTAAATGTTTAACAACTGGCTCTCAGGCAGACAAAAAGGCCCTAATTTGTACCTGTTGGTTTCCATGGTATAAATACTCCTCCATAGCTGATTTCAGGCTACCACAGTGATGTTATTGAACATGGAGTTGGGAGGAGATGCACTTAATATGCTCTTATAAGCCTGGATGAGCTGGCTCCAGTACTTTATGATCCACACAGAGTATCTGAAACCAGAGGTCAGCAAACTTTTTCTCTAAAGAACCAAAGAGTAAGTACTTTAAGCTTTGTTGCCCATAGAGTCTGTCACAACTACTTAACTTCTGCCACTGTCATACCAAAGACGTCATAGGCAATATGTACATGAATGCATGTGACTGTGCAAGTGTATTTATGGTACTGCATTTTGAATTTCATATAACATTCAAATGTCACAAAATGATATTGTACTTTTGATTTTTTTTAACCATTTAACAATGTAAAAAGCATTTTTAGCTTGCAAGATATGTAAAATATAAAAAACAGATCACAGTTCACAGATTCCTGGTCTAGACAGTAGAAAACTGCTTAAACTGGGTGAGATTGGGCTGAGTGGCATTTCCAACTTGTCCAGTCTCTTACCTCAGACCTGAATCTTAGGAACTGTGGGTTGTCAAGGTCCATGGTCCCTTTTGGCCCTCCAAAGACACATGCTCTGGTAGTTCCTTCTCCGTCCTCTCTATCCATCTCAGGATTTCTTGTGCTGGGTTCTTTGGCTGTCAGTGTGAAGTTGTCTACATACATTAGTCTAAAAATATTTTTTTAAAAATAAATAAGAGATAAGATACATACTTCATATCCTAAATATAAACACAGAAACACACACATGAAATAACTGAAACAAACATTTCACAAATCAGATTTACCCATACCATTTGCAATTACTGTTATATTTTCTATTCCATTATGTTTTTTTAAAATAACTCATGAAGATGGCAGTGTGAGAGGTGGGACAGAGGTTTCCTCCTAAAACAACATATAATACAAAAATATAATTAATACAACTAATCCTGAAAGAGCAACAGGAAAGAGGACTGTGCCAAACTACATACACCTGGAGAAAAGAATAAACCTCATGGAACAGGGTAAGGTAACAAAGCCATGGCCCGGGGGGACCCAAGCCCTTCTCCCACTGCAGCTCACTGGTGGGAGGAAGAGAAATGGAGCGGGGAGGGAGTGGACGCCTGTGACTGCTGAATACCTAACTCCAGAGATCTGCTCTGAGAGCACAGACCTACATTTCATGGTGCTTGCCTGGTACTCTCGTGATTAGGGGGTTGGAAAGCTAAGACAGGCAGAATTGCTGGGGAGACTGATATTTCAGCCGCTTGTGGAAAGCAGAGATCCATATCAGGTGTTCTGGGACAAAGGAAAGGCAGGCAGTCAGAGAGACTTCCTAACAGCAAGAGGGCTGCTAAAGGGGCAAGGATTGCACAGAGCTTACTGGTCAGGATAAAGGACAGGTATAAAATTGTCCAGGTGCACTCAGCCGAGAAGGTTGGGAGCTTTCATGATCTTCACATGCTCCAGCTCCCTGGCTGGCTACACAGCTCCAAGGACCCCGTGCATGATATGCAGCTTACTGCACCTTTCTCCTGGCCAGCCCCACATGGCTCACAAACTGGCAAACACTACCCTGGCGTTAGCCCAGCCAGAGGGAAGATCTGTCTACAGCAACTACAAATGCAAAGCATAGAGGCTTATACCTGTGTGCTTGGCCCACTGGCTCAGGCAGTGGAGACAGGCATAGCAGCCGGGAAACAGGAAACAGCTCTTTCCTCCCCCCAGGAACCAATACCACTCCCCTGTGACCCCCGACATTGCTTCAGGGGCTGAGCAGCTCCAGAGAGTAAAGCTTCTGGGCACTAGAGGGCACCATATAAAAATATGAAACGCCAGAAGAACCTGGTTCAAAGTAAAATTATTAATACAACTCCTGAGAAATATTTAAATGACATCAATCCCATGAATCTACCTGAAAGGGATTTCAAAATAAAAATCATTGACATACTCATGGAAGTACAGAAAAATATTCAAGAACTCAGGAATGAATTCCAGTCAGAAATCCAATCGCTGAAGAGCACAATGAACGATATTAAAAGCAGATTAGATATGGTGGAGGAGACAATAAATGAAATAGAAACTAGAGAAGAGGAATACAAAGAAGCTGAGGCACAGAGAGAAAAAAGGATCTCTAAGAATGAAAGAATATTGAAAGAACTGTGTGACCAATCCAAACGGAAAAATATTCACATTATAGGGGTACCAGAAGAAGAAGAGAGAGAAAAAGGGATAGAAAGTGTCTTTGAGGAGGTAATTGCTGAAAACTTCCCCAGTATGGGGAAAGAGATAGTCTCTCAGGCCATGGAGATGCACAGATCTCCCAACACAAGGGACCCAAGGAAGAAAAGACCAAGACATATAATAATTAAAATGGCAAAGATCAAGGATAAGGACAGAATATTAAAAGCAGCCAGAGAGAGAAATAAGATCACATATAAAGGAAAGCCCATCAGGCTATCATCAGACTTCTCAGCAGAAACCTTACAGGCCAGAAGGGAGTGGCATGATGTATCTAATGCAATGAATCAGAAGGGCCTCAAACCAGGATTACTTCATCCAGCAAGATTATCACTTAAATTCAAAGGAGGGACTAAACAATTCCCAGATAAGCAAAAGCTGAGAGAATTTACCTCCCACAAACCATCTCTACAGAGTATTTTGGAGGGACTGCTATAGATGGAAGTGTTCCTAAGGTTTAATAGCTGTCACCAGAGGTAATAAAACCACATTAAAGAAAGTAGAACAGCTAATTACTGAGCAAATGCAAAATTAAATTACCTATCCCCAAAGTCAATCAAGGGATAGACAAAGAGTACAGAATATGATACCTAATATATAAAGAATGGAGGAAGAAGAAAAAGGAGGAGAAAAAAAAAGAACCTTTAGATTGTGTTTGTAATAGCATATTAAGTGAGTTAAGTTAGACTCTTAGATAGTAAAGAAGTTAACCTTGAACCTTTGGTAACCATGAATCTAAAGCCTTCAATGGCAACAAATACATACTTATCGATAATCATCCTAAATGTAAATAGACTGAATGCACCAGTCAAAAGACAGAGTCACTGAATGGATAAAAAAACAAGACCCATCTATCTGCTGCCTACAAGAGACTCACTTTAAACCCAAAGACATATACAGACTAAAAGTGGAGAGATGCAAAAAGATATTTTATGCAACTAATAGGGAGAAAAAAGCAGGAGTTGCAGTACTGGTATCAGACAAAATTGACTTCAAAACAAAGAAAATCACAAGTGACAAAGAAGGACATTACATAATGATAAAAGGGTCAATCCAACAAGAAGATATAACCATTATAAATATCTATGCACCCAACACAGGATCACCTACATATGTGAAACAAATACTAACAGAATTAAAAGGAGAAATAGAATGCAATGCATTCTTTCTAGGAGACTTCAACACTCCACTTACTCCGAAGGACAGATCAACCAGACAGAAAATAAGTAAGGAGACAGGGGCACTGAACAACACATTAGAACAGATGGACCTAACAGACATCTACAGAACTCTACATCCAAAAGCATCAGAATACACTTTCTTCTCAAGTGCACATGGAACATTTTCCAGAATAGATCATATACTAGGCCACAAAAAGAGACTTGGTAAAGTAAAAAAGATTGAAATTGTACCAACCAGTTTCTCAGAACACAATGGTATGAAACTAGAAATAAATTACATGAAGAAAATGAAAAATTCCACAAACACATGGAGGCTTAATAACATGCTCCTAAATAACCAATGGATCAATGACCAAATAAAAACAGAGATCAAGCAATATATGGAGACAAATAACACCAATAATTCAACACCACAAAAGCTATGGGATGCTGCGAAGGCCATGCTAAGAGGAAAGTATATGGCAATACAGGCCTACCTCAGGAAAGAACAATCCCATATGAGCAGTCTAAACTCACAATTAATGAAAATAGAAAAAGAAGAACAAATGAGGCCCAAAGTCAGTAGAAGGGGGGACGTAAAAAAGATTAGAGCATAAATAAATAAAACCGAGAAGAATAAAACAATAGAAACGATCAATGAAAGTAAGAGCTGGTTCTTCGAGAAAATAAACAAAATAGATAAACCTCTAGCCAGACTTATCAAGGAAAAAAAGAGAGTCTACTCACATAAACAGAATCAGAAATGAGAAAGGAAAAATCACTACAGATACCACAGAAATACCAAGAATTATTAGAGAATACTATGAAAAATTATATGCAAACAAACTGAATAACTTAGAAGAAATGGACAGCTTTCTAGAAAAATACAATCTTCCTAGGTGACCCAGAAAGAAACAGAAAATATGAACAGACTAATTACCAGCAATGCAATTGAACTGGTAATCAAAAACCTACCTAAGAACAAAATCCCTGGACCAGATATCTGTACCACTGAATTTTATCGAGCATTTAATTAAGACCTAATACCCATCCTCCTTAAAGTTTTCCAAAGAGTAGAAGAGGGAATACTTCCAAACTCATTCAATGAGGCCAGCATCACTCTAATACCAAAACCAGGCAAAGACACCACAAAAAAAGAAAATTACAGACCAATATCCATGATGAACATAGATACAAAAATACTCAACAAAATATTAGCAAAACGAATTCAAAAATACATCACAAAGATCATCCATCATGATCAAGTAGGATTTAATCCAGGGATTCAAGGATGGTACAACATTCGAAAACCCATCAACATCATCCACCACATGAACAAAAAGGACAAAAAACACATGTTCATCTCCATAGATGCTGAAATAGCATTTGACAAAATTCAACATCCATTCATGATAAAAATTCTCAACAAAATGGGTATAGAAGGGAAGTACCTCAACATAATAAAGGCCATATATAACAAACACACAGCCAACATTATACTTAACAGCAAGAAGCTGAAAGCTTTTCCTTTAAGATCGGGAACAAGACAAGGATGCCCACTCTCCCCATTGTTATTCAACATAGTTCTAGAGGTCCTAGCCATGGCAATCAGACCACACAAAGAAATAAAAGCCATCCAGACTGGCAAGGAAGAAGTTAAACTGTCCCTGTTTGCAGATGACATGATATTGTACAAAAAAAACCCCTAAAGAATCCACTCCAAAACTACTACATCTAATATCTGAATTCAGCAAAGTTGTGGGATACAAAATAAATATGCAGAAATCTGTGGCATTCCTATACACTAAAAATGAACTAGCAGAGGGAGAAATCAGGAAAACAATTCCATTCACAGTTGCATCAAAAAGAATAAAATACCTAGGAATAAACCTAACCAAGGAAGTGAAAGACCTATACTCTGAAAACTACAAGACACTCACGAGAGAAATTAAAGAAGATACCAATAAATGGAAACACATCCTGTGCTCATGGATAGGAAGAATTAATATTGTCAAAATGGCCATCCCGCCTAAAGCAATCTACAGATTCAATGCAATTCCTATCAAATTACCAACAGCATTCTTCAACAAACTAGAGAAATTGTTCTAAAATTCATATGGAACCACAAAATACCTCGAATAGCCATAGCAATCCTAAGAAGGAAGAATAAAGCTGGGGGATTACACTCCCCAACTTCAAGCTCTACTACAAAGCCAGAGTAATCAAGACAATTTGGTACTGGCACAAGAACAGAACCATAGACCAATGGAACTAGAGAGCCCTAATATAAACCCCACCATATATGGTCAATTAATATATGATAAAGGAGCTATGGACATAACAATGGGGAAATGACAGTCTCTTCAATGGCTGGTGTTGGCAAAACTGGACAGCTACATGCAAGAGAATGAAACTGAATTATTGTTTAACCCCAAACACAAAAGTAAACTTGAAATAGATCAAAGACCTGAATGTAAGTCATGAAACCATAAAACTCTTAGAAGACAACATAGGCAAAAATCTCCTGAATATAAACATGAGCAACTTCTTCCTGAACGCATCTCCTCGAGCAAGAGAAACAAAAGCAAAAATGAACTCATGGGACTACATCAAACTAAAAAGTTTCTGTATGGCAAAGGACACCATCAACAGAACAAAAAGGCATCCTGCAGTATGGGAGAATATATTTGTAAATGACATATATGACAAGGGGTTAGCATCCAAAATATATAAAGAACTCACATGCCTCAAAACCCAAAAAGCAAATAACCTGATTAAAAATGGGCAGAGGATATGAAGAGTCAGGTCTCCAAACAGGAAATTCAGATGGCCAACAGACACATGAAAAGATGCTCCACATTACTAATCATCGGGGAAATGCAAATTAAAACCATAATGAGATATCACCTCACACCAGTAAGGATGGCCAGCATCGAAAATACTGAAAACAACAAATGCTGGTGAGGATGCAGAGAAAGGGGAACCCTCCTACACTGCTGGTGGGAATGTAAGCTAGTTCAACCATTGTGGAAAGCAATGTGGAGGTTCCTCAAAAAACTAGAAATAGAAATACCATTTGATTCGGGAATCCCATTCCTTGGAATTTACCCAAAGAATACAACTTCTCAGATTCAAAAAGACATATGCACCCCCATGTTTATTGCAGCACTATTTACAATAGGCAAGGTATGGAAGCAACCTAAGTGTCCATCAGTAGATGAATGGATAAAGATGTGGTACATATACACAATGGAATACAGCCATAGGAAAGAAACAAATCATACCAGTTGCAACAACATGGATGTAGCTGGAGGATATTATGCTCAGTGAAATAAGCCAGGTGGAGAAAGACATATGCCAAATGATTTCCCTCATTTGTGGAGTATAACAACAAAGCAAAACTGAAGGAACAAAATAGCAGCAGACTCAGAGGCTCCAAGAAGGAACTGGTGGTTACCAAAGGGGGTGGGTGTGGGAGGGCGGGTGGGGAGGAAGGGAGAAGAGGATTGAGGCGTATTATGCTTAGTACACATGGTGTGGGGAATCACTGGGAAGACAGTGTAGCACAGAGAATGCACATAGTGAATCTGTGGCATCTTACTACACTGATAGACAGTGACTGCATTGGGGTATGGGTGGGGACTTGATAATCGGGTAAATGTACTAACCACATTGTGTTTTCATGTGAAATCTTCATAAAAGTGTATATCAATAATAGCTTAATAAAGCAATTTTTTTAATAAAATAAAAAATAAAATTAACTCATGAAGACTCATGAGTGGGTCAACATTATAATTTGTAAAATCCTGATTTAATTGAAATGATTGACACCAAGTTGTAAATATTCTATAAGCTAGCTTCCCCTCCGTCCCCTGCCCCATACACACACACACACACACACACACACACACACACACACACAAACACACACGCTGGGCTCTTTGCAACTGCTAAAAGAGGCTATTAGCCAAATTAATCATAAGTTATAGAAAGTGTGTGAGAGGTTTTTCTGAGCAGTGATTTCTAAGACTCTATTCTTACTCATGGTTGTTGGGTCTCTTCTTTTTCCTATAAGTGACCTAGAATTCTCTCTCTACAAACAAATCTGCATCCTATGGACTCATATTATAATGACACTTTTTCTGTGTCTGTACAGATATGACATGTAAAACATTCTCCTGATTTGTAGAGGAATCAGGCACAATATTTCTAAATTTGCACATATTTTATATTCATGATTTAGGCTTCTGTGATCATTTTCTATTCGACATTCTTGTCCACAGAATCATATACTTAATAATTATAGGTAAGGCAGTATATAGATTAATCAGTCCATCAACATCATCCTATTATTTTATATTTTATTTAAAATATACATTTTTATCTTTCTACATGGATTACTGAGCAGGCCTAGAAGGCACAATCAAAGCAACATAAATTCAGCTTGACAGTAGTCCATCAGATCATATATTGTACCAAAATGTTCTCTGATTCCATCAGCTTGTTTCCTCCCGTTTCTGGTGTGTTGCAGCTTTCTCTAATGGCAGACATTAAGGAAACGTAACTTTTGGTTTAAACTGGGAAATAATTTGAGGAAGTTGCTTATGGTCTGATGGAAATTTTAAGTCACGTTAGAAAAAATCGTTCTGACTTAGAACTAGGAAACTCATGTTCAAATCACACCTTAACATAAGAACTATGTGGCCTTTATTTATGAAAATGTCTTTATATATCCAGTTTCTTCCAATGTAAAATCAAGATACTACTACCCTCCTTATCTCACAGGCTCTTACCTGTGAGGTAGTGATTAGTAAATACATGTATATTTCTCTGTAAATGTGAAACTATCATGATATGGAATAAATCCCCTCTATATGGAGAACTATTAAATAACTTTTTGTCACTTTTAATCTCCCTTTGACCAGGAAGCCACATCTAACTTCTCCTGCCTCCAAATTCTGTGACAGTGACATAGCCTCTCGATTTCCCTGTATAGAGGCAGACTGGGTGTGCACATGTGTGTATTCCAAGTGTAGTATTTACTACTTTTGTCAGCTTAAATGCAGTGATAGTACCGGGTTTTGACAGTTTGTGGAGACAGAAATTTCAGCAATAATAATAACATGAATATATAGGTAAAATTTTTAACATTATCATGACTTACTGCTAGAAGACACTGAATAAATGCATTAGACACACATCAGCTCTTTTAATTATCCTTTTAAAGCTTCACTAGTTCTTTTATCCTTTACATTTAATAAGCTATTACAACAGTTTTATATTATCCTCAAATTAAACTTTTCTTCCATTAAAAAATGAAACCTTTAAAAATGATTGAAATATTTTAGTGCATAGTTGAAAACTGTTTCAAAGTGAAAAAGTCAGGTATTCTTCTTGCTGTTCTTTCATATATGTATGTACATATTAAGCTGGAAGAAACTCCTTAACAACACCTATATTGTTCACGACAAAAACTTGAGACCTTCCATGGAAGGAGGGGAAAATGAAGACCTATGCCTTCCTGTGAGATATGAGTAACGCATATGAGTTAATAACAGCCAAATTGTGTAGTACCACATACAATCATATGTCAATCTTCAAGTCCCCTGAATATGAAATCAGATTTTATTGTTTTATCATTTTCTGATACTCAAATGCATAGTGTTGAATTAATTACACTAACTCATTTCATGGCACATTATCATTAATGATCCATGCAAAGTTTCTCTCTTGTTTTCCTTCTTTATTCATTTATTTATTCTCTTTTATTCTTATACTTCACTGCATTCCTATTTACCCAGTAGTCATTACACTAATATGTTTAATGTATATTTGGCATGTATTTTTTTTTTGGCAAATGTGTATCATTTTGTGTGCATGTATTTTTAATGTACTGAAATAGTATTGTGTTAATGTGATGATCTTTCCCATTGTTCTTCACTTTTATCATTAAATACTGGTTTAAGAACATTCATATTTCTCTGTATAACTCTAATCCATTCCTTCGGATTTCATGTACAATGGTTCACACTGTTTCATGATTTCATTTTCTTTTATACCTTTCTAGCAATGCATTCCCAGGCCGGCTCAAACTCCCTGTTACTATAAGTCTTGCTGCAATGAACATCAATGTACATGTCTCTCTGGTGACTTTGGTGAGAATTTTTTAGAACTATATACTCCTAGGAATGAGATACTTGGATGATAAGACATACATAATTTTATTTTCTGAGGAAATAACAATATGTCCAGAATGAATGTTACAATTTACATTCTCAGCAGCAGAGATGAATATTCATGTAGCTCATATCTATGCTAACGTCTTGTATTATCCAGCTTTTTTGTTTTTAGCCATTTAATAGGGGTAACATATCTCATTACCTTTGCATTTGTAATTTTCTGTTTACTATTGACCCTGAACACTTCTTTATGTTTCTTATCTTTTGTATTTACTCTGTGGAATTCTTATTCACTTTGTCAATTTCAATTACTTTGTAAGTTTTTCTCCCTGGACTGACCTATTGGTTTTCGGGAATTCTAGCTTTTGTTCCTGTGCTTTTTATAGACTTCAAATCTTTTCCCATTCTGTTTTGTATGTACTAACTTTGTTCAGAGTTCATTTTGAACATAAATTCTTAATTTTATGTAATCTTTAATTACAATATTTCCAAAGATTACATAGCTAGTGCTAGGCACAGGATTTGACCCCAGGATTTCATTTGAGAGCCTCAGCTAGGTGCCTTTCTCACTGAGTTTCTGATCCTTATGTCCAGGACTTATCATTCTCCCTGTGCATCTCGCATACCTGAAACGTACTTCCCTTCTTCAAAGTCGTATAATAATACTGCAAGAGCTAGACTCCATCTTTAGAAGTACTTCAAAAGTGAGGAGTGAAGTCTGTTACTCACTTTTTGTTCTACCAAAGGAGAAACAGGCTCCCCACCCAGTCTCACAGAGGTAAGTATCAGAGAAGGAATTGACACCCAGGACCCACCCATCTCTCAGGAACCCCCGTGGTCTCTACACTAACTCAACTAATATTTCTTTAATTACAGATTTTTTTTTTTGCCTACAGTTGGTGCTTCTGAAATTTTTAGAAGTCCTTCCTTACCATGAAGATATTTTCCAACATTTCCCACTAATATTTTCATAGTGTTACCTTTAACATTTACTATTTAATTCTTTTGAGTCATTATTTTTATGTGCTGATAAGTAGTGATCTATCTTAGTTTTTTCATATTGTAAGGTAGATTATCTAACAGTATACTAAACAACTTATCTTTTTTTTCACTGATCTGTACGGTCTCTTTATTATAAATCCAGGTTCTGGACTATTGTCTGTTTCTGTCTGATACCATACCATATTTATTATTATGGCTTTGTAATCCATCTATTTATCTGGTTGGTCAATTTTATAGATAAGAAGGGATCATAAAGTCATTTGGTCCAGATATTTATCTGTTGCCCAAATCTCTTACAACATCCATGATAGATCATTCTCAGCTTCTCTTTAAATAACTCTATTGATACTTTTCCATTTAATCCGTTCTGTTGTTAATAGGTGTCTTCACATACGATCTTTGCGCTTTGAAATGAAATCTATTCTTCTGTAACTCTCACTCTTTCACCATAGCTAATTCTTCTGGAGCAAAACAAAACATTCACTTCATCTAATACATGACAGTTCTTTAGCTATTATATTCTTCAAAGTGATTCTTTTTCCTCTAGGCTTAATGTCCTCAACTACTTTATCTGTCCTCATGTACCTTGATATTCAGACACACCCCAATTCCAGCTGTGCTTCTAATGCACAATGCATTTAATCTTTGATCCTTTAAAACTTTGTACGTGTAACTGGAAAACAATTTGGGTGGGGCCTGATAAACAAACATATAGTCTGGTGAAGTTGCCGTCTCTTCACGTGGACACTAAAGCTCTATTGGTGGTTGCTCTTTCCATAGCTTACCTATTGTAACTCTTAAAAATGTAGCATGTCTTGAAAAACAAAAAAGTACCTGTCCTCTTACTACTCCAACTAGCACTAATCTTAATCTCTTTAAACAGAGAAAAATAAAGCAGTGTTTTTGAGTGCACTTAAATTTATGATTTTCAAAATCGTCCTTCCATGAACTCTCAGAGACCTTTGACTTCCTACTTGTCAGGACATTCACCAAGATTGGCCACTTCTATGGGCACACATCACAAAACTGGCATTAAATATAGTATATCTCCTATTTTAACTTATTTCACAGGAGATCTAGTTTCCTTGGACTGCTCCAAGTTAAATTGGCCATAATAATGCCCTGACATGTCTCTTTCCTATTTTTAGGTAAGATTTCCTTACACATCAGTCGGCTCTCAGCATGGAAATATCTGGGAAAATAGTAGAAGGATGATTTGTCCCCTCTAAGCAAGAAGGGAGAAAAATTTAAGAACCATTCACAAGTTCCATGTGAAGAGAACCCAAAGTGTGACAAATCCTGTCAACCAGATGACACACTGCTGCAGGTCTGCCCGCTTGCCTTCAGTGCTATTAAAGGATTAGTCGCATCACATCCTCATACAAATTCCAGCTGTGTGCCCTGAAATCCAGGGTAAAGGCCCAGCAACCCTATGATGTGTGGTGTTCATTGAAGAAGTTCATTGAAATGAATTTTCTTAGGTTTTTTTCCCCCCATATACTCTTGCTTACACAGCTTGAAAAATAAATACTTTTGCTGCTCTGAGCTTCAGCGTGTTTCCCTAAGCAATTTCTAGGCTATTTTGATAAGCTGTCTTTAGGCTGTGTTTGGACACTCTAAGCAATTTGAATGCATTTAGAATCAGCTTAGAAATCTGTTGAGCTTTGTCCGATTGTATACTAGCATAATTTATCTCATCCTTTAAAATCCAAGTTGAAGGTCATTTCCTTAGTGATGACTTCCTCTCTGCTAGAATCAATGCTTTGCCTATTTTATGCTCTATTCAAAGACATTTCACAACATTATTATAGTATTCATTCATTCATTCAGAAATGTTTCTGAGCCTGTTACAAATCAGACTCTGCATTGGGTATTAAAGGTATAGAGTTGAACAAAAGTTAACCTTTAAAAGAAGCTAACAATCTAGTTGTGGAGAAAGACATAAACATATGATTGCATAAAAAGAAAATGTATGATTGTAACAGTTAAACTTAGCAAAAGCTTAGTTTAAAAATAATAATACCATCTTGAGGTGAGGTTAGTAGGCCCCAAATAGATCTGAAACCAGTAATTTTTGCTACTTTTAGTTAAAGTGTAGTTTTATCTCCACTTTAGAGATTAGGAACTAAGGTGAAAGTGATTAATAAATGTGTCCAAACATTCAAAAAGATATATGCACCCCTGTTTATTGCAGCATCATTTACTATGGCCAAGATATGGAAGCAACCTAAGTGTCCATTGATGGATGAATGGATAAAGAAGATATGGTACATATATGCAACTGAATATTACCTACCCATAAAAAAGAATGAATTCTTGTCTCATTTGCAACAATAATGGATAGACCTTGAGGGCATTATGCTAAGTGAAATGAGTCAGAAAGAGAAAGAAACTCCACATGATCTCTCTTATGTGAGAAATCTAAAGAAAAGGAAAACAGCAACATTTCAAGCTCATATACAGAGAGAATAGATTGATGGTTGCCAGAGACAGGAGGCAGAGGGTAGGAGAAATTAAGTTTTCTTTTTTACTTTAAATAACTCAAATAATAAAAAATAATGACAATTCTATATGGCATTATATAGTACTGAATATATATTTTAGTACAAACCAATATACATCTTATATTTGCATTTAGGCATTAATTTTATTTGCCTGGCTCCTGCAAGCATTTAAATTTGTAACCACTAGGTCAAAACAAGGTCAGCTAGATACAGAAATCAAACTGATGTGAATAGTTGAGGGTTGAATACTTGGTACTCGATAACATGGAAAGCTACAGATTGAATGAATAACGGGCAGTGGAGAGTTAAATTTATGAGTACTTTAGTTGTACCAATACCACCTTCTAGGAAATATTGAAAATACGGGAAATTAAAGGTTGAAATATTCATGATCCTACACATTTGCATATATCACCTACTCTTTCTCATCTTAACCAGAAATATATTTTTTCTACTACATCAGAAAGTATCATTGCCATCTAAGCAACATGATCAAAAATTTATTTTAGAGGCACACGTAAACAAAGCGGTACTGTAGCTACAGTTGTGGACTTGCAGGAATAAACATGTATTGGCCTGTGGAAAAGGGATAAAGCCTCCACAATTTTCAAGGTAAAGCATTCAATTCAATTAAATATCACTTAAAGCCCTTTCTTCTGAAACCAGCTTCTTTATCTTTAACCTGACCTTCTCCCCGAGCGTTCGCGTTTGAATTGTTTATTGATACCCTGCATGATAAAGGTCACAGCCGGTAAATATGCCCTACTTCTTATTACACATCATGCCCGGCTGGTGTTCCTGACCAAACCCCAGCAGAATGAATGTTAGTCACAGAGCTCAGCATTAGGGAAATAATTGAATTTGTCTGGCTCTGCACTATAAAATGATTTGAAAGACAAAGAGGACTAATAGTTTGAAAGGCCAAGTCAGAAAAAGAGGTGTGTTTTGAAAATGTTTTATTTCCCCCCCCGCCACCCCGAGTCTGCCCTGCCTCTGTAGAAGGTTATGTGAAATACCTAGGCAAAGATGTTGAGCCAGAGGAAAATCTTCACAGTTTTGTCTTTATTTTCTGGATATTTTAGACAAATTCATTCCAACAAGAGTGGGAAAGAGAAAGGGAAAATGGAGTGACTGTCCTTAAATGAATGGGATGACTGTATCATTTCTTCATTTTATTTTGCAAGTAGTGTAACACTACTTCAGGAACATGGCCTCATCAAAAGGATAAAAGAAGGACCAGCCTATTAGGATAAATTTGAATTGGGACTGTGTAGCTTCATGGAAAAATTGAGTTACAGTTGCAGATGTACCAGGTTAAACTCAGAGACCATTTGATTTTCCAGGATATTGCAAACTTGAGCCATTTTTACTGGCTTCTAAAATGTTTCGGGCATGTATTATGCTCCAAGCACATTCTATACACCTTAAGTGTGTTCTCTTAATCTGTCCAATAACCTAGTAAAATCACCAGTACAATAACCCAGGTACAATCATATCTCTATGTTATGGAGGAGGAACTGAGGTCCAGAGTCTAAAAGTTTGCCCAAGATTGCATAGCTAGTGCTGGGCACAGAATTTGTCCCCAGGATTTGAACTGAGAGTCTCAGCCAGGTATCTTTCTCACTGGGTTTCTGATCCTTAAGTCTAGTGTTTATCATTCTCCCTGTGTATCCAGTGTGCCCGAGACACACTTCCGTCTCCAGTCACATAATACTGCAAGAGCTAGACTCCATCTTTAGAAGTACTTCTGAAGTGAGGAATGAAGTCTGCTTCTCACGTTTTATTTTACCAAAGGAGAAACAGGCTCTCCACCCAGTCTCACAGAAAGGTAAGACCCACCCCATGTGTCAGGAACCCCAGTGGGCTCTACACTAGATCAACTGATACTTTTTGACTGTTTCCTGGCACTGTTCCAATATAATTTGCTGCATCTCATTACATTTCCCATCAAAATACCATGGATATCTCCCTTTGGGTAAACATCATGCACTTTAATACTTCATTGGAAATTTTTTCTTGATCAAATAATTGGAGCCACATTTTTAGACTGATCTTTTTTAGAGCGATCACCAGTGGGTTCATGGTAGACACAGGTGGACTGAATGAAAAGTCATTGGAAGGAGACAGATGAGGCAGCCTGACACACACATCTTTGCCTTTACCTTGCTCTGAAGAACTTACAGTGATTTTGGATTCAACTTGATCCTCCCTGTTTCAATCTACTTTTTGTCTTTTTTGTACTCCACCCTCATTTTCCCAAAACAATAAAATTTATCCAGGGTAACTTTTCCATGTTTTAAAAATTCTCAAACTACTTAATAATAGAATCATCATGGGGCCCCTATTGTCCCAATTTGCTTGTGATTACTGACTTTATTGTCTTAATATTATATAGTTTCTCATATCCTCTAATAGAATAGAAACTCTCCAAAAAATTTTTGGTAGCATTATGTATTTCAGAAATATGTTATAAAATTGAAAAGTCTAAATAGATGCATAAGTCTTCTTTGACAACAAAATATCTACTTGTACTATTGACTTTTTCTTCACTTGTTTATACTTGAGGAATAATAGTCTGAAGTCTAGGGCTGAAATGCATTCATTATTATTAATAAAAATCACAGTGAGTGCACTTTGACCTCAAAATATAAAGTAATAACAATGTAGAGAAATCATATTGTCATTGTTAGTGGAAAAATTATATTGACATAGGTATTAAAAGGTAATGTACATTTTTTTCACAAGACTTGATTTAAAGACCAACCTTTTTGAAAACAATCTTAAAAGCACCCTTTGGATTTTCTTTGTTATTCTCTTTGTTACCTTTACAAGTTTCTTTCAAAAAGTACCAGTTTTATTGTAAAGTTTTAATCAATATTTCACACAGTGAAATCTTTTTCTTTCACACAATGAGTTACCAAAGCATTTTTCCTTCCCAAGGCAGCAGCTTTGAGCTGTGACTGACAATAGATCTTGTGGGTACTGTCTGTGTCAAGATTAGATCAGACACCATGGGGATTCTTTTTCAGGTTTGTAACTCTTAAATCAGCATAAACAATACACAAATTTCTCCATTCTAAAGGTGAGTTTTTCTCAGTGGAATGACTATCGCTGATCCTATTTGATTTTTATTACTTCAAAAACAACATACGACTCTACAGCAGGAAATTGCACCTGGATATATACTTAATCTGACTCTTTCTTTTTCTTAAAAGTGGTTGTCTCCAAAAACCCCCTAAAATTTTCTCCTTAATATACTGTCTACGGATTAAATGGCATATGCAGTTAAATCTTTCAGGTAAAAAGACTAGTTCTCTCGCAATACAAAGTCCTTTTTCATATTAAAAAAAAGTAAATGTGTTACCAGCAATTCCTGAACGCAAAAGTGGCAACTTGGGTTTGAACTTACACCTGAAAATACTTTCCAGTTACATTTGTGCCAATAGAAGAGATTTTCTCTATTAAGACTTGGAGAAGGGTTATTCTATACCTGTTGAGTGCAGCCTGACATCAGACTTTTGTGGGCTTGACTCCCATCTCTGCCACTTACTCACTGTATGACCTTGGATAAGTCACTTAAATTCTCAGTCTCAATTTCCTTACATGTAACAGTAACTTGACTCATTGGCCAGGTAGAAGGCTCTAGTAGTACAGACCTCATAAGTACTTAACCCTCATAATGAGTGTTTCATACATATCATCATCACTGTTATCTACATAGTAAGTCTGATGTGTACAGAGATAAAACAGTTGCCTAAAATGGCTCATAATTACTTAAGAAAGGGAGAATTTATTTTCACCACATTTTATCCCCAATTTATTTATGTCTTTGAATGTTTTATTAGCTTTTTTTTTTCCAATGAGGTCTAAAAGGTAAAATAATGTCATTTCCTAAGAGTAGAAGGCAATTGGAGTGTAACTAATACCGCCTTCTTGGGGTAACATTTTAAATATGGATTTTCTTAAGAAGTCCATATTCTTTTAGTACTAGATAGCTTCAGATTTTTATGATTTCAGTGTTCTGTGACTAGCCAACCAGGAGGAGTCTTAAAGAAAAGTGCCAAAGCTGGTAGGGCCCAAGAAAAATTTATAGTTGGTCTAGAAGGGAAATTTGCTTCTGATTCAGCTAATAGAGCATTAGGTTCTGTTAAGAGAGGTAATGGCTATCTTGGTTATTGATGACCACCTGGAGGCCTCCCTGCTTTAGAAGAATTGGGTGAATAGAAGATGAAGTGATTTTCTAAAGCTTGGCCCATCACCCCGCCCTGCCTTCTCTTCACTCTGACCATTCAGATGGTGGGCGCAGATGAGCTAAAAGGAAGTGCAGTGCTGACATGAAAAATGGAGGTAATGAACCACGAAGATGCGTAATACAAACAAAGCCATTTCAGCAAAGTAGAGTTTGCCTCTTTTGTTTCATAAACAATGAGCAGGCACTCCAGAAATTAGCCAGCTTTTAAAATTTTAATTAATTTTAAATGTTAAGTGGATCATAGGTATCTACTTCCCTGTTAAATGCTGGAGGCAAGTTAATTACCAACAGAACTTCTGGGAAAAGGAATGTTTCTGCAACCAGGAAACTGCCACACATGGGGAATTTTCATATATGATTTTAGTACTTTTGAGTCTAAATCATTCCTTTACATCATTCTACAATTAAACCATTCCATGCCATAATTTTCTGCACAATGATTCAGATTATATTCAGGAGAGGTACTAACATCCTAATGACATGAATGACAGATATATGTATTTAAAGAGAAAAGTATACGATATAGTTATTTGGAGAATTAAATGTTTATGGAGTAAAACTGAGAGGGTGTTTTAAAACCTTATTCATTCCCTTAGCTAGAATTATTCCCAGAATTTCTCTTCTATGGAAATTATATCCAAAAGTCACCCTTTCATTTTCTGAATGAAGATATTTTTTTAATGATGTGCAAGTGGATAAGAGAATGACCCTCTCTTTCCAGCAAAGACCCCTAAAACCATGCCTTATTCCTGTCATGCAAACCACCCCCAGGTGAAAAAAAGCCACCTTATCCAGGTAGGTTAATCCAGATTAGCTCCACTCAAAGAGAAATTTCCTGTTTGATCCTAAACAAATTATCTTAAAACAAGCTTCCAAGCCAGTGGTAATCAGAAATTAGATTTTAAAAACAAAACAAAACAAAAACAGCTCTCTACTGTTTTGCCCTCATCCTAATCTGTCTGGAGAGTTTCTAATTTACACAGCCTGAGGTGAGTGAGGTGATCCCCTGTCATGGGGAGCACACGCAAGTTCATGCTACAGGAGCAGGTGTCCACAGTGGTGAACAACTGCCCTCACTCTGTGCTGCTAAAATGGCCATTCTCCATCTGCAAATCCTGTCTCCTTGTGCAGCCTGTTCTCAGGGCAACACTACTAAAGCTTAGCGTGTAACTGCTGGTAATAGAGCTGTCCTGCAAATAAACTGAAAAGCTTTTCATCCTCCACAATGGCAAGCATATCACATGTTCTTAGTCTAGGAATAACTATCTTTCAACCACAGACCATCAGCTCTTAAAAATGAAAAAAAAAATTACCTACGGATGTAGCTTATGAATCATGTTGTAAAAGTTTAGGAATCTGTCTTCAGTCCAAAAGGCTATTTAAAAAATATTTAGAATAAATTACTAAGAGGAAACTATAAATGTATAAAATTCTTGAATATTCTTTTTGAAAGAGTATTATATTTGATCACTAAAAAAAGGAAATATTTAGAAATAAGACAGTATCTGATAAAGAGAAATTTTCTGTTGGTGACTTTTAGGTATTTCTGGTGTGGAACACATATATTGAGTCATATGAGCAACTTCTTTGTTTATATACAATGATACTGCTGCGGATGTCAGGTACAATGGATAGCTATAGTTTTGCAAAGTCATGCTTTGTGTCTTTGTGAAATGAATCATAATTGAAAAAGTCATTTATTCTCTTGGGCAGTATGTTAAAATTATGTAGTGACATGTTACATGAAAGGAATTTTGTATACTAAATAATATTTAATAATCATATATAGAAGATTCAAATGTGTAATATATGTATCTTGGTATCACTTCATTATCAACTTAGCATTTTCTCATATCATTTTCTCAATACTTTTTAAGGCTTGTGCACCCCTGGGTGCCTATGCTAATTTCCTAATAATAAAATATGTTAAAAGTTATGAAAAATGATAATATCAATATAAACAATGAATCCAGGTAACTTTTAATTGGTTTGGAGATGTCGACCTTTTTTATTTGGCCTCTTTTATGTGAAAACTATAATTGGAGCACGTTACTTCTTCTCTGGGTTCCTGCTTCGCTGGACAACTATCCTGATAATTGTCTACCAGGGAACATTTTGTATTATGTTGTCCACTTTCAGGCTTCCCGTAGCACTCACTGGAGTGCCATTGTGCTATTCTATTTGCTCTGAAGGCAGTGACTATGACTCCCTTTATCAGATCAGACCCTGGGAATTCACAAGCTCTTGGCAAAGGCCACTGACCTTTTGAATTGTGATTCATTTCACAAAGACACAAAGAATGACTTTACAGAACCATAGCAATCCATCGTACCTGATACCAAAAGTAGTTGCTCAGAGCCTACTTTTGAGTGAATGATAGAAAGAGTACCAACCTGGCCGCTGAGCCCAGAGAGGCTGACCATCCACGGATGCATAAAGAAGTTGCTGAGATGCATTTCTGACAAGTCTTGCAGCAGCTGTGCCTCAAACTCCTCGATTGCCACCCAAAATGGAATCATTCTGATCATCTCTTCTCTCATATTCTTGGTGTACAGTTTTGTACTCCCCTTATCATGGCACGTTTTTTTTCAGCTTTCCTGCTTCCAAACACTCTTGTATGACTTCTGAAACCTACATTCGATGATTAACACTCATGTCATCACAATCACCAACTGACCAGTGAATGTTATATTCATTTGTTTCTTTAACTGACAATGCCCCTCCCCTTAAACCATTGTTTCTCTTTTTAGATGGAGAACTACAATATCCCACATTCCATTTTCCTCAGTGCTGGGACGTAGATTTGGTATTCTCATTTCCTATGTTTAGGTAAGTACTCCATCCTCATGGAAAAACCTTGCTTCTGAGGTTGTGGACTTACAGTAAAAGATTCTGTCAGCATATTAATGGTGGGCATCTCCACATGATTAGATTTTTTTTCTTTTCCTCTGTTATTTTCTTTATTGTTTGAGTTTTTAATAATATGCATGCATTATTTTACTCCTCCAAGAAGCTATTTTTTCACTTATTTTTCCAATTTATTGAGATTTAATTACACATAAGATATTATGTAAGTTTGAGCTGTACATATTGACTCTGTACACATATATTGCAAAACGATTACACCATAGTGTTAGCTAACACCTCCATCATGTCAATTATTACCATTTTTTTTGTAGTGAGAATATTTAAGATCTACTTTCTTACAAACTTTCTGGTATATAAAATAGTATTATTAACTATAATCACCATACAGTACATTAGATCTACAGAACTTACTCATATTGAAACTGGAAATTTGTACTCTTTGACTAGTATCTCTCAATATCCCCACCCCATAGTCTCTAGTAACCACCACTCTACTCTGTTTCTATGAGTTTGACTTTTTTAGATTCCACATATAAGTAAAATCATACACTATTTGGCTTCTCTGTCTGACTTATTTTAACTAACATAATGACCTCATTTCTCATCCATTTTGTTACAAATGGCAGGATTTCCTTCTTTCTCATGGCTGAATAATAGTCCATGGTTATATACATACCACCTCTTTTATGTTCATTTATTCATTCTGTACATCCTCAAAAACATTTGATATCTCTTTCCTTTTTGATGATAACCATTCTAACAGGTGTGAGATGATGTCTCACTGTGGTCTTGATTTGCGTTTCCCTGATGACTAGTGATGTTGAGCACCTTTTCATTTACCTGTTGACCCTTTGTGTCCCTTCTTTGGAAAAATGTCTAGTCCATTCCTCTACTCGTGACTTAATTGGATTGTTTGGTGGGTTGCTTTTCTATTGAATTATATGAGTTGTTTATATATTTTGGATACTAACCCCTTATCAAATATATGGTTTGCAAATGTCTTCCTCCATTCTGTAGGCTGCCTTTTAATTTGCGGTTGCTTCCTTTGCCGTAGCTTTTTAGTTTGCTGTAGTCCCACCTGTTAATTTTTGCTTTTGTTGCTTGTATCTTTGGTGTCATATACAAAAAGTTATTGCCGCAACTAATGTCAAGGAATTTTTCCCTGTGTATTTATCAAGGGGGTTTATGGCTTCAGTCTTTTGTGTAAGTCTTTAATCCATGTCAAGTTAATTTTTGTGAGTGTTGTAAGATAGGTATCCAATATCATTCTTTTAAATATTATCCAGATTTCCCAGCACCATTTATTGAAGAGACTATCCTTTCCCCACTGAGTATCCTTGGCTTCCCTGTCAAATATCAGTTGATTCCTGTGCTTTTTATTCTGTCCCTTTGGTCTGTCTGTATTATGCCAATACAATACTCAGTTTTAGCAGATGAAAAATTTTAAAACTTTCAATGACTAAGTGGTAGTATTATACAAATTTACTCAATATGATGATATTGATCAGGATTACAATGTTTCCCTATGGATGGACTCATTGGTTTTAAGTGAAGTTTTTATCTCTGAATGAACTTTCAATCATTATAGGCAAGACTCACTTCCAGCATCTGTGGTCTCATTCACTGTAGCTTGCAAGACTATGATCTTTTTCTTGTTTTTCATTCTTTCATCAGAAAGAATTCCATAAATGGAAGAGGAAACTATACTAAGTTCCAACTCCAGCCCCACCTACTCTGTTATGGTTCCCTGATGACTTTCCCAAAACAGGCAGTCACACTTCCTGCTTTACCACCATTCCTGTCTTCTGTTTTTGTTTTTGTTTTCCTTTAATCACGTGACTGAGGTTATTTATCTTACTTCTTCATTAGGGTATCATTTTCTTGAGGACAGATAATCTTCACATTTGTATCTCCAGAACCTAGCATAGGAAATGGCCAGAATAGGCACTGAATAATGCTTTTGAATTAAATAATTACCTAAAGTGTTGCATAATTCTTTCTCATCTTAAAATGTTACTAATTTGTTAATATTTTCTTGGACTATTGGCCATTTTCTTTGAACATTGAAACTTTCTAGAGTTTTCCAAATTAGTTGAACTTATGGATTTTTTTTTCTTCTGGAGTTAAAAATAATATAGTGTTCATGCATTTAAATCCCCAATACATACTTAAAGAACAACTATGCTATAGCATGTAGCTACAGGGGATCCAGTGATAAAGATGACTGATAAAAGTGCTGCCCCTGTGGAACTTAACTTCTGGTTATTACTAAATAAACAAATTTTAAAGTATATCTTACCTTTTAATGATTAATGGGAGGAAGAAAAATAAAGGAAGGTACTATGATAGAGAAAGAGTGCTGTTTTCTATTAGGATGTCATGAAAAGGGTTCTTTGATGGGGTGGAGATGCTGTTAATGAAGTTCAGTAAAGGTGAGAACATAGGAAAAATATGTGAGCAGACTTTAAGCAGACTAGGAGAAATGCCCTTGATACAGCTTTTCTTTTTGGATTTTTTAAGGTCGTAGTGGACAAGCATATAGCAAAGACCTCCCATTTCCCCAAAATACAGACATATATAATGGATGGTATATTACTTTATTTAATATAAAATTTTAGACTTTTTCAGGACTTTTACAGGACTAAGTCTATGAGTAAGCATAAAATTTATATGGTCTTTCTGGTCTGTGGCACTTAACTATAGAAAAATAATGCCCTCTGTGGCAAGACATTTCATTTCAAGATTCCTCTCATCACCACTATCAAAAACCCTGTATGTTTTGCTTTGATCAGTTATAATTCCCATTAAAAAATAAATTTCTGTATTCTAAAATGGCAGCATATGTTTGAATGTTCACTTCACTGAAAGAGGTACATATTAATTCACAGGCAATAACTCTATTGCTTTTCAGTTATTGTATTTAAATAATATGGATGTCCTTAGACAAAACAACAGAGAAGCCAGTAAACCAGAAAAGAAAGTCTTTCTAATATAGAGGGGAAAATAGTAGACATTGTTTTTCCCTTAATACATACAGATTATAATTTGGCTTTAGAGGATCTCATTAATAAAGTATTTTTGCAGACAACTTAGGATTATTTCCTGTAAATCATTAGAAAAAAAAAAAACTGATGCTAAATTTTAGCTTCCAGCCATGCATCATACTACCTACAGGATGAGGGAATGAAGAACTGATCAGGGCTCCTCTAAACGGGTCATTAGTTAAGAAGAAGGTACGTGGCTACGAATGTCATTTACTATTTTTTCTGGTTGAATATTTTCTTAATGCATGGTACAACTTAGGAAACACAATGGGAGCAATATTGACTTTCATTTTATAAAAAAATGGTGGGGGGGGGAAGCAAAACTTTAAGAGCTGTCATTTAAAATACTTATTCAGAAATAGTCTTTACCATAATTATTAAATAGAGAAATCCATTAGCTGACAAAGAGATAGGTAAATCGAAACTGATGATTACTTCATAAACTCAATTTACCTTAAATCCCAGTATAACAAAGGCAATTTTGTTAGATGAACTTTCTCTCAGGATTATTTTTTTAATTGCTTCTAGCTAGACAGGCAAAAGGGTCAAATAAAAAAAAACCTGATGGATTTGTTTATTAGACCTTCTGAAAACGATAATAAATGTTTAAAATTAAAATAATCATGTTAGCTGTTTTAACATTCAATGCACTCCTTTTATGGAAAAGTGTTTACTGGGTTCCTAGAACACATATATTTTATAACTTTTATGTGAAAATACCTTTAGCATAGTTTCAATCAATTCAGTTCAAGCCAGAGCAATAGCCTATATTAAGTACTTACTCTTTATAAAGCACAGTGCTAGATGAAATGTGGGATATGAAGATACTAAGACTTGACAGCTGGCCTCTGAGGGATCACAATCCAGTGTGGGAGAAAGAAATTTAAAGCAATTAACCATAAAGTAAGACATAATGTATTAAGTGCTGTAACAGATACTACGTGACAGGAGAGCAGAGCAAAGGAAGAGTTCTGACTAGGGAAGGAAGAGGACTCTTGAAAGTTGTTTTCAGATCGTTCTTTTTTGAAAAATTTGAATTTGGATAGGTAAAGGAAAGAAGAAATTTGAAAACACAGGCGTTAATGTGTAGGTGAGAGCATAGCATATTCTGGAAGTTAACACGCTGGGGAGAGAGGGAGGATGCGGCCCGAATAGAGGCTGGAACATGAGGCAGAAGTTAATTGTGTAGGACTTGGGATGCAAGCCTATGGAGTTTGGGCTCCGCCCTCCAAGTAACAGAAATCCACAAAAGCCAATCAGTGGCACAATCTGAACTGTGTTGGGAAAGGTAAGACTGGTGGCCCCAGAGTAATAGATTGCAGAGGAAAGAAATTCAGGTTAAAGAGATCACTTAACAAATTAACACTATAGCAAGAGAAAGTGTGGAGGTGAAGCACAGCGGTGGCAGAGAAAATGTCAAGGAAAGAATAAATTGTGGGAAAGAATCAGTGGGATCTGCTCTGGTGGGATGTAGGGGGTGAGGGCAAAACAAGAGTCAAAAACGCTTTAGGGTGCTGGAAGGATAATGATGCATTTAAATAAGATACAGACTGAGGAGGTGTGGAAAAGTCAAGGTAAAAAACTGTATCTTTTTTTAATAGAGCAACTATTTGAAAATATGCTGTAAATTGGAATGTTCATGATTTCAAGAGCTCATAAAGATCATTTTACCCAGTAGTTCTTGACTGGCTGAATCTTAGGCTCAGATGAGGAGCAGTATTTTTAAAACCTCATATCTCTACTCCACTGCAACAGATTTGGATTTAAGTGGTGCCTCCCCAGGTATTCTTTTAAAATTGTTTTTTAAGTTCCTCAAGTGATATGACTACACAGCCAGGTTTAGTAAAATAATCTGCATTCTTTAAGTATTATCTTAATATTCAGTGAGATTTCGGTCCTTTCAATTTCTTGGCAGATCATGCTCTTGACTCTTCTCCCCACTTATCTGATTTCCTTCTCCATCTATTCTTTTCACACATTTGTTCAGTGAATCAAATCAGCAATGTACCAGATATTGTTTAAGGAATTAGAAATACAAATATGACTGGAACTTGACTGCTGCTTATATTAAATGCCTTCGCAGTGATCATATTTCATAGCTTTAACTGTCACATCTTTATGCTTAACTCCAAAATTATGTCCGTAGTCCAGGTCTCTCCTAACTCTTGATACCACATATCCAGTCTACTTTCTAGGCAATATCTCGTCCTGGATGCCCTGCTGTCACTACAAACTCAGGATTTCTGGATTACAATGTACTTTCCCTCCAAGTCATCATCACGAGTTCCATAAACATGTAATGAGCCTCATACATACATCTCGTTCATGCAAAACCATCCATCTACTCATTCAAATTTAACTTCCAGAGTCACTTTTGCCTGTCACCTCTGAGGTGCACCTGGGCTATCTATGGTCCCATGTATAGTACAGGGTTATTAACAATGACCATTTCTTGAGGTTTTTCATAGAAGGCAAGATCCTCAAGTCAGGACCACTTTCACCTCTTTTTTTTCTTCATTTCTGCTCCACCACACATACATAGAACCTAAACTGGCAGAATTTTTCTCTAGTCTGGAGGGCAGGGTAGTCCCTCCTCCCCTGATTTTGATGTATTTCTTTCAAAGGTACAATTTTTAATGTGATACCCTCCTCGCATGCTACATTACAACACTTAACTTTGGGGTTCCACAAGAGCCAGAGACTGGCTATTTCTTTCTTTCTCTCAAATCCATCCTGTTATGACGAACACCTGCTTGGTTTGGAAGATAAAGGTGGAAAGAACAGGAGGGGAAAATTCTGCTAATAAGATTGCACTCTTCCTAGCTGTATTTTAACCTCTTTGTGCTTTACTTCCTCATTAATAAAAGAATGATAGTTGTACCTGTCTGTTATAGATATTAAAAGATTAAACAAGAACAATGAATAAACACTTATTAACTAATATTATTATTCTTTCTGATGCTCAAAGACTTAACACCTAGTTAACTGACTACTGTTTGTCACAAAAAGAATCAGGCAGATAACATGAATGTTTAGGAAAAAATATCAGTTACAAGTTGCCACAGGGATCATCACCAAGACGCACCTCCTGCATGATTAGTGTATAGTACTCTCTTTGGGGTGGGGGCAGGGGATTCTGGGCAACTAGATGCCTTAAAGCAATCCTGGAGAACGTGTCAGATGTCCTGAGTCATTGCTGCTTTTGAAGGAGAATAAGAGCATCACAACCCATGAACAAACACTGGACTTCCAAATACGCTTGCATCCAGCACAGCTCCATGCCAGTCAGGTATTCAGCTGTAGACGGGAGGTCCTTACTTGCCCTCTAAAGTCATCAAAGAGCTTAGCCGACCAGCAAATTGTAACAATAAACAGCTAACCATGCGTGAAACAAGAAATCAGAATTTTCTACTTGTATGCATGTTTAAGCTAGGAGAGATGCCTAAGTCCTATGAACTTAAAAAAATAAGTAAAGGCTGAGGCAACTGCAAGATGACATTTAGAATCTCCATCAAGGCCTAGAAAATGTGTCCAGTGCTTTAACATTGTAGAGTGGAGCTATGGCTTTCGGAGGCCCTGGGAAATGAGCTTCCTGCCATAAGCAGGGCAATTAACCTAAAGGAGATTCTGGCTGCTACATGGGGTAGAAATGCCTTTGTTCGGTTGGGCAGAGATTCCCTGGTGGGCTCCTGTTGGGATTTTCTACATATCTGGTCCAACTGCTACCCTTGGCTAAAGTATTCTAAAGGCCTACTTATGTTGGGGTGCGTGCCAGCTGGGCTGAGAAGATAGAGAGGATTTCTAGGAGAGGCTTCAGCCGAGAGTCACCTCACTCGCCTGGAGTGGGAGGCAGGGGTGTAGCACTAAGCTCCTTCACATTCTGGGCTTAGCTCACAGTTCAATTATTTACTGAAAATGAGCAACAAAATCATGTGTTTTAGCTCTTGATTAAAGAGAAGATAATGTTTTGTTAGAAAAGTCAGCAGCAGAGATTCAGTGTGAATGTGGTTGTGGCTGCCACTGAAAGGTTTTGATTTGGCTAATCACAGAGGTCTTTCTTGAATACTAACTAAGGATTCCAAGCAGAACAAATTCATTCCTGATGAAGTCTTGCGGCGGACAATGTGGAATAATTCGAATCACAGACCTGTAAAATTTGATCAGGACAGAATTAAATGACTCTCCCAAAGTGATCTGGCAGGTCTGTCTTCACCAGGGCATTGCAGGGAAAGGAGGTAGCTAGTGAAGGGCCATTTCCATCTGCCATCTCACTCCGTGTCCTGCTGGGGGATTCTGAGGGTCAGATCATGAAGAATATTCTGCTTGCCTCGGTCAGACTTAAAGGTAAGATATGATGCTCACATCTTCTCTTCATTACTGTTTATGGTTCCATCATTTACAAAAGTGTCCTGTTGTTTTAAGGATCCATTTATTCTAGGCCCACATCTTGGGAGTGATGATACTTGTATATGGCCATCTGTATGAAATATAATTTATTCTTATTTCTCCTGCACTTTACATCTCATACAATTTAGAGTACAAAGTTCATGCAAAGAAAATTGGAAACTAGCAGAAAAAAACATCAGCTCAACCTTAAACTGCACTGACCCCAAGGTAGAAACTTTCTTCAAGTGGCCTTGATAAGATACACCAAATAGTTCACTTCTCTCCTCATAGATTGTGAGTCAGGCAATATCAGCTTGGCCTTCTGAGGTCAGGGTCAGGGTGAGAGAACAGAGCCAAAGAGGACTGAGACTCCTCAAGACCCATTCTAGTGGCTGTGAATTCCTCTATAGCAAAGCAGCAATTTATACCATGGTGATAAAAGAGTTTCTTTGGTGTTTGCAAGAATTTGAACATTTTACTGTGAAATGGTGGAAGATCTGAAAAGAACTTTTTGAAATGTATGGTTTGCTACTTTGTCTCTTAGGTATAAGACATGAGGGAAATCTCTGAGAATGATATGTAGGGCACAGCTAATCAAATTTAGAAGATGTGAGTGCTGCTGAAGTGAGGGGTCAAGACAGCAATTGTTTGCAAAGGAAAGGAAGATGGGCAAAGTGGAATATCCGAGATGGATAGCATAACAAAAAATTAATGAGTTTCAGAGAAGCGAAGTGCAAAAGAGACAGAAGAGGACTCTAAGGTCAAGGTGATTCAGGAGAATCCAGTGTAAATGGCTGCATTTTCATAACAAACAGAATATTATATTTTGTTAGTTAATCATAAAATTTGCAAAGTGCTTGGTAACAAAGGAAATGTTATTGCTAGAGCCAGGAATTAAATGCTTGGCTCTTCATCAATGAACAGGCCCTCCTCACATCTGGTTGCCTCTCCAGTAGGATCTTTTCTGCATGTTCCCTGAGGCATGGATGCTGTGGGCCAAGGTAGAAGTGAAAGGATGATTAAGCCTGAAGTTTGATATTTCCTTATCAGTGCCTATGAAAATGGGCATGCTTAGTGTTTAAGACATTATCTAATTTCAAAGATAATTCTTTTTAAACTGAGTTTTGCTCTTCTAAAATACTGCAAAAATTCCCAGGGTGGAAGGAAGTCCATTTTTCTTTATCATTGAGCAACAGTCCATTCATAGATATGCATGGGAATGAGGAAATTGGGTCAACTTGTGATACAGTTTCTTGTCACATTCATACCTATGTTACTATTTTTTGTAGACATAATGGCCTAGGTAATGAAGTACAGGCTTTTCCTATCATAAGTCTACCCTATGGCTTAAATTATTTTTCAAAAAACCCTGCTTGCATATAATTTCATATACATATAAAACATGCATATATGTTTATATATACATCAAACCATGCAATATACATGTTTAAATATATATATGCTTATACATATAGACATATACATATGTAATTTTTACATCTATTACATATAATACATTTATTATATATGTATATATGTATGTATATGTGTATATATATATATATAATATGTGTGTGTGTGTATCTATGTGTGTGTGTGTGTGTGTGTGTGTGTGTAGTTTGTGAAATACAAAAAATACAGGAAATTCTGAATGAAGAAGTATTTATGCTGAGTCACATAGTACCAGAATACAAAAAAAAACTTTGGAAGTAATTTTTTACATATGTTTACAATTACAGTTTTTCTTCGCTTTAATTTACTTTAAAGTAAATTGTGGAAAAATGCACTGAAAATGGAAATCTTCTTTTAGACAAACTGGAAAGCATATTATATAAAATGATAATCCCATTTGTCTCTTATGTATGGGAATAAATATGACAAGTCACTTGATATCTCCTTGGCCTTAGACTATCCAGCTGGAAAGGGAGATAATAATCTTGATGTAATTCAGAGACTTGTTAACATCTATAATTAATTTCATATATGTTCATAATGTATTTCACAATATACATTATAATGACAAAATTGAAAAGAAAATATTTTGTTCCTTAAAACTCTCTTTCTTCAATTCTGTGAAGTTGTACTTACTTTTATTCCCGCTGATGCATGCCTTCTTCATTTCCTGTTTTAGCTCCTCTTCCCTCTCTGCTATGGAAATGGGGCCCTCTGCTAAGTTTCCATTATCTTTTATGCTTTCTCCCTCACACTTTTCATATGATCCTGTGGCTTCAAATTCTACCATTAAATTGAAAAAATTTCAATCCATTTCTTTAGTAGCAGAGCTCTCCCATGGCTCTAGTTCCAGTTTTAAGCTCGTCATCCATACATTCTACATATATATCCTACGTAATAGCTCTGGCATCCAGGCCTTTCTGATCATGCAGGGCTTGGGGAATATTTCCTTCTCAGTGCATTTGGTTCCGCATTCTCCTCCTGAATACCAATTGTCTCTCTAGTTAAAACTGCTAGGTTCCATATCAATACGTTAATGTCCAAAAGGTTATAGCAATTTGACATACCATATACAGAGCTCTTGATTTGCTGTGCTCCCAATCTGGTCCTTTTCTGGCATTCTTCACCTCAGTGAATTATTATCAGTCTCCATCCTGTTTCACAAACCAGAGATGTGGGAATTATACTGACTCATCCCCATTTGCAGACAGTCCAGTCATCACGGTTGACTCATTCAAAGCTACCATTGTCTTTCTCAATATGACCACGCATCTTTCTATTTTTTCCACATAAGCACCTTTCTTCTTTACTCTGTTTTCTGTACCATAACTAGAATCAAATTTCATTTCCTTTTTCTTCATTTATCTAAAATTTTACTTGTTCTTACCTCCTCAGCTTACAGTACACTTCTTCAGACTCTTCCTTGACTCCTATTAGCCCTCACATTTTATTTTACTTGTTACGGTAGCAATGTAATGGTAAGCTATGCACTTTGATTCTATCCATCTCACAGTTGTGAAATCTAAGGCTCAAAAAGAGAAATAACATGTCCCAAATCACCTAACTAGTCGGCAAAAGAGCAGGGCTTTGAAATCAGGCATATGTGATTTAAAATTCATCCTCGTCTGCAATATTATCTGCCTCAATTCCCATCTTTTCTCTAACGTATTAGTGTTTCTGACATGGTACTTATGCTTGAAGTTTTTCATATTCCCATCTGGTGCAGAAACTCCTTGAGAGAGAAGCCATTGCTTCATTCATTCACTTAACAAATGGTTTTGTCTCTTATATGCCTGGTAAAACATTAAGGCCTAAGAATACAGATGTCAGATTTGACAAATAAATACCTGTCGCCAGCATAAAATATACTATTTCAGCGGATCTTAATAATTTTTAATAGATTATAAGTATGTTTCACTTTTATTTAAACACTGTTAATGTGCTTCATCAGATATCAGATTCTATGAGTCTAGTTAGTGAAATCTTGAAAAAGTAACACTAGTTGTTCCTGATATAATTGAGGCTTTGGATATAAACACTTTCTTTCAAAGAAATAGCCCTATAAAATACCCAGAGGTGCAGCCAATTTTTATACACCCTTTAAAATATTATACAAAGTTCAAAATAGATGATGTGTTTAACAGTACACATTATAAAAACTCACAGAGTTCATAAGTGATTATGTAAAAAAATGTTAATATTTATGAGATAACAGGCATAGCTTTCATGTGATTAATAAAAGATAGGTAGTGGGGTCAGTGACTCAAATGTTCAATAAAATCCACAACTGTTAAATTTGGGGGAAATAGGAAGATAAGATATGGCCTGTCAGTATTCTGAATGCCCTCAACTTCTCCTCTTTAACCAGTTGCCCATGGTTAGCTGGGACACAGCTGATGGAGTCATCTAGGTACTACAAGTAGGGGGTATAAATTAGTCCTGAGTAGCTGAAATATCTGGAACTGTGAATGTTTAGGAAGTTCAGCATATCGTTGATGGCCAAAACTCCATTCTTTAAGAGTAAATATTATGTTAAAAAAAAAAAAAAAGGAGACGAAGAAGAAATTTTCAGTATGTACAGAGCAGTTCATATGTCTGTTCTGTCAGGCTGTCATTCATTAGTGGTCAACTTGTCCAGAGAGATCCACCTGTCTGGGCCGTGTACATGGATCAGTAATGGATCTAAATCAGTCAGTGTGTTTGGGAGATGTGTGTGCCTGGATCTGTCAGTAATTCTGGCTGGGCTAGGTGTTATTTAAGTCTTTGTTTCTTTTATACTGTATTTTATTGTTGTTGGGGGAAGATGGCTCAAAGGACATTTTCTGATTGAAATTGAATGTCAGGATGTTGGTTAGGGTGAGTGGACTTTCTAGCACTTGGTGGGAATCTGGCTCCAGCCACATAAGCAATGTCCCCTAGTCCTGGCAGCTCTGGTCCCACTTTGAGAGAAAATGCTCAACTCCAGGGCAAAGGAATCTGCACCCTTACAGCCAGTCTCAACCCCAGGACATCTGAAGGTGGAATGCCAAGCCAGGGCCACCTCAGGGAGCAGGACCCAGTCTGGATTCCTGGTGACCTGTTGGCAGAGTTCCCTCTTCACCACAATCTCTGGTCTTTCGTAGACTCTCAACCTCCTACAGTCCTCCCTGAGTGACCTCTGGCTTTCAAAACCCCAGTGATTATCCTTTCTGTTGGGCTATTTTGTAATGAGGCCTGTCCTAGCACAGCTGACCTGCGAGCTCATGTGACCTTAGGAGTCAAACTGCCTGCCCTGGAGTTCTGCTTTCACTCTTCACTCTTCACTAATGTGGCCTCAAATTCCTCCTCAGCAAAATGAGATGATATTAATACTAAGAATAAATGAAGTCATTTATGTAAAGCCGTCAGCAGTACACATGGCACGGAGCAAGCTTTCTGGAAAAGGAAGAAATTAGGTTCCTTTTATTACCTTAAAAATAACTTAGGGATGATTTGAAAGGTTTGTGTATGGTTTTCACGCACAAAAAAAATGGGTTTTGTGTTAACTGCCTGTCATTTGCTCCAAGAAACCCTAAAGGTTTATAATGTGCTACAGAAGGAGATGGAATGTGTTACAAGGAATGTGATATTTAAACTGTGTCTTGAGTGATAAGCAAGAGTGAGTCAATTTAAAGGGATGAGGTGAGAGGTATACAAAGGGAGTAAGTAGTATGTGGAAGTGAGCTAATTTGGCTCTGTTTAGGAATCAGTCTTAGAGACTGATGCATAGGTTTCTGAGGAAGAGAACAAATAGATGGGAAAGATACATCAGGCTAGAAAATGGAGGGCTTTGCAAGGGACACTAAGGAGTCCTGAATTTGCCAGAAGGTGGATGGTGTTATAAACAAGAGGTGGATAGAATCAGCGTTGTGTTTGAATGTGTTCCTGTGTGAGAATGGAGTAACAGGGTCGGGAGACCAGCACAAAAGGTCTTGGCAGTTTTGTCCAGGTGGAAGATTATATGCCAAGTGTATTCAAAAGGTATTTGAAGTTATAAATGACAGCATTATTTGTGGGGACAAAAGAAAATACATAACTACATTTTGGTCTTAGTAGTAACTGGGTAGATGATGACACCATTTGTTAAGATAGGAAACATCAGAAGAAGTAAATGGGTAGAGATGGGGAAAAATATTTAATTTTAAGTGTGTTACAACTGCCAATAAACAATTGTCTATCTGAGTCTTGAGGTGAGGAGAAAAAGTCTGGGATAAAAGATCAGATTGAAGATACTGGTATAAAGAGGCCACTGAAGCCATGGAATGGAGGAGATTGTTTATGGAGAGTATATAACAGGGCAAAAGTAGAGGATTGCAGCTTACCTGTATTTTGCACCTGGCATGGTACACCCTGTGTATGGTTAATATCCAAAAAGTCCAAATGTTGTTAACATTTGATTTAAAAAAGTGAATAAAACCCCCTCATCTTAAGGGTCATCTCATTGCAAAGGTGGACTTTCTGCAAATTAAAATTTTTAGTTTGGTGTTAGCTTCTGATTTCTCTGTCCCTGCCCTGTAACAATTAGCTGGTGGTGGCCTGATTCCTGCCATGGTCTTAAGGGAAAGGTACTGAGTCTCTTTCCCTGTGGCCTGGGCCACAAGGTAAGGGGTACCTCCAGGAGCTTCTATTCAGAGAAGATTTGTCTTCTTAATCGTAATAAGCTTCTAGTAAATTTATTTCATAACCATTAATAAAAGCTTACTGAATAAATGGGTACCTGAAAAAAATCTTTTTTGCTTTTGGGTACTAGAATGGTGTGGCAGAAAAAGAAATTTCAAAATTCATGGAAAATTATGTGAGGCAGAAATGACAAGGAAGATAGGAGCCTTAGACCTGAAATAAAATGTTAATCATTGTCTTTGAGGCTATCCATATTTGTGATATTGATACCATTATCATATATCATAACAACAAATATTTAGTTGGAATCCAAGGTTTCTTTGCACAATAACCTGGGTCATAATTCATATCACCTCTATAATACATGTAATATACCTATACTAATGTCTTTTAAAATGTTAGAAACAAACTAATATTTAAATGCTGTTGGGTTTTATGTCATCCCAGGAAATGTGTGGCCTATTGAGTATCGCATCAAAAATCACCCTCTTCTCTGGTGATTGCACCGTTTCTGACCTGACTCAGGACAGCGGGAGACGGCCTTCAAGAACTAGTCTACCCCTAACGCATCACGAAGCACTGTGCCCAGAGATACATTACCTGTGGAAGCTGGGTTTTCCTCATTGAATCACCTATTTGGGATCCCTCAGACTTGGATGCACTGAAGTATAGCTTTGAAATGGTAGGTGGCACTTGGCAGCTTATTGTGTTTTCACACAATGCAGCCCTTGATCATGTTGTCACTTCACATGAAGAGACGCAGATGGAGAGTAAGTTGACTTTTGCTGTCTTCTCAGAAATGAACAAAGAAGCTCTCTGGGAGAGTCAGATGTTGAATTTTCTAACTTGATTGAGCAATATTTCACCTGGCTGCAAAGCCACCATAGGCTACATACTTTGCAATTGCTTTTAAACTTGCTAAATGTATTTATAGACTGAGAACGAGTAATAGGAAAAATGTGGTATATGAAATGGAGTCTTTTTCACACTGCCCCTTTTATTATTGTGTTATAAAAACCCAAGCTCAAAATAAATTGAGGTAGATTTATCTTTTAATGAAAATCGCCAGGAGGTTTGAAGTCAAATATTCTTATCTTTTCCTCATGTCTCCAGGACAGGACTCATTTCCAGTGCTGACCTTGCAGTAGGGTCCTAAAGGCAGCTACAATGATGATGTGGACTGATTTTCTTCAGAAGGGACTTTTGAAAGAACCAGCGAAGCTAGTAACATGCCTTCCTTTAGGCATAGTTGTCCAAGGTTGTGCATGTCAGCTCTTCCAAAAAGCAAGGTCAGAAAAGTTCAGGGACATTGTGTGCAGCAGAAAGGGGCAAGTTCTCAGGACATTGTTAGGTAGCTGGCCTCAGACACTCAAGAAGTCCTGGTAGCACTTCCAGGCCCCAGTGCTTCCCTGGTCAGCCAGTCTGAGGATAGGCGGGTCCACACCCTGGATCCTTTCCTACATTCCTACCGCGGGGACTCTGCACAGAGCAGCTGTGAACTGCCCGGCTCCTCCCCACAACAGCAATGTCAGTGCCTCTTCCTGCTTTCGCTGCAGCCTCATGACACCTGAAATGGGCTCCAAGAAGCCTGTTTAGTATAAGAGTGATTTTACCAAATGTTTCTTGTCTTAGTGTTTCATCTTAAATAAAACCAGTAGGGGAATAATTTTATGCTCCCTTCTGGTTTTAGTTCCTTCTTGCATTATAAATTCATAGCACAAAGGAAGTTGGGTGTCGATGTCAGAAGAATGAAAGCAGAAACAAGAAGGAAAAGCAGGCAAGGGAATGGCATTTAAAGAACGACTGTTGTCAGTCAGCATTTAAACAAATATATGTAAAAAGATCACACTGGGGAAATACAATAATGAGAATTTAATGTCAAAATGATTGTAATTTTATGCCTAAATACACTCAACATGACAAAGAATTCGCTTAATCTTAATTAGGGATAGGTGGGGGCACTTTAATTTTTTCTACAAATTACATAGCTCCTGGACCTAATCACCTTCCAAGAGCAATAGATAACAGAACACAATTGCATCCTATGTACTGGAGAACATAAATAGCATCGCACTGATTTCTTAATTCCCTGAACTGGAGCAGCATCTCAATCTAGCTGATAGTAATTAAAATGCCATATATCTATCTATTCAAATGAGGGTTTTACTTTTTATTTATATTACTGTACAGTCACCTTACTATGAATGAGTTCCATGTATAAATGGCAAAGCAAGCCTGAAGAACTGATTTAAGTAAGTACTTGTTAATCTATTCCTCTTGAATGAAAGTCTAAATGAAATTGAGTGCTGCTTAACATTGTAAGGATTTTGGTAAATTGCTAAGTATATCTTCTGTATAGCTATGCTGATCTGGGATTTGCCTATTGTAGTAGAATCTACCCCTACCTTACTCCTGCTCTCCTTTTTTTAATGATTCACAGAATCACTTAGCATTCAGCCAGGGATGACTGATCAAGGTTGATTAAATTTACACTCCTCCACTTACCTGAAACTGGCAGACCCTCCCCAAAACCTATTGAAGCCTCCCTGAAAATAAGAAAATCTGAAGGAAAGGAGGTTTCTTGAAAAAAACGAAAAAGAAATTTTCATTTCTTCCTCTTACTTTATTTTTCCCTATTCTAAGTCACATTCTAACTTAAATTCAATTGTGCCATAAAATTCGGTTCATAACTGGTTCTGAGTTAAAAAGTTTACTTTCACCCATATTAGTAGAAACCATATGAAGATATTTTCACAGTGAAAACTTAAAATTCTGAATAATAGAATTAAAACTAGAAAAGAAACACAGCCAACATCATCAGTGTGGGCACAGGTTTCGTACACGTGTAAATTTGCAGGGAAGAAATACACTGTCTGCCAGCCTGAGAAGCATACTATATTCAGTTTGTATAAAGGATTTGGGGAAGTCCTTCAGCAGAAGGGCTATTCAGAAAGTTAGAAGACTCCTGTGTCTTGGGTGTACTGAGAGGAGCATATCTGACATCATGAATGAGTTAAAAATAGGCATTGCCAAGGTTAACAAACTTTATTTTGTCTTTGCATAATGAAGTTCTGGAACGAAGATCAGAATGTCTGTATTTACTATTGTTGTTCTGTTTTGTAAGGGGACATCTGATAGGCCAGACTGGCTTGTGGTGCCATGAGGTTGCTGAGAATGTTTGCCACAGAGGAGGCATTTTTATATCCTATATTAAAAGAGTGAATAAGTGAATGAATGATACCTTGAATTTAATTTATGATTATGAATAATTATGGCATGAAAAATTTATGAAAATGTGCAGTGAGCTCGTTTTAAAATTTACAGCTTTAGATACTTTTTTTATCAGTGTCCCATGTTATGAATTACAATGTGCAAAATTATGAGTTTAATCATAAATAATGGGTTTGTTAAGTTACACATAGGCTATTGTCACACTTTAATCTCTTTATCAACAATCAAAATAATGGACCTGAATATCATGGTAAACCTGAGACTTCAAATATTTTTAAAATGTGTCTTTCCCTCAAAAACTATTTTTTGAACATTTACTATATGCCAGACACTGTTTGAAATGCTGAGATTGGAGAAGTGAATAATAGAAACAAGACTTTCTGTTTTCTCAAAGAGAAATCCTAGTACAGAGAAGTAGACAGTAAGAAGTAAGTAACATTTGGATATCAGATAGTGATGAGTGCTGTGGAAAAATTAATCAGGAAAGGGAAATGGGTATAAATATAATATAATATAACATTAGGAAAATCCCACCAAGGAAGTGACATTTAGGAAAAGGACAGAAGAAGAAGAGGAGGTGATCCATGGAGATAGCCAAGGGTAGTGGGGACACTAGGGAAAGGGCACAGAGCCCAGAGGCTGTGAGGTAGAAACACACAGGTTATGTCAGCGGCTAGCAAGGAGGCCAGAGTGGCTGGCATGGAGTAACTGAGGGGCATGATAGTGCGTGCATGCTCAGTGTGGCAGATCATGTAAGACCACTGTTAGGACTGACTTTATGTCTGAGAGAGATGGGAAGGTTAGAGTTTTCACCCTAAAATGTCCACTATTGGGATACATGAATATTATTTCCACATCAAGATTCATTTGATAGCTACTATTTTGGAGCTGTTCAAAACAGCAGCCTCATCTCCCTGACTAGCTTTCTATGAGTCAGAAAGGAGGGTTTTTTGTATTTTTTCACATAACTGTCCATATTGGCAAAGCCTACCGCAATATGATCATCAATGAAGGCACTGGAATTAAAGCATCGTACATGAGGTTGTACTGGAGCCAGAGGACCTAGGGGTATTTCTTGTGCTGAAAATCACCTGAAGTCCCAAGACAGGCTCCTCACTGCAGTAGGCTGATCAAAGGGTGGGGTTAATAAAGGGTGGGAGCAGGACACAACGTCCATGTGTCCAGGCCTTCTGCCCAGAGCTGGAATCAGGGCTTTCCATGTGGCATCTGACTCTCCAGGAAAGTCTGGAGACCAAAGGAAGGAGCACTTGCACGGGTGATGGCTCGGAACAAGGAGACCGCACTTCCTGCCCCCTGAGCCTGGAGGTCTGGGGTCTAGAAGAAGGACTGCCAGAGGCCTCAGTGTCCTGGCACAGCTGCAGGGTCACTATGGACAGGCAGTTTTGTGCCGCAGAAAGAGTCCACAATACCTCCCCTTCTGATGAAATGATATGCATTCTGGGTAATTGTGGGTGGTTTCTGGGCGTTTTGTTTTTTGACTCATAATTACAAAAAAAGCAGTTCAGATTTAAACCTAAAGATGAAACATTTTCTGTCAGTTCAGACAGAAAGGACAGAGTGCTTGTGTCCTGAGTGGTGTGGCCAATGATAGATTACTTGATAGGAAGATAACCAGCCCGATGGGGACACAATTTATTTTTAAGAATTTGATAACTGATTCAACCAATAAAACATAAACCTATCTTGGAGACTTATTTTACTTATAATTTTACTTCATAGTAGTGTTTCTATTTTTGACTATACATGGAAAGATACTCCATTTTTAGTGTTAAATTCTCTAAATGTACTTCTTGCCTGGTTAAAGCTAGCTTAACATTTCTCTCTCAAGCTGCAGAGATTATCTCTGTGGTTAACCTGGTGATATTAACATATAAAATCTGATAAGAAGATAGTTTGAGATCCTGCTAATCAAATTTTGTGTTGCAGAAATTTGTAGTAGGAGAACAAGCTAATGTGGTATGAAAGATAGTTCAGCAGCTTCTCTTGGGAATACAAATGTGACAGTAAAGATCTGGTCAGCCCTAATTGATGGTTAATAACTCAGTTTTACACTATCAGCATACTTACTATTTATTAGATGTCAAACACTCATCAGAAGATAATTTCAAACTTCAAGCATCTGCGTCATTAAATACCATCTTTTTGTAGAAGCAAATACATACTCAGTTGTAAGACTATTATTTTAGGTGAAATTGAAACAAAACGAAACTTCCAATTAATCTATAAACATTACCAATGCTAAACAACACTCTCATTATAGAAATGTTAGAGTATTAAAATGTGTGCCTTAGAAACAATACTTAAAAACAAAATAAATAAAAAACTGTAATTAAATAATTCACCCAATTAAAAGTATCACTGACCTCCTAGGTGTCAGGTACTGTGAGTGGCAGTCTAGTCAATACAGATAAAACTGACGTAGTCTCTGTCCCCAAGCTGTCAACAGTTTTGCAAATAAGTAGTAATAATAACGTTTGGACAATGCTTTGATATGGGAAATACAGGTTGATGTTTGAGCTAAAACAAATGATAAATAGACGCTAGCCAAATAATATGTAGAGGGTGTCAGGATGAGTGTTCCTGCTAAAAGGAATAGACCAGAGTAAATACAAAAAGGATGGTTCTAGAAAATTTAAGTATGGCTAAAACATCCTGTTTGACTCATAAAGTTTGAGTGTCAAGAAATGCAATAAAAGAGGCAAAAATACAAGTTCTGAAGGGTTGATACACAAATAGTAAAGGGAAACTACACCTAAATCTATAATAGCTGTCATTTAATACAGTCAGGGTCCGAGTCCCCCTGTGTGCATCTTCTTCAGATACCCTGTTGCCTTTGGAGAGAATGGAATTAGATGTTTCTGGTGAGGAAAATGTTTACTGGAGGTTCGACCTGTAATTAACAGAACTTTTTGACTTGAGACATACAGGTGTGCACACAGAGTACATCTTGACACATGCAGAGAAACTTTAGCTTTGCGTCTGGAAAGCTGAAGACAGGATGTTGTCTGAAAATTATTCCAACAGACAGGGTTTTTGAAAAGCATTCTATTCATATAATAGAATGCTAAATAGTAGTGAAAATAAGTTAAATAGTGTTGAATGCATCAATATCAATACAATTAATAAATATGCTAAGAGAAAAATCTGATGGTAAAATTATACATAAAGTATGATTCTAATTTTATTGTGCTTCAGTCATGTGTAATAAACCATGTACCATTTAATGATATAAATATGTAGCAAAATTATCATGGAAAATCAAGGATTCTATATTGTTATGAATATATGTTAATATATATGCTAAGGTTTCTACAATTTATTTGTTGTGAGAACTAGTTCCTTTGCAATATTTCTTATATTTACTACCCTCAGTGCATAAATTACACAAATAGGTACCCCAGAATTCCATATCAGCTACTTCTACTGAACCATGTTTACCCCTCAGCTCACAGCTATGGCCTCCTAGTAGTAGGTCGATAGCCAGACATATGCAGGGAGGGGTTTGGGGACTTTGGGTGGTGCTATCATGCTTGTTTACATTTTAAACATTCTGTGTTAATTGTTCTTTGAGGGATGTGGGGAGTGAGGATATAGATAACAGACCTGCCAAAATTGGCTGGTTCCAACATGGAAGAGAAGTTGACCCTGACTTCACCTCAAAATGCATTATATGCTCATTAGCATACTAAAAAAAAATCATGCCCCTTGGTGCCACGACAGTTCTGAAACAGACCATTTAAGGAAAAACAGAGGGAGTCACCCTATTTCCCAGAAATTCCCTCCCTATTCTGAGAACACTCTACCTACCCAGGTGAATATTCTATGCCCTGCTTAAACTCCAGCTGCAAGACCATCCATCCCTAACCCCACCATGCTGCTTACCTCTCAAGCATGCCTGTGGTTCTTCCTTAGGTGTGTACTTTTGGTTTAATAAACTATTTTTGTACCTGCTTGTACTTGCTCCATCTGCTTGTGAATTCTTTCTTAGAGTCAAGAACCCTTGCCCAGTTGAAGTCTCACCTAGTGCACAGAGAGCTTCACTCAGTTGGATTTCCTGGCAACATTAGGTGGTTCCTAGGACCAACTGACAGAGAGGGAAAATTCAGATCTGGTTCTCAGATGCATCAGCTTAATAGGCTGATGTAAATTGAAAATATAAACCTGCTGTATTTCAGCCCAATCCAAGTAGGGTCCTAGAGGATGGTATTGAGAGGAAATCGTCCCACTGAAAAGAATTGGGAGTAGTATCCTTAGTCATTCACTTTGTGTCAAAGTGGCAAATTATTTGACTAGTTGAATAGGGACCTAGACAGACAAATATTGGAAGATAGAAACAAGGTAGACTAAAGTATTTTATGCAGATGGATTTGGAAGAAAGCACAAAGTTTGTGGATTTCTGTACATTTCACAGTGATGTCTGACAGAGACAGAAAGCCTCTATCATAGAAAAGAATTTCAACCATTAGGTAGGCAAGATGACCCATCCTGCTGATCTCAGTCATCTCATTCCTCAGCCATCTCTGTACTAGTACAATGGGCCAATGAACAGGCTGTCTGTCCATGGTGCTCAAGATGGAACTATGCATGGACCCAACAGTATGTGTTCCCTCTCATTAAGGCTTATTAGTGATTGTGACTCCTGAATGTACAAACTGTCAGTGGCAATAACCAGTGTGAATCATCAATATGGTACTAACTCAAGCTGAACAATTTAGAGGCATGTTGAAATAATACAAACTGAAATTCTTGGATCCTTTCAAATGACACATCTTCAACTCTGGAGAAGGCAGCAATTTAACTTTACCAAAATTGATGTAATTCTGGATATAGATTTGCTTTCCTACACATAGCACTTCTGCCAACCTTAACATCCAAACTCATAAAATGGCTAATTCATTGGAATGGTATCCTGCAAATTTCGTCCGATTAACAACATGATTGTACAGTAAACAAAGTAGGCAACGGGTGCATTACCATTACCATGGAATCCACTTGTCTCACTACCACACTTTATCATCATGAAGTGCTAACCCAATAGGATAATGGAAAGACCTCTTAACTGCTCAGTAAAATGACAGCTCAGAGTCGGGACACCACGCAGATTTGGTATGCTGTCTTTTAAGATATATAATATCCATTAAATTAATGGTCTATATATGTCCCTAATAATCTAGAATACCAGTCCCATAACCAAGTAATGAAAGTATCATTGGCTTCTGTGAGGTAAATGGAAGTTTTTAACCAGAATTTCTCACCTGGCCTTGAGGGTATGAATATAAGGACCTGTTTGCACATCAGTGTGATGTTTATGCCTGTCTGGAGCAAGGGGCAGAGAGGAAGCATCCATCATCTCCTCCTCTCCCCTCCTGGTATGTAATTTGTCAGGTGCCTGCCAGTCACTGGGGACCTGCCCATGGAGTTCCTCCTGGAGGAGGGGGCAGGGGAGGTTGGAGCCTGCACTGCAGCGTGAAGAACCCAGGAGCTTGCTAGTGAGAGGGGGTGGAGCACTGAGAGAGAGAAGGAGACTGAGCCAGGAGACATAAAACCCTTTCCCCATCCTCTCAAGCTTGTTTTTCTTTGGTCTTACTACATTTATAGGGAACTTGCACCAGGTGGGGAACCTCCTTCCTCCCAGAGCCACAGCTTCTCTTCCCATTCCTCCTGCAAATCCATTTGGAAATTGTGTTTCCTATACTCACAATTTAGACTTTTTAGCTTATGAATCTCAGTTCCTAATGGGAGAAATATTTACTCCAGGGGACCTAATGAAGTTTCCATAGAACTTGAAGCTAAGATTACTACCTCATCAAACTGGGCTGCTCTTGCCAATGAGCCAGTAGGCAAGCAAAGGAGATATCATGCTGGCAGAGGTAATTGACACTGTCTATGACAAAGAGTCAGAGTTGGTCCTATATGATGGGGAAAGGCAAGGGTATGTCTGGGACCCAGAAGATTCATTGCCTATCTCTTTTTACTAGAGTGCCCCAAAACAAATCTGAGTGGACAACTTGGCCACTACAGACAAGTCAAAATGCTCAGGTTCTTTAACTATTTGGTTCACCTCTTAGGAAAGAAACCCACAACAGCTGAAGGGATGGAGCTCTAAGAAAGAAGGAGGTGATTATGATTTGATTTGGAATGATTTACAGATGATGGGACTGTAGTTGCCAAGCTAACTCTCTTATATAACTCTTCTGTAAAGTTTACAGCCATCTGAAAACTTGAAAAGTTGGTTTATGCATTGGAATTCATGGAAGGCACAAGCCTTTGCAAGTGGTGCACCGGAAGTACTATATTAAATACTTTGTGCACTACCTCATTTCTTCTCTACCACACCTCTCATTCGAGTCACTGATTCAGCAAACAATATTGTATAGATAGTGCCTCATGTCCTGCATGCTTTGTCTGTCTTGTATACTGCTTGGGTGTTTCTCTGGTATATGCTTTGGGACATCCATAGGAGCTAGCTTAGAATTCACATTTGCATCCTAGAAGTTCAGGGAATTTATGACTCATAGGGAAACTCTCAGTGGGGAATAGGGACTGATGGGTCCTTGAATTCTGAGGATATTTATGTATCCACAGAAGCAGTCAATCTGAAAATGTCTTTACAAAGGATTTCTCTCCTTTCCTGTTATATTTTCCCTATGTCTTAGTCTATTCAGTCTGCTATAACAAGATATAATAGACTAGGTGGCTTATAAACAACATTCATTTCTCACAGTTCTGGAGGTGAGAACTTCAAGAACAAAGCACCAGCAGATTTGGTATCTGCTGAGGCCCTGCTTCCTGGTTCAAAGACATCCGTTTTCTTGCTGTGTCTTCAACATGGTGTTGGAGGTGAGGGAGCTGTCTGGGTTCTCTTCCATAGAGCACAATCCCATTCATGAGGGCTCAACCCAATGGCACCAACTCCAAATACCACCACAGCACACTGGGGATTAGGTTTCAACATTTGAATTTTCATGAGACACAATAATTCAGTCTATGGCACCTGGTTCCTCACTTCTGCTTCCTGGGAGTATTTTCCCAATAGACTATTTGAATTAAAACTACTTTGAACTACATTTTAAAAGGAATCTACACTCTGAATAAGACATGAATATGTACATTTTTCTATGAATAGATTCCTTAATTTTATTATTATTTCCACATGTGCATACATCTGTCAGTTTACAAAGCATCAGAATATATAAGATCTCAAGATGTGTGGAGATAAAAGTAAACTGAAGAAAAATCCTACAGAAACACACTTCTGATAAGGACATAAAAGGAGGGGCCCACAGAGGAAGGAGAGGGTGTGGTTATTGAATGAGAAATAGTACCAGAAAGCTCATATTCTGTATCTTGGGAAGTTTGGACAGATAGAATTTTAAATTTGGGGGATCATCCAAAATCAAACTTAAAAGTTATGATAATTTGGAAACATGTATTGAAGTGATAGAAATAAATTATTTTTAAAAGTTATAATATGGAAGCAAGTATAAGACATTATTTTGAATGGTGTATTCCTTCAAGGTAGAAGCACAACGTAAATATTAGTGCAGAGATTTTGAAAGTGTAGAGTCTTGTACAATATAATGGAGAGATTTTGAAAATGGAGAGTCAATAGGTCTATTTACTTGGTCCTGGTAAATGCTGGTTTAGGGTGGGATTCACTTTTAATAACACTTGTAATTCAACAATGATTCTAGGGAAACATGGTCAGGAGTTGGGAGGCAATTATATAATTTCCATAGCAGGGATTTTTGAGTATTTCAGTGTTTTAGAATAATAGTTTCTCAAACCCTACTGTTTGTATTACTAAAAAAATAATAAAAATGCAGCTAGTTTCTGTTCTTTGGGTCTTCTGTGTTGATGGAGTATTGCTTGTTTGATTTCACAGCCGCCCATAAACCATGCTCAGCATAGCCTCTGTCCTCTGCTGGCCTCCTCTGTGCTCCCCTAACTCTCTGGGCACTTGAAAAATAAAATACTTGTCACCAAAGATATAATTATTTATTTGCATGTGTCTTGCATCGAAAATTTGATAACCATCAGGAAAGGCATTCCTCATGTTTGGTAGAGCACCTAGCAGGCAGTATTACTTTATAAATGTTGGATAAATGTAACCATTTTATAAGATGCAGTATTTTTAGGTTTTGCATACCATCAATATTTACAGACACATGTGTGTATTAAATGAGTTTAGAAACTCACATAAAAAATGCTGTGTCTGTATAATTATATAAAATTACTACTAAAATAAATGAATGCCTCACATATTGATAAAAAGTCAGAGAATTATAAATGCAATTATTATAACAACTTACAAGAACACTAATAATTACAATAACCATAGAAAAGCAGACAGTAAACTTATTTTTCTTTTACTAGGCTTATTTTTTACCTTTAATGATTCAGCAAATAAGCTCTCAAAGTAAAATAAAGGACCATATTTTTTAAAAGAAAATTTTGATTCATTAGGAGAGACTTCAGAAACATTTCTACATACATGCATATGATAAATGTCAAAGAGCTGAGCTCCTATCCTGTTATTGTTCTATACCTGAGAGACAAATGACCTTATGCCCAGTCACGGAGATCAACTAACATAGAATCCAAAGCCGAACAACTCCAGTGTTAGCAATCTTTCCTGCAGAACATCTGCTACCAGCTGAGTGTGTTTACATTTTGGCAGCACTCGCAATTGTGCACATAGCCCATCTGTGTGGTGTTGGGACACTGGAGCTAAGGAATCTGGGCTGGACAGTCAGCAGAGGGAGAGCTTACTATAATATACTGAGCTGTTGTGGAAAATGCAAATGGGCACCTCATAACATTTTTTTTTCTTCCTGTGCTTCTAATGCCTTAAAGCTAACTAATTTATGTAATTTATGTGCATTACAGAGAATAAGCAATAAAGTTTAGGTTTAGAGCTGCTCTTAGGATTGTAGCTGTGTTCTGATTAATATTTTAGAAAAGAGTAATTGTTAAAGTAAAAATTAATATAAAAGGTCTAGAGAATAAATAAATGTATGTTTTAAATATCTTTCATATTTGAAAATATTATTAAGAAAATAATTTGATCCCTGGGAAAAGAAGACACTGAAAAAAGTAAGCATCAATGTTTCTAAATGGAATTCTTACCTGTTCCTCTTCTCTTGTATTGTTATATTCAGGGTATATTCTGTCTAATGTAACTTCACACTTAATAGAAGTTTTATGCAAAATTATAATTTTTTAAATAGAAATTTCCTAATTTATTGCAAGATTTCTCAGATCTTTTTCTGTGTTAATGTATTTCCTGAATTTCCAAGGGAGAGATATAAATAATTGTCATTCACAACTGAGCACATTTTGCAGAGCATGTCCTGGACTGGTATTCTCTTGTGCATACTTGAGAAATTCTACTTTGATGATTCGGTCAGAAATCAGCAATCTGGAAGCAAAACCTTTTTAAAAAGAGAGATTTATATTCACATTGATTTCTTTAACATAATTTGTTTATTGAGATTCGAGAAATTAAGCAATTAAGTGACTGAAATCTATTTTTTAAGAATGCACCAAATAATAATTTTTCTTGTAGCCAAGGTTTTGTTTTGTTTTTTTTCCTTTCATGGGCTTATGCATGATTAAGCTAGTGTATAAGTGAAATCATTAAGGTGGCCCCTTAATTTGGAAATTAGGATTCTCCCACAGGAAAAGAAGGAAACTAGTAAAAAAAATCAGTATAAAATGGATGAACTTAGCTATCTGCAGAAGTTCAACCTTAAGACATTTCTGTAAGTAGTTACTCATAGAGATGAAAGCAACTCCCATATTCAAACTTTTGGTGGAGGAATCTCATAATAAGACTTTAAAGTAGCTTTAATGTAATAAATTTTGTGATACAGAAAGTCAGATTATGACATAAAAATACTTCAGCTTGCATGAAAAAAATACAGGAGGAATTTGGAGCAAGAATTGGCAGTGTTTAGGTAGCACCATCCAGGACAGTCACTGACATGGAAGGCACAGATCTTGTCGTGAAAGATTATTCTATTTGGGGGCAGGAATCATTTATTAGACTCTCCCAAAGTCTCAAAATGCCTGTCTTCTACCTATACTTTTGATCTGTTTCATTAAATAATAATTTATTTGGAACTTTGTTTCCAGGGGAATTTGTTCCAGTTAAAAAAGGGTGGTATTAAAACATGGTTAAGAGGGTGGACCCTGAAATCAGACCCCTTGGATTCAAATCCTGGTTCTTTTACTTCTGAGCTGTGTGACCTTCAACAAGTTACATAACCTCTTGCTTAATTTCATCTTTGAAACTGGGAAATTGCATCAAAGCCTCATGAAGAGGTTTGGGTATATCACAAGAATAAATAGGGATTCCCCACTGCATATGATTCTTTGAAAGTAACAGGTAACTATGCAAATACAAATAAGATCTATATTGTTTAACCACTGTTAATGGTTCATTGTTGGTCTGTAGCCAATGTTTCAAAATTACAGTATGTTAAAAGTGACCTCCTGAAAATCGAGTTAATAGTTTCTGGATAAACTAATTCAGAGTCTGAAAACATAGATATGCTGACTATAGAAAACCATGAAAGATTTAAATATGCAGTTTTTCAGAATCATCTCCTAGAAGGTGAACTGCAAACAGTAGCAAGTAGACATAATAACAGTTGAACTCACAAGTCAAAGGGCAGCCATAAGAATGTGCAGTGTGTAAGGAGCCATTGGTGTCTCCAGCCATGAAGCTGGAGTAACTTGCTGACAGCAGTCAGTGGGAATATGAATTGGATATAAATGACTGTAACTTGTGTAGCACTCCATTCCTTCAACTACAGACAGAATGCACCACACAAATATTGTTAAAGATTTCCTGATGCTCATGAGGCTTTTGATATTGTTCATATTCTTGTGCACACACTTTAAAATAACTGGTTTGCCAAATTACCATGGGCTGGGGCTAACTGGCTTAGGAAGACAAAAAACACTAGCGAAAGCTTGTTCAAAGCTATCAGCCTATATTGACGTACAGAGTGTTAACAAGGGCTCGGACGTAAAAGAGCAGAGAAAAATTGGAAAAAAAAGGGATTTAATTTATTTTGTAATCTTACAAAGGATAAAGCAGTAACACCCAATTGCCATACATAAACAATAGGGAAACAGTGTTGAACAGAATAAACTTGTCAGGATAAACCGCATCTTTCAAATTCACAAATGATATAAGAACTATTCAGAAGCAATTATCTTGTGCAGCAATCCTATCTTTGTAAACTCGTTTCCTGCTATATACATTTGAAACACTTGTGCTTTTGCCTACACAAAGAAACAGTATTTATTAAAAGGTACTACTTAAATGGGAGACACAGGGCCTGGAGCCACAATCTGAAAACTGCAATTCAACTACATTGCTAGCTTGGAATATATATACATATGTTTTTCAATTTTTTTTTTTTAAGATTTGGACATACTAGACCCTTATTGTAACTCTAGGTATGAACAACTTAGAATTCAGTTATAAAGTAGATCCCTCTTAAAGCAGGTTAGTAACTGAAGTCTCAAAAGAACTTCTTTATTCTAAAGTGGACTTATCTCTGGAGGACTTCACGGTGCAGCCCCTGAAGATGTCAGCATAACACAAATCTATCGTGTGTATATTACAGACTCGGTGTGTATACACACAGACACACATATATAACATGGTATATATGCATCACACAGGTCTATTTGTACTATATAGATATATCTATGGCACATATATAATAAAATATCTATTTCTAGGTGGACTTTATTTGGATTTTCTCCCATCAAATACAAACAGTAAGCCTCTCTCACTCACTTTTTAAAACATTGGTATTATTGATAATGTCTGATGGGGAACTTTCAAACTTGTAGAGGTAACAACTAACTATACATTATTCTTCCTACACCCCTTCCACAATTATAGATACTCCCAACAATAGCCACATAAAAACAACTCTTATGAACCAAATACCACATTGTGTGCATTATGACTAACTGGTTCAATTAGAAATAAATTACTTTGTTCACCCTTCTCCTGTGTAGTAGCTTAATAACTAGTTGGTATGTACACTACTCATAGCATTATTTAAATAAATTGCTTCTGTAAGCATAGAAATTCCCATTAACAATTGTATACACTTCATATGGTATACAATACATAAAGACATTTGAATGTCTAGCACCTTCTTTCAGATAGAAAAACTTCCACAGTTATTTTGTCAATCCTGTGGGCTGAATCACTAAATTTGCCCAGAAAATCTGTTACTGATTCATTTTTCTTATTCCAGCAACTTAATGTTGAGTATAGAACAGGCTGGGTAATAGTGATGAAAAATTTTCCATGGCCTAGTCACGTCAACAGCACAGTAACAACCATGTTCTCTGAAGGACAGGGATGTTTCACAATCACTGCCTGAGCACTGCCAGGTACAGGGTTAACTCATGAAAAAGAAATAAAAAATTAAAGCTGTGAACATATGATAGTCTCAAAAGGAAAAACCCCAGATATTTCAAGTATATATTTAAAATGTGATTTTATCATGATCCCTTTTGCTCCTTGATTAAATCTCGATTCTTTTGTATTCTTGCTATTAGCCTTCGCTGAGCTCCTTGCCCTATCCCTGTAAGAAGGCCACAGTAGCTTGCGAAGCAGGAAGGTAGATGGAAAGGTATACAATAGGGAATGAAATAGTCATGTACAGTGTGTCTTCCTTGAACACTAAATGCCTTTAATTGAATTCATTCTTGAGTATTGAAAGATCCCTGAGATGAACAAAAGTAGTCTCAGTCGATACTGAAGCCCTTTTATATGCTGAACATTTTCAGAATTGGGCAACGTATTTTAGAGAACACAAAGCACAAGGTAACAAAGCAATGTGAAGCTAAAAAGGCACCACTCAATGCATCTATGAGATAATAAACACCAATGTACAGAACAGTGAATGGCTGGGATGCTTTGCTGTGGCCTCAGAATCATTTAAATACATTTGTTGAAAATGGAGAAAAATGGCAAGGTACCTGGATGCTTTTTTAAGACGTACTTTTAATTCTGAGATGGATTTTACCTGTGAGAATTTACTTGTGACTTCAAAATTTCTACGGAATTCAAATTAAAGGCTACTCAGACAGCATATCCACAAATAGTTGAAATTAAGGTTCTATAAATCACCTATTTTTGATCTGTTACATAAATCAGACTTTTCAACTTTGCATTCAAAATGTACCTAATTCTTGCAAAAATTCCAAAAGACAAGAGGTTAATGATAAAAGTGCATCATGTTCTATGCATTTTCAGCTACGCATCTCCTTTATGCATTCAATTTTGTTTTCTTAGAGACACATGAATTCTCTGAAAATATAGTCTTCTGTATCCCAAGGTTTGACCATATTTTTAAAAATAATAGCACTTATTATTAATATATTGAGAATTGTACAACTGTGACTATCCTCCATGATAACGTATTTATATTCTCCATGCTGTTTATGCTTTTTTCAGACTGTACTCCCGAAGAAATAAAACACATGCATTCGCCATGCTATTTTTTTCTTTCCAGAGTGGCTTCCCTAAGAAACAAGAAGTCATCTAAGTTGTGTCAGGCCAAGAGTAGAAGTGGGAATACAGCACTTCTGCTTTCTAAAGAAACAATTTACCATCAGAATTATCCACCAGAATTATACTACCACTACACCTGATACTATAAGTTACCGGAAACTGGCCTCCTGCTCAATTCTGTTATATGTTAAAATCACTTTATTGCTAATCTCATGTGCTTCTTTTAAAACACATTAATGTGATAACGTGCATAAATTTAACCACAGAAAAAATTGGTCAATTGAATTCATTTGAAGTGCAAAATACCGACACAATTTCATTGTTAACCTCTTAAATTAGTCATCTATTACAGAGACAACATTATTGTTATTTTTGCACTAAGAAAATTTAATAATGCTAAAAAGAGCATACCCATCTCTTCATTTGAATAATAAGGGGACTATCAAAGAATTGGAAGTCACATTTCAGCCCTGTCAGTCTAACATTTATTCGGGACAAAATCTTCCACATTATGAAATGTTAAAGCTGTGGAAGTCTTCCTTCAAATAAAGGAAAGTTTGAGTTGGGAAAACTGAAAATATCTAGACACCTTTCACATGAGTAGGGTAATAATGTATTAATATATTATTTTCATGAAAGGATAATGATTTGCTGTGTAGAACATAAGTATAATCTTTGGTACCAAAAGCACATTTTTTTTTCTGTTAATGTTACCATTTCAGATGACATAAAACATCTTTCCTTCAGAATGGCTCAAGATTACTGAGTGGTACAGTTTAGCTGGTACCTTCTACATACACACTAGAAAAAGATCTGGAGGTTTAGAGCCGTGCAAAATCAAACCTTTTACAGTCATTGTGTGATTGCTCTTAAAAAATACAAGAACTTTAAAAATGATTACTTGAAGGTTATTTATCTCTTTTGTGTTTATCTCACAGAAAGAATTTCTAAGCACCCCAAAACCCAAACCAAAAAAGATATCCCAGAAGACAAACAAAAACAGATATGGAAACATGAAATTCATGATCAGATCAAGAGTCCTGACTGAAGGCATTTACTTGAGTTGTTTAACCTTGTGGATTTCACTGCTCAAACTGCTTCCATCTTGATTTCTGCTGACAAGGATGGTTTAATTTCCCCAAGGGCTGAGCTGTGTTCCTGGGTTGCTCTTCTCATGTGCTTGACGTTGCAGTGACAGCCCAACAGTGATGAATCTATTTGCTTCTCTAAATAATGACGAGTGCATCGTTGGATCTTGTAAACACTACAGATTATACATTCAGACTGTGATCTTAGTGGAAGTGGCACTTACTAGGACCCTTAAAGTCAAAATATTAATTTTTTTAGAGCACTTTGCAGGTATTTCATCAGCTGGTAGTGGATTTCTCATGAATATCCTTAATCACCTTTCAGATAATTGGCAGATGCTGAAACCCAATCTTGTTTTGGATCCTATTTTCAAATCTTAGGAAGCATCTTCAGAAAAGAAGTGCATATTCAGTTTGTTTGTATGTTTCCAAATGTGCTTATTGTTTTACACACTTCCCTGTTGTCAGTTTCAGAGCTCCTCTGTTATGTAGCACATTTAATGTTTTGAATTCTAATGGCATTCTGTGAGGGCTTGCATTGGAAAAGTACCTATATTTTAAGTCATCATAGTAATGATATTTGACAGCTTTTCCATTCAAATCCTTAGGGAATGGCCAGAATCCATACAGGTGAATTTCATCACAGAATCTTGTGGCAAGTGTATACATGAGGAGACCTGTGCTGGGTCTTTTGATGGGAACTTTGTTTTTCAGCCAGTAACTGGGGTGGGGGGGAGGGGAGAAAACACAGAAGAGAAGAATTTAGAGAAACACACACCATACCCTCTAGTGATTTAACTATGCAGAATTAAAGTAAATGAAATTTGAAAAGAATCTTTATGAATAACATTCAAAAGATTGCTGAAGAAATAATATACTTCTTAAACACTTAGAAAATTTAATGCATTTTTTTTTATCCCTTATTTTCTTCTTTATTTTTGAGGTCTTATAAATAGCCAGAGGACCTGAAATGATGGTAAATACTACTGTTGAATCTCATATTCAAAATGAATTATCAGCAAACATTTATATAATATACAGAGTAGAATCTTCTCAGAAAGCGTTAAATAGGGCTGCAAAAGGGACAGCAATTGGGTGATTAAGTAATTTCCCTAGAAAAAGAGAATTGGAAACTATGCCAATAGGTTTTCAAAATCTCTGATATTTCAATTAAAAGCCTTAACAAATAAAAATACTTTGCCTGTATTATACTGACTTACTCAATTTCTATTGTCCAAGTCAGATTTTACTAACGCTAATTAAAAATACTGCTTCAACCCACAGTAGAACAACAGAAAACAAATAGCACATAGTTGTAAACAGTTCACCAGTTATGCAGTTTAACATTTTGTTAAATAGGTAAAATAATTTTCAATGCTGATAAGTACCCCATACTATTCATTTTCAAAGGCAACACAATACTCTGAAAGGTTCGGATCCATCACTGTTGCTAAACTCTGTTCACCTGGGAAGCATACAAATTCACAAGTTAAACATCACCTTTGGCAGGGATGGGGTTTGCAATGCTTCTTGGTATATTCGTTATCTTAGGTGGAAACAGCTGAAAAGAAAGGGTGTGGATTTTCTCCTACTTTCAAAATTGCCCAGTTATAAAAGAATAATATTAATAATGTGTTTTTTAATTTAATTTTTGTTTTTCCTATTATCTCTTATTTGGGGAAATATATACCGTGCCATCCAAATGTAAGGGAAGATTATGTTAGATTTTGGCCATCTGTATTTAAACACTTGTCTTAGATTTTACATAATATACTTCCTTTTTTCTTTTAAAAAATATTATTTATGAAGCTTTTTAGGGGAGATCAAATATATCTAGGCTATTACATGTTGTTTAAAGAAATATTGGATTTTCCATCCTCTCCACAAATATCCAAAGAAGGGAAAATATACTTATCCATTATCCTTCCCTTTTTTCTGCCTGCTTTGAACCAGGGTTGACTTTTCATATTTTTTATTTTTGTTGTTGGGCGAAGGCCATGTGCTGAAAGTTTTGAGCAACGTGACATTGATCATGGATCTTTGTTATCACAGGGGTTTTGAGAAAACCTATTCTTAGTAGAGAAGATTCATAAGGAATTTTCAGAGAAGAATATATAAGCATCTGATCAATATTGAAAGGTAGCTGAATGAACAAAAACCATTGCACGTATATAGTTCCTATGAGGAACCACAGACATAGTTGACCTACAGTTTGAAGGTTTTGAAGAGACTGATACAGCCTGAAATTCTTGAAGCTTTGAGAAAGCAGGTGTTTTTAACATGAAAAGATTATTATAGGAAAGTTTTGTGAGTGATGTGCATGTGGTTACAAATGTCAGTTGACGAAGTAGGCTAGTTAAAAATTGCATTGATTTATAAATTTTTTAAGTGGTTGAAACAAGTTCAAGCTCGGTCAGAAAAATATTTCCATGAGGGAATGTCAATGATTGGAAATAGTCTGGCAATATGAATGTCATGCTAAATTATCTTATTTCTAAAGTCAGAAAAAAAAATCAGGAAATAATATAATGCCTATATCATTTGTATGGGACTTCAAGGTCACATTATAAATAAATGCTCTCCATTTTCTAATTGTGGAGAGATCCTGAAAATTTGCTCAACTTTGGTTGACAAAAAACCAAATCAACTTTTTTAGAAATAAGCAATTGTAATGTTAGAAAGAAATGATGATGGCAAAATTATTGGCCTAAATGTTTCAAAACAGTATCAGAGATGTACAATCACTCAATAGTTTTGATCCAGGGCACTGTACAAGATACCACAAATTGAAAATTAGTCATGTCATCTTCTTATCCTCAGTATTAGAGCTCTAAAAGTAGAGCAGGCAAATGAACATTATGGAGACATCAGCACATTCAGAAGAAAGTAACAGAAAAGGGCAATTCTCAATTCTGTGATGTGACTTCAGTGAGGATTTTATGCAGGAAATAAATCTGTGAATTTTTTTAATGGGGAGGATATACCTGTGACATTAATTACTTAATATTATTAGTAAACACTGTGTTTTTGAAAACTAAACTGATCACAAAACATCCTATTTGAAAATAATGGCTAAAGAGGTTTAATATTTTGTTTTCTTAATTCATGAAGTTAAAATACTGGTATTAATAAACTGCTTTAGAAATGCTAACAGAAGAAGAAATGAAGTATTATATTGTAAGACTCAGAAAACAGGCCCTGCTCAGCCCTGGGATGGACGGCGACCCAAATACTCACAAGAGACCGGTCTTGATGCAAACAGCAAGAGGTTTATTGATTCCACCAGCGCGCTGGGGTCAAGACTCATACCTCACGCAGGAGGAGAGGAGTCCGACCCCGAGCAGAAATCACAGGAGCTTTTAAAGGAAAAGGGACCACAACCAGGGGGAGGCAAGGGGGAGGTCTGCTGATGATTCGATAGTAAAAATATTTCAATTAGGGTCTCACAGGGCTTTATCTTCACAGTAGGGTCTCACAGGGCTTTATCTTCACAATCTATCAGTTTGGGGGAGGATTACCTAGGCACAGGTTTACAAGCTATTGTGTCATTGCGTTCAGGCCAGTTTTTATGACTCAGGCCAAGGGTCAGAGCCTACTTAAAATTTTCCTATTCTTTCAGGTGGTTTCGGGGAAACTGAAACTCAGGCCCTCTGATTTCTGAGGCTTTCTGGGGCCTGTCATGGCATTAGTTTGGTCCTTTCATTCCCCACTTCTTCTTATGTATAGTTCTAATCATAGAACTAGAGTTCTATATTGTTAAAAAATTCTTTCTCAGAATTAGGTACGGACTGGTAATGCTGTCTTAACATTAAAATTTGTACTGCACTAATCCGTTCTCTAATAAAAGTTACTAATTTGTTCAGGATGCAAGGGCCAATAGTGAGTAACAAAAGCAAAATTAGAATAGGTCCTAAAAGGGAAGATATTAGAGTAGTAAACCAAGGAGATTTACTAAACCATCTTTCAAACCATCCTTGCTGAGACTCTCGGTCTTGCAGGTGTTTATCTAGCCTTTCCCTCAACTTAGACATGGAGTCTTTTATGATTCCAGAATGATCTACATAGAAGCAGCATTCTTCCCTCAATGCAGCACACAGTCCACCATCTTTCAAAAACAACAAATCTAGCCCTCTCCTATTCTGCAATACTACTTCAGACAAAGAAGTCAGGGATTCCTCTAGTTTGGAGATAGATTGTTCTAAGGCTCGTAAGTCCTCATCCATTGCGGCTCTCAACATCTGGAAGTGCTGAGGCCCTTGTATCAAAGCTGCAGTTCCAGTACTTACTCCAGCTGCTACTCCGAGACGGTGTAAGCGAAGCTTAAGAGGATTATCAGTCTTTTCTATGTGCCAGGACTCATCTTCTTCTGCCTTGGTGCAGCTTTTAGGTGGGAGGCGTGGATCCAGGTGGCTATTCCTTCGACCTTTACTGCAGACGGGTTGTCAGCAGGACTAGATAGGGTCCTTTTTACTGAGGCTTAAGACTCCCAACATGGTGTCTGCGTACACAGACAGCGTCTCCCACTTGGAAATGGTGAGGAACAGTGGTGGTCTCAGTGGAGTAGGCCTCTTTCAGTGGTTCCCATGCCTGCTGGCGAACTACTTCTAGGGCTTTTAGGTGAACAAACAAAGGTTGAGAGAGAACAGCATCAGGGTTATGCACCTTTCCTACTTCTACAAGGGGGGGCGGTCCCCCTCACAAAAGCTCATAGGGGGTTAGTCTAAAATGCCCTGGGGTGTTCCTTGCCCAGAACAGGGCAAAGGGAAGGAGAGCTGTCCAGTCATTCCTGCCGGTCTCTAAGGCTAGTTTAGTCAGGGTCTCTTTTAGAGTTCTGTTCATTCTCTCTACCTGTCCTCAGCTTTGGGGTCTATATGCACAATGTAATCTCCAATCAAACCCCATTTGTTTGGCCAATCCCTGACTTACCTGAGCAACGAAGGCGGGCCCATTGTCAGATCCGATTACCTTAGGGATTCCAAACCTGGGAAAATTTTCTTCTAATATCTTCTTGGCCACTATGTTGGCAGTTTCTGTCTTAGTTGGGTATGCCTCTACCCATCCTGTGAAGGTATCTATAAAAACTAGTAGATATTTATTTCCATATTTGGCAGGTTTTATTTCAGTAAAGTCTATTTCCCAGTAAGCTCCAGGTTGATCACCCCGTAATCTTTGTCCAGTGGGGTATCGGTTAAAACCTGCATTCGTTATGGCACAAGGGATACAATGTTTAACTACAGCCTTGACAACCTCAGGAAGTCCGATTACATAGTAGGGGGACGATTTTACTGTCTTTTTCAGATGTTTGGTCCCCAGATGGGTGAGCCGGTGGAGCTGTTCCACATATTCTTTAGCCTCCCTCTGGGGGAATATGATTTTCCCATCTTCTGTCTTTCTTAATCCTTGAGGCGTCTCTATAGTGCACCCTAGGCGATTCATGACCTGGCAATCTTCTCTAGTATACTGGAATCCCTCAGGGCTGGGCTCTGTCTCATAGTCACTCATTGCTGGCAATATTGGGGTTCCGTGAGCAGCTTTCTTTGCTGCCTGATCAGCCAACTGATTTCCTTTAGTTATCTTATCGGTGGCTTTTTGGTGCCCAGGGCAGTGTATGATGGCCACCTTTTTAGGCAAATGCATTGCCTCTAATAGACTCAGAATTTCTTCTTTATTTTTAATTTCTTTACCTGCTGATGTTAGTAATCCTCTCTGCCGGTAGATGGCACCATGTACATGTGCAGTAGCAAAGGCATATCTACTATCCGTGTAGATACTGATGACTCTCCCCTCAGCTAGCCTCAAAGCCTGTATCAAAGCTATGAGTTCTGCCTTTTGAGCCGAGGTCCCTTCTGGTAGACTGCTTGCCCACACTGTTCGCTCACCATCCACTACCGCAGCCCCAGCCATCCTCTTACCTTCAACTACGAAGCTGCTGCCATCCGTGAACCAAGTGGTACCATGAGGCCAGGGCGTGTCTGTGAGGTCACTTCTGACTCCAGTTTCCTCGGCCAGTATGTCTGCACAGGTATGAACAACTGGCTCTTCAGTGTCCTCAGGCAATAAGGTAGCAGGGTTGAGGAGGGCAGGCTGGCCAAAGATGATTCTCTCCGTCAGCAGTAAGCTTTGGTAGTGGGATATGCGAGCATTCGTCATCCACCGATCATAAGGCTGGCGAATAACACTCTCTAGGGCATGGGCAGCAATTACAGTCACCTGTTGTCCCATAGTCAGTTTGTCAGCACCCTTGATCAGGATCGCGACTGCTGCAATGGCCTTCAAGCAGGATGGCCATCCGCTGGCCACTGGGTCTAGTTTCTTTGACAAGTATGCCACTGGCCTTTTCCAGGGTCCCAAGGCCTGGGTAAGAACTCCCCTGGCTACTCACCCTCTCTCATCTACATAGAGGGTAAAGGGCTTGGTCAGGTCTGGTAAGCTCAAGGCCGGTGCTGAGAGGAGGGTCTTCTTAATCTCATCGAAGGCCTGTTGATGCTTTTTTTCCCATTGAAACTCTACCCCTTCCTTGGTTAAAGGGTAGAGTGGGGCTGCCAAGGTGGCAAAGCCTGGGATCCAAAGTCTGCAAAAGCCAGCAGTGCCCAGGAACTCACGTACCTGTCTAGATGTCTTAGGTACTGGAATCTGTGTGACAGTCTTCTTCCTGGCCTCGGTCAGCCATCTTTTTCCTTCTTTTAAAGAGTAACCCAAGTAGACCACCTCCTGTTTACATAGCTGAGACTTTTTGGCAGAGGCTCGGTATCCTAACTGGCCCAGCTCGGAGAGGAGGCTTCTAGTCCCTTCAAGGCAATCTTGATAAGTCTCTCCTGCCAAAAGCAAATCATCAACATACTGGAGGAGAGTTACCTTGGAATGTGTGGCCCGAAAGGGGGCCAAGTCCCGGTGTAGCACCTCATCGAGGAGGGTGGGAGAATTTTTGAATCCTTGAGGTAATCGGGTCCAGGTCAGTTGTCCTGTTTGCCCAGTGTCCGGATCCCTCCACTCGAATGCAAAGATGGGCTGACTTGATGAGTGTAATCTCATGCAGAAGAAAGCATCTTTTAAGTCCAGCACAGTATACCAGGCCCTTTCTGGGGGGAGAGAGCTGAGGAGGTTATATGGATTGGGCACCATGGGGTGAATGTCTTGGACCATTTTGTTCACCTCCTGCAAGTCCTGGACTGGCCAGTAGTCCCCTGTACCGGGCTTTTTGACAGGTAACAATGGGGTGTTCCATGGGGAGCGGCATGGCACAAGGATTTCTGACTGTAAGAGCCTCTGAATATGGGGGCGAATGCCTAGTGTGGCCTCCTGGCTCATGGGGTCCTGGCGCACTGCTGCTGGGGTGGCACAAGCCTTCATCTCTATCACCAGAGGCGGAATCTGTTCTGCTAAGCCCGTTCCCCCTGTTTCCGCCCAAACTTGGGGAAATTGTCTCAACCAGTCTTGCATGTCTTCAGGGACTGACCTCTCAGCGAATATTCGATATTCTTCTGCTAATTTTAAACTTAAAACAACTGTGGGGTATTCTTGCAGGGTGACCTCTGGCCCCGATGCGGAAAAGAAAGTTTGAGCTCCCATTTTGGTAAGGAGATCTCTGCCTAACAGGTTGGAGGGGCAATCAGGTATAACCAGAAATGAGTGGGTTACCCGTCCCACACTTAAATCTACATTTCTTCGGGTAGTCCATGAATACAGTTTTTTTTCCTGTGGCGCGCAGGACCAGGGACTTTTTGTCTTTCAATTTTCCCAAGGGTTTTAGTAACACAGAGTGTTCAGCCCCAGTATCGACCAGGAAGTCCACTGGTTGCCCCTCCACTTGTAAGGTTACCCTAGGCCCAGGGAGGGGATCCGAGCCCCATCCCCTCTAATCTTCTTCGTCTAGGTTTAACACTTTTGAGTTTCTGCCTACCTCCTCAGGCACTCTCGGGCCCAGTGCCCTCTCTCCTTGCAGTAGGCACATTGATCTTTGTCAAGGGGTGGTCTGCCCATGCTTCTCATTGTCTTCTGGCCCCTGTTGTTCAGGTTCCCTACCTGCCTAGGCCTTTGAAATCCTCTTTCTTTCTCTCCTACCACAGTGGCCAAAATTCTAGATAAGTTTTTCTCCTGTCTTCTGTCTCTTTTATCCTCCCTTTCCTCTCTCTCTCTCTTCTGCCTTTCTTCCTTCTCTTCCTCTGTCTCTCTTTTGTGATACACTTTCTCAGCCTCCTTCACTAGGTCCTGTAAAGTAAAATCCTGCAATCCTTCGAGGCGCTGCAGCTTCTTTTTGATATCAGAAGCTGATTGCCCTATAAATGCCATAGCTACAGCTGCCCGCTGTCCTTAGAGGTGGGATCAAAGGAGTATAGCACCTATAAGGATCCATAAGGCACTCAAGAAAAACTGAAGGCGGTTCAGTGGACCCCTGAAGAATTTCTCTTACCTTAGCCAGATTAGTGGGCCGTCGCACAGCCCCCTTGAGACCTGCCACCAGAGCCCTGCGGTAGACAGTCAACCTCTCCCTACCTTCCGGAGTGCTGAAGTCCCAGTTGGGTCGAGTCAGCGGGAATCCAGCATCTATCACATGGGGAAGTTGGGAGGGTTGCCCATTGTCTCCTAAAACATTTTTCCGGGCTTCCAACAGGATTCTCTCTCTCTCTTCCGTGGTGAAAAGAGACTGCAACAGTTGCTGGCAATCATCCCAAGTGGGTTGGGGGGAGAACATGAGAGACTCTATTAATCCAGTAAGTCCTACAGGATTTTCTGAAAAGGAAGCATGATTAGCCTTCCAATTATATATATCTGCAGAAGAAAATGGCCAATACTGCATGGGTTGGACTCCGGGGGGCGGCATGGGAGGGCCATAAACTCTAAGTGGGAGGATTACAGTAGAATCCGGCCCATCCCCAGGAGGGGCCCCTCTATGACTTCTGGTACCCGCTGCTGGGCCCCCCGCTGCTGCTGGTAAAGGGGGAGCATTGGGCCCTTCTTCTTCCCTTTCTTGAACTACCGGCTGAGCAGGTTGTGGCTCAAGGGCTGGAGCAGGTTCTGCCGCCTGTTCAAGATAATACGGGGGATAGTAAGGTTCCGCCCATTCGGGAGGGGATTCTACTTCAGGATATATTTTAGGTTTCGGGGTTCCTGCAGTTCTGCTTCTATTTAGTACCAACACTTGAAACTTTGGTTTAGACATAAAAATCAAGACTATTTCTCAAAGCTAATCTCATAAAATATCAAAGCAATACAGAAATAAAGTTACTAAAAGGTTAAGAGGTGCCACAATTTTAAAGATCAAAGTAAACATCAGTTTCTCCCTTATAATTACAATTATGGAAAGATTTTCTATATTCAGTTGTATGTGTTCATCTTTAAAGTTATTTCTGAAGAAATCCTTTCTTCAATTACAACAATGAACTATTGCAGCTCAAAACTGGAATGGTACAAGCAATACAACTTCACACTTTAATAAGTATATGAAAAAGATATTACCCATAGTATGATATACAATTTCAGTAGGGTCCCATCTATCCACATTTTAAAAAGACTTATGGGAGGAAGGGGTAATATATAACAATTTACTGACTTACAGGAGAGTGCAAGTGAGGGAGCCTTGCTGAATGTGTATTGCTGGCCTTACATACCTGCTCCATGCAGTCTCTCAAATCAATTACATTTCCAAAGAGAGAAACAGAGAGAGGGAGGGAAGGAGAGGCTTGATAACTTGGGTGTGGGGGGAATCAGCGGCCCATTACCTGCAGTGGAAAAATACAGTGCAAAGTCAATCTTTGGCCCCTTTAAAAAACACTGGATACGAACTGAAAAAAAAGCAAATGCTTCCAGTTCTTACAAGAGAAGCTTTGTCTGTTAAGAAAGCTTATTGCCAAAGTATACAAGAAGCTGCCTAGTTTATTAAATCAACTGTGCAGCCCAAGCTGAAGGTGCAGACATTTTGTAATCCAACTTCAAAAAGTTAACAATTAACAACAGACCTCTCCCCATACTCTGAAATGAGATTCTTACATTTAGAAAAATCTCCCTGTAAATGAATACAGGCAGGCCTGAATTTCTGAGGCCAGGATCACTTGGATTCCTCCCTCCCACCCCCATCTCTGTAGCTGTAACACCTCTGCCATCTTCTGCTGCAGGGGCTGCCCAGGGATGGCAGGGATACAAGTCCAAACCCTCTACTGCTCAGTTGTTCACTTTAATACTCAGAAGAGAGGAAGACAGCTTTTGTTATGAGAAATTACTTTTACACAATATGGACAAAGAAGTACATGATGAAAGGAAACAATCAAAACAGCAGTTTTCCTTATTGGTTACATGATGTAGGGTTGGTGATCAGGGTGAGAATCGGGTCTTGGCTGAAAAACAAGATTCTTAACTGCAAAAATTAATTCTCTGTTAAAAGTACCCTCAGGAGGCCAACCTACATTGAAGGCTGGCCATTCAGTAGAGCAGAGGGTCTGCCATTATCTTTTTCTAACTTCTACAGACAAGTCATGGGCCCTATTCTTGACGTCCATCCAGCGGTCCAAAGTCAGAGACAAAGGGGTTGTCACAGTCTGTCCCATTTTGGTCGTTTCTAAATACACAAAAACAGCAAGCCACAAAACGACAAAAGACGCCAACAAACACTTTCCTCCTCTCGTTTTCCACAGACAGGAGAGGTATTCAGACGGGGGAGGGTCCCTCCATAACCGGACCCTTTCCCCTTCCAACAGATTCAGACGGGGGAGGGTCCCTCTGTTGAATCCGCTCAAACCGGACCCTTTCCCCTTCCAACAGACGGGCGGAAAAAGCCCCGTTTTACACCCAGGGGCGTCCCCCAGGGTTGCAGCTTGTGGCCCTGGCACGTCTGCCTTACCACAGCTTTCCGTTCCCTTACGGGAGCGGCAAGCAGCTGCCAAACCGAAAGCACTTTTCACAGACCCAGATATCTGACAGAACAAACAGGTGCCGGCGCACACAGAAACTTAAGGATCCTTTGCTTACCTCCAAGTGGGTCTCTGGAGAATAGGGTGGCCGCAGATCCCGGACGAGCCCCCAAATATAAGGCCCAGAAAACAGGCCCTGCTCAGCCCCGGGATGGACGGCGACCCAAATACTCACAAGAGACCGGTCTTGATGCAAACAGCAAGAGGTTTATTGATTCCACCAGTGTGCTGGGGTCAAGACTCATAACTAACGCAGGAGCAGAGTCCGACCCCAAGCAGAAATCACAGGAGGTTTTAAAGGAAAAGGGACCACAACCCTGGGGGAGGCGAGGGGGAGGTCTGCTGATGATTCGATAGCAAAAATATTTCAATTAGGGTCTCACAGGGCTTTATCTTCACAGTAGGGTCTCACAGGGCTTTATCTTCACAATCTATCAATTTTGGGGAGGATTACCTAGGCACGGGTTTGCAAGCTATTGTGTCATTGTGTTCAGGCCGGTTTTTATGACTCAGGCCAAGGGTCAGAGCCTACTTAAAATTTTTCTATTCTTTCAGGTGGTTTCGGGGAAACTGAAACTCAGGCCCTCTGATTTCTGAGGCTTTCTGGGGCCTGTCATGGCGTTAGTTTGGTCCTTTCAACACAATGTCAGGAGAATTCGAAGACAAGCCAGATGGAGAAAATACTTGCAAAACACATACCTGATAAAGGATAGTTATTCAAAATATACCAAAAAGCTCTTAAAACCAACAACCTGACTATAAATGGGCCAAAGACCTCAATAGACATCTCACTAAAGAAGAGATATATGTGGCAAATAACATATTAAAAGATGTTCCACATCATATGACATCAGAGAAATGAAAATTAAAACAATAATGAAATATTATTACATGTCTATTAAAATGGTCAAAATGCATAACACTGAAAACCTGAATTGGTGAGAATGTGGAGGAACAGGAACTCTCATTCATAACTGGTAGTACTGTAAAATACTACAGCTGCTTTGGAAGATAATTTGGCAATTTCATACAAAACTAAACTCATCATAAGATCCAGCAATTGTGCTGCTTGGTATTTACCCAGATGAGTTGAAAACTATGTCCACCCCAAAAATCTGCATACAGATGTTTTTAGCAGTTTTATTTATAATTGCTAAAACTTGAAAGTAACAGGTGGATGGATAAATAAACTTATACAACTAGGCAATGGCATATTATTCAGCAATAAAAAGAAAAAAGCTATCAAGCCATCAAAAGACATAGAGGAAATTAAATGCATATGACTAAGTGACAGTAGCCAGTCTGAAAGGGCTGCATACTTACACATGATGCCTACTATGTTACATCTCGGAAAAGTCAAAACTATGGAGAGAGTTAAACTATCAGTGCTTGCCATAGGTTAGTGAGGAGGGAGGAATGAACAGAAAACCAGGATTTTTAGGACAGTGAAACTACTTGGTGTGATACTATAATGGTGGATACATGTCATTGTACATCTGTGACAGCCCATAGAATATACAAACGAAAAGTAAAAGACCATTTATTCTTCAGGGTCAAATTGTAATTACCAGGAATCTTTGTAACTTAAAAAGCATTGCTTATCCTCCAAATGTATGTATTTTATCTAATTTTGTTGAAACTTCATGTCAAACATCAAGAGAATGAATGTTGACTAATCATGATCTAATTATAAATATGATGCTATTTGTGGGCAGAATAACACAATTAAGAAATGGCCTAAAGACTTAAACAAAGAAATGGTAAATCTTTGAAGGAAAGTATCTCAGCAACAAAACAAAACAAAAACACCTTATCCCAGTCCTAATTGTAGTATTTGAAGCAAACTCTTTTTGATTCTGGGTTTGAAACCCTTTTTCTTTTAGGACTTCCAGCCATTGGATTTAATTGGTCCCCTAAACTCACCCTTCCTTTCCATGCCCACTGATTCTGCCCTATATCTTTATCATCTTACAAGTAAATTAATCAAAAAGCCTAACTGCTCTCACACCTCTACTTTTCAGGGCAGAGTCTGTAGTTACAAGAATTACTCTCCTGAATTCACACATCTAACGGCATCATACTGAAAGAACCGAACTAATGCCATGACAGGCTTCAGGAAGCCTCAGAAACTAGAAGGCCTAAGTTTCAGTCTCCCCGAAACTATCAGGTAGTTACATATTGCCCAAAGCATGTAACCTCCCTCTTGCCATCCAATCAAGAGAAGCCGAAAGCCTCCCTACATTCTTGAGGATGGGGTCTGCGAGTAGGAGATATAGGTAAGACCCTGTAAAAGTTAACCTGTTAGTCATCAGATAAGACCCTAAGTTCGCTCTGTAATTGGTTAATTTCAAAGATACCTTAAATATTGTGGTTGGATCCCTCCAGAAGTAACGGATGCTCCAAATGATATGTATGGCTGGAATTGTCATCAATAATGTTGTGTAACTATGATTGGATTGCTGTATCCATGTCCCAGTTTCCGGTAACCCCCTCTTCCCAACGCCCATAAAAATCCTCCTCGCCTTTGTACGGGGCTCTCAGCTCACGTCCACTTCCTAGGTGGAAATGCTGGGAGTCCGAGCTTAAGCCCGTAATAAACGCCCTTTGCTCTTACATACATGACTCGGTCTCCCTGGTGGTCTCTGGTCTCTGAGGATACTGCAATCCGGACATAATAACAATACAGGACAAAATTGATTCTCTTCCCCCAGATCACAAGTTATTTTTCCAACTTGGTATTCTAACGTTCCACAATGGACTCCATTATTCCCTAAGTTTACCAGTTACTTATTTCCTTGCCTCAGCTCACTCTAATGATGCAAAAACATTTCTTTGGTTTTCTATCTCTCTTTCTGTCTCCATCACTTTTCCTCCTTCTCTTATTTTCCCTGACAATCACTATTCTGCTTTAAAGTCTAGTTCAAACGTTAGACTTTTAAGACTTCTCAGATAGCCTGAGGGACAATTCCACTCTCTTTTATCACTTATCATTTATCATGACAATATGTCCCCACATAATTTATTTATACCTTAGCTAATTGTACAAAACTGTTTCCACTACAAAAACTATGCATTCCTTTAAAGCAATAATCAGTCTTCTTTGTTTTTTTTTATCTACAGTATCTAATACTCAATAGATGTTCAAAAATATATATTATTGTTTATCTTTATGTATTTTACACACTTACATGTTTTCATGACTGAATTTGGCCTTTTTGGTCATTTGCCATTTTTAAATGGGAATTTATTTCTTAGGTTTTCCTTCTGGGCTTATGTTAATAAAACGGAAATGTTGACTTAATTCATAAAAATGGCATCTGTGACTTCTGAGGGGAAGCATTAGGCATATTATCTCAGATATCCTTCTGTATGGCTAGTAGGCCTCTTATCTACAGATAGGATTTAATTGCTCTTTAAATACATCTAACATGCTTCAACAATATTACCCACTAGCCATTTAGCACTTACAATGGTAGTTTTCTTACTAAAAATGATCAGTTTTACTATGAATTCTTATTACTCTATAACACAGCAAAATATTAAAATCTTTAGTTTGTTCATGCAGACAAAAGTAAGTGCCCAGTTCAAATACTTGCTTTTTCATGAAAGAGAATGAGCTAAAATAACATAGTAAAGAAATAAAACTCAAGTTGGTGAATGGAAAAGCTATTCTAAAATAATGGAGACATATCCACAGAAGATTTTACTTAGGCTACTTTCTGTCCAGGGAAAATGTTTAGTTATATGTTCCACTGTGCCAAGGACAAACTGGTCCTTTCCAGACACTTACCCTCTGACAGCATGAATAAGCCTCAATGATGGATAGGCAGTTCGCACTTTCAGTTTATTCTTAAGGATTAATGCGTTAACCCACTCCACATGCTTCTCTCTTCCTTTGACCATGAAAGCAGGGATCCAAAGGACACTGTCATTCAGCATGGAAAGTCTACGCACAAATTTTTCTCTGTCACTCTCATTCCGAAAGCCTCCAAATGCTCTTTGTACAACTGATGGATTCATGGTAATAAAATCTGATTTAGTTCCCACATCTGCAGCAAACTCCACCACATGAGCTAGATTACACCTGAAGAGGAAAAAAATTAATGGATAAATGAAAAATAAATATGAAACATTCACTCCTTAAATGGCTTGAGTGAAAAGAATGGGGGAACAAGCATGTTTCTTCACCAGGTGGGTAAAAAAAGGATAATCTGCCTGGTAAAATTATATTTTTCAGTAAGTCACTATAAATTCAGGAATATTGTCTTCAATGATGTGCACTCTTAGAGTTCAAACTGTCATTTTTATTAATTCAACCTGTTGTCTAAGAATACTCTTTGCTGTCATCTTCATAAAACTACATGATGAATTCTTAATAGATGAATTTATGATGGTAAATTTGCAGTAGGCTCTCTAAACCACATGCTCTTCTGCAAGGAAGTAAAACACCTTAGACCTGATATTCCAACATACACTAGTTGTGAAGCTTAAGTCATTTCAACAATTTTATAAACATTAGTAAGTAGAACATGACTTTCTGTTCCCTGATGTTTAGAGAAAAGTATAACTCCTTAAAGCATTTTCCAAAAATACCTTTGTAATTATCTTCTATAAGCCTAAATGGGAAAGAAAAGCAAGAAAAATTGAATGATCACATTTTATATGACTTTTCTGATATGTTAAATAATGCAGAAAAGGCCTTGTAGGACAAAATATCTTTCTATTCCTTTTGAGGACACCTTCAAAAATGCCTGTTTGCCCTGCTAACAGATCATGTATTCTCTGAGGAAGAGGGATGAAATTTGTTGTCTTTTCCTCTCCACTGGAGTTCCAGGGCTATACAAAGTGCCTGGGCCTGGTTTTATTCCTATAATCTTTTATTACGCAAAAGCTATGAAAAGCACCTTGAATTTTGACTTCAACCAGTTTGTGAATGCTTCTTTGATTTTGTTACACAGATCTTTAGGTACTCAACTTAAAAAACAATCGAAAAAATTTTTAGATTTGCTAAAGAAAGGCAAGTTTTAAAACATTGATAAATGAAAAATTAGACTTTTAACAAGCAAGAATTTTCTAACTTGGAAAAAAATCATTCTAATCTATTCCATCTACATCTTCATGAAAATACACACACACACAATTCCTTCTTTTCTTTTTCTTTCCTTATATCTTTAAAGGGAAGGAGGAAAAACTTGTTTCCTCTTTCTGCATGTGTACAGGTTTGATGATATGAAAGTTTCTCACATTTTTCTTCCTTGTGCATTTTGTTACATTTAATTAAACCCTCAAACAAGTTAAATTTAATTAAAAAATAAAGTGTGTGCCCTATTAAAAATATGGCTTGTATATCCTTTCATATCTCTTAATTAATTATATCTTATTACTTTCTAGATCTCTGACACATTTAGTTACAACAAACATCTCACACAGTTAAGCAAAGTTTGTGTTATCTAGGATGAGTTACTGAAAGAAAACAAAAAATAACGTATTATAAATAAAAAATATCTTCAAGTTAAATATCTTTAACCACACCCACTTTATTCTATGCTAGAGTATTTATTTGTCTTTATCTATTATTCATGCAGTATTTGATATTATTCCCATCACAGTGAGAATATTATGAATGGGACTGCCCTGGAAAATAACAGCTATGTTTGAACAGAAGCCAAAGTAAACATCTTATGGTGGAACTTATGGAAGATTAAGGACATGATAATGTTTAAAATCCTAAAGTGCACTCACATCATTTTAAAAAATAGTCTAAAATTCTAACCAAGCTGATTATAAGATGAATTTGGACACTGGGGAAAATGTATTCTGATTCTTCTTCCTCCGGTAAAATATAGACAACACTTGTTAACATTATATTTAACATGCTCCTGTCAGGGGAGATGGCTTCAGACATATCTTTCTGCCATAACAATTTTCAGCAATTCTTTTCAGAGGATATACACTGTAGAAAAACAATATTTATACTTCATTTTCTCTATAACTGTAAGAATAACCACAGCCAACCCAGTTAAAGAGAACAAAAATAATAACCTACTGCATTATCTTTTCAGGAAAAAAATTACTTATTAATTCTTTTCATTAGTTTTTCTTATTACATACTTAAAAGTCATCCCATGTTTGGCATCACCCACTCTTTCAGGATTGACTCAGTATGTTTCTTAAACATGATTATCTGGCCACATATTTTAAAAGCTAATAAGATATCCATCAGTAAAGTTGGGTGTTGAAAGACAAGCAGTGACTGTAATGGGGTTGGTGGGGGGGACCTGATAAAGGGGTAGTTTAATAACCATAATATTGCACATGTAATTGTAGATTAATGATAATAAAATAAATTATATTAAAAAAAAAGAAAGACAAGTACTTTCCACCTTGGAGGCAGAATATTTCCCAGAGAAAAGGTTGATCTAGGGGACAAGCCAACGTATTTGACGCAATCAAGAATGTTACATGACTGTGGTGCTGACTAAAGATGACAAAGGGATCAAAGAGTACTCAATCCGCATGAGCTTTATTGTAGTTTTTGTTACCTGAGGATAGCCCAACCAGGCTTTGTGAGGGGTGGCAATAGAGGTAAGTAAAACAACATGAGAGAAGGACATGTTATTTAATATAAGCTAATGCTGGCTCTAGGAATCCAGCTTGTTCATTTTCCTTGGACTGACTATGTCTCATTTTTCACTGGAAGGAAATATTAACATCATGTCTTTAAGTGGTCAGTAGATTACTCTGTGGTTAAGTCAGATATTTAGTCATATAATTAGCTGAATGCCACATAATCAGGACACGCATTAAGAAACTCAAAATAACCAACCAGCTGTGTTGCACTTCAGCAATTCAGTAGACTTTTGAACTTCACAGAATTACAAGGAGCAATACTGCTGATTGAGCAAGATTGTGAATAGATTTGCAAACACACATTCTTCATCTTCCTTTTTAAATCTTGTTAGGGTTTATAATATCCAAAAGTAGCCAGATTGTGTAACAAGCATTCATGAAGTAACACATTTCACATGTTATTGTTATTGTCACAAAAATGAAGAGTGGACAACTTTTTAATGATGGAGTTTTGTGAGTCAAACCTACTGAATGCATAAGAATATTCAGTACACTCAAGCCCTACTTCTTTAGCCAAATTAAAATCTTTCATGCTTTTCAACTATTTTTGACATATCAAGAACATGAAAACATATATACCTAATTAGGTATGTTGGACAAACTCCCTGTTCACCTAAATTGCCCAGTTTTGAATTTATTTGTGTTTATTTTCCATCATTTATTAAAAACCTGCAGCAATGCAGCTAGATCTACTTGTGCTTCTGAAATTTCTTCTGTGAATTCACACTAAATATGATTGCCTCACAACATCTGGTCTCAGACTCCCAGAATTTAAGCATATTATGCAAGACCACTCAGCCATGACATTCCCCAAATCTTGAGCAATTATTAAACAAAGAGCTTAAATTATCTAAAACAAAAATAATATTCACACCTCAGATTTCCTGGAGGAAAGCATTTCAAAATGCTGGCAAAAGGATTAAATATCTAATCAATGTGACTTTTTGAAATATGAAACATAGGATTAACAGTTGATTCATATATGGTATACTATTATGTAGCAAACTAAGTGTAAGAAATAGACATGAAATACCATGTTCAAAATCTACATTTTCAGTATGGTAGATGGACACAAACACACATACACACACATATCACATTTTATGCTTGCCGATAACAACTAATAAAAATCCTCAAGTTGATACAAATAAATACAAATGACACATATCATGAAAATAACTAAGTGACTAAACAGAAGAGGAAATTTTTCACAGACCCAGATTTGTTTTCATTACTGGCAAGGGTGGAAAGAATAGTGTCATAGTCTTTCTAGGGAAATTACATTTTGAAAAAAAAATTCAAACTCATTCAAGAAGGTAAAAATCTGAATACTGAGAAATATGTTAGACTTTGTCATTCCTACATTTCAACCCAACGAAAATGGAGTCATTGGGCAAACTTTCTACAACTGCACAGATATTATTTAATAACTTCGATTTTTGGAGGGATGGAGGAAGGCATGCCAGCAAATGGATATATCACATACAATAAGGTAAAATGTTAAATATGCACCTAATATATATCCAACTTTGACTTAAACTTTAAGAAATAAAAAGCACTCAGCTTAGTCTCTGCTCTCAGCCAACCTTTCAAGTAGCTATATGGGTGCTGGTGTTTGCATCACAATCTGTGTGACTGCAGGTAAATGACTTAATCTTCTTGAGATTCAACTTCTATAAATGAGGCTATTAACGCTGATTGGGATGCTACTGAGGAAGTTGTATGAAACAAAATATCTGAATTTCCTCTCAGAATTGTGTGGAGTTGGTAATAAATATTATCTTATGCTTATCTTTTTTACATGCTCTTCCCTTTTACAACCTATTGAAAGAAGCAAAAGAAATGCATGTAGGCAAATTAAAGAGCATGTCAGACTGGAAGAACTTACTGAGCAACAGTGTGGGGCAAAAAAGATTTATTTACATCACGTATAATATATCATTTTGTCTGGAATTTAGCATTACTCCCCACCTGCAAAACTAACTGGGGCTTGAATGGTTGATTCAATGGTTGGTAGCAAACATCTTGAATATTAGACAAAACAAGTCTGACTCCACAGGCAGCATGAAAACTTTAGAAGCCCATAGACATGGTCAAATGTACTATAGAAAATGACTGTGATACAACTGTTCAGGAGAAATTAGAATAAGGTGCTACAATTCAGAATTTAAAATAGTTCATCTATAAGGTAGTGAAGATATTTTAAAACAATAATATGAAGTACAATAGCTAGGTTTTATTCAGCCCTTATTATATGCTATAAACTTTTATTGGCTTACATTTAATGACACATGTACTTCTCATAATAATCCCATGAGACAGGCACCATCATCATGCTTCCCCACTGATGAAGAAACTGAGTTGTGGTGAATTGTACACATTTACATAGCTTGTAAGTAGTAAAGACAGGTGTTAAGTTCTTAAACATTGTACATCACAATCTCTGTGAATGAAAAGGCAAGACTGGACCACAGAACAAGCTTAGAGAACTTGGGAAAGTCCAGTTGCATGTGAATGTGATACAGCTGCGGCTTTTCTCACCTCACTGATTGCACTGATTCACATGTCTGTTCTGAAGGTTTCATTGGCTAACGTGGAGCCTTCCTCCTTCCTCACTCGCCTATAAACACTCCTCACCAAAGGTGGCGTCTTGGATGCGAGAAGATAACATTAGGCATCACCAAGTTTCTTTGAACTATCATTGCAATAATTTCCTAAGTATTTTTCAAGCTATTTCTTAGACCCGTTGGTGGATCATGAATTAAATTTGAGGTTATTATTCAGCAATTTTTCAACAATGAAAAAGAACATAATGGGTTATAATACAAACTGACAGTGCTCTTTGCACATAATTTTGAAAATTTGTTTCAGATTTGTGTGTGTGTAGTAATAGTACCAGTGGCAGCAATAGTGGGAGTATATCATGATGCAAGTTGTATTTCTTATTATGTGTCTTAAACAGAATTTTAAAATATTGCTCACACCAGTTATTTAACACAAGCACTCCAACTCTACCATTCTGTTTCAAGGATGATATCATCATATTAAAGTTTCATCATGTTACCATCCTAAACAAAATTTGTCAGTGATAACAGTCCTGGGCTTTCATAAGTCATGGGCTTTTCTGTACCCTTTCCAGAATTTTCTATGTGCCCACTGCCTTAGATCTGAATAGTACCAGACTATTCCATGTACTTTTTTGGCTATGTCCCTTTATTTTTGATGATGTCTCTGCTGAAATGACTTCCTTCTCCAAGACACCTCTGAAAGTCATAATTTTTTAAAAAACTCATAGGTTAACATCCATTTCAATGCTCTATGATGTAATTTATTTGGCAGAACTAATCCCTTGCACTGCACTGTTCCAAAATACTTACTTATATCTGTATCCTCCCATGTATGAAACTCTGTCATATTAGTTGCTTGTATAGGGTTAATGTCTTTAATGACATTAGTAGAGCTAACCATAATAATAATGAGTAGTGCCCTGTGCATTCTGTGTATATGAATTGATAATCTATTTACCCTGGTATTTGATCTCTCAGTTTTCTGGCAGCAACGCTCATGCTTTACACCAGGTCCTGAAAACACACAGGCCCTGGGACAGAGGTTAACATAACTCTGAAAAATAGGTAATTTTGCTGAGATATTTCCCCATTTAAAGGAGACAGCCTCTCCTGGGCTGGTGATGAAAAATGCCAAAGAACACAAATCTACCAGGCTGTCAAAGTGTGAGCTCTGTACTAAATCTTCTGATTCTCTGTATAATCATTTCCATTTTTATTTTTAACATGTTAGTTCTGTTAACCATGTTAAAGATGTCCCATTTGAAAGCTGCTGATACAGTATGTGCTTCAGGAAGTGAGCTAAGAAAAACAAAAGGTACTAATAAGTATGTGATAAGCTGAAAACTGCTTTAACTTCAGTCGTTAAAACGTTTCTCATAAGTTGTGCTAAAAATAGACCAAAATTGAAAAATAAATATCCTCTTAAATTGGAATTATTTAAACTAAAACAAGCAATATGATCTGTTTCACTGATGTACCTATTTTAGGGGACTAATGTTTTCTGCCATCATCACTGAAAACAAATTAGAAAAGCAGAGAAGTTCTAAAGGCTTAGGATTTTTTTTAAACATGCCTGAGTTAAAGTTTATTCATAAGAAGAATTGGTACATAGGGACAATGAGTGGACAAAAGAAACGACAATGTTTAGCATTCTTCCAATTGTCAAGATCCCTCCCCCTTTATTTTATTAAAGTATAGCAGCTTCAGTTTGTGGTTTGTAAAAACGGAACTCCCCGTTCTCCCTTAACCAAATGCTGTTCTGCTTTTTGTTGAACATCACATAAACTACTGAGATATGCTTAAAAGGCTGTTATACATTAAAGTTGCCCAAGATTTAGAAATCTTGTCACCAGATAATTAAATAATAAACAGAAATATCTTTAACATAAAAGGCACCAAATTAAGCATTTCAAATAATAATAGTTTTTCTTAAATTACATATAGAACATCATGCCTGGAGCATCTGAACAATTAAAGCTCAGGGCAAGTCATGTGTAAACAAATGTTAAAAACTGAATAGGATTATTGTGAGTGATCTTAATCATTGGGGTTAATAATCATGAAGTACACGTCTACACCGTACTTTGATAACATGATGTGCACTGAGAATAGAGCATGAATATCCACAAAACTATGCCATTTCTGGAAAGGGAATTATTTTTCCTGTCCCAAGTTGAACTGCCTTAAAACTGAGTTTCATTCATTTTTATAATGAATTCCTTCTGTCTGTCAGCAATGCTTTGTTCCTAGTTCTATTATTACTGTTACTGTACCATTTTGATATTCCTTTCTACATGTGTGTCTCCTCTACCAGACTGCAAACTCCAAGCAGGTAGTCCATGTAATTTATTTTTATGTCCCTACTGCCTACTGAAGTCCATGAGAACCTGGCATCTAGTGGCTGCCAGATTATTATTTGTTGAAGGAAGAGATACATGTTGAATTAATGTGACAACAAAGTAATGGAACTACTGCTTCCATTTTAAAATTTCAAGTGAATGTTTTTTTAACACTTTTTAATGATCTTATGTGGGAGTCATGCATTTATGTTAAAACTTACACTTTTATATTTAAAAGTACTCAAAGAATAACTATGGGATTCTAATTTTGAACTTCTTTCCTAAACAATTTATGACTCACAGTAGAAAAATCACTCTCAATTCTTTATAGGATCACCATGATTTTAACTCAAGACTGTGTTAGTCAGTCTAATCTTTTGTATAATTCACTAAACATAATAAGAGCTATCATTACTACTTTATTCCAGATACTATATACACCTGACTTACTCAACCCTTAAAGAATATACATTTAATTGAGTGTCAGTAATCATATGGTAAATTGAGGAAAAAAGGAGTTCAGTTTACAAATCTTCAGAGATGGAATCTGAACCCAATTTTGAATCAAAAACACTACAAATCCAAACTTTATTGTGCAATACTGTAGTTTCAAAAGATTTTTATTATTCAAAATACATATTCCTCTTTCTTACATAGTCTCACATACTGATTTTCTCTCACACACACAAGCAAAAAACTGACACCAATGAGAGAATACTCAAAACTACGGACTACAAAACTCTGTAAATTGAATTAGTATGTGTTTGTTTAAAAATCAAACTATATTTCATGTTCAAAATCACTCAGGTAGTGTTAGAGCTGAAACATGAGCCCAACTCTCCTAACTCCCAGTATATCACCCTTCCCATCTGTATTCCACGTTTTCAACATAATTTTTAAAGTTAAAATTGTTCCTTTTCTCAATTTATAAGCATTATTTGCATTCACTGCATGAGGACATACATGCATACACATACACTCACTAACAATCACTAACAAAAACAGAAGTGAAGCTAATTTTCAAACATAGAACACTGTAAGTCTCCCTCTAAAAGGTAATCACTATTAACATTTGATACCATATTGAATACAGTATTCTTAAAGTTTCCAGTAAAGTGTAAGTCAAGTAATATATTGCAGAGATGGCAATTGGTGGTTCCAAGAATTTCAATGGTTGCCAGTGAAGTAGATTTGGGAAGTGGAAGGGTTTATCTCCCAGCAAAATGTCAGGGTCCTTTCCACAAACTATACTAAACAATGTTGAAGTAAAACAACTTATCTCCCTTTTGATGTTACTTGTATTTACTGGTTCTTTTTTATATATTTTGTACATACTGACTTCCCAAGGCCCTGACATCATTACATTTACAATAATCTGTATGCATCATTAAAAATTATCTTTTTTTTTTTGCTAAAAAGGGATACTCTTCTCCTAATTTTAAGTCTTAACATCTGTTTGCATACATCAGGAGCAAAAGCAATATTCCTGGGCCAAGGAAACAAAAAGCCAGATTAGAGGATGTAGTATTAGGTGGAAAGTTATATCCACAAGTTGACTGATGAGAAGGAGATTTGTTCACAAAACATGGCAACCAGAAGGCAATAAACATTCAAACAATAATGCAAATTGACAGGACCTATTCCAAAAGTGTCTACTGAATCACAAGAAAATAGAGTTATAGCATTTCAGAACCAGAAAGGAATAGGTCTACCTGATTCTACTGCATCATTTGCATATCAGGAATCTGAAACCTGAAGTGGTTTATATTACTTGTTTAAAGTCACACAGCTATATTTAGCAGCCATGCCAGCATGAGGATCCAAGTTTCTGGACTCTCAGAGGAGTATTATTTTAGTCATACTTCATGGTAGAATACATACTGCTTAGCAACCATGGCATTTAAATGCAAATATTTATATCTTCTGTGTACCTTGGTCACAGATATAATTTTCACACTTATGAATATATCACAAATACTCTAATCCTAAATCATCAAAAGGAAGAAAGATTTTTATTTATTCAATAACTAATTGGTACTTGGTTTATATTAGACACTTTCGCACACATTATCTCTTTTTATTTCTATACCCACAAAAAATAGAAAATAGGGATTTTTTTCATATAAATGTAAAGACACTGGGGCTTAAAGATGTAAATAAATCACTTAAGATTGAATATATGTGTTAAATGGAAATCAGATCTACCTGATGTAAGGATTTATCTTATTCGATTGAGATGATCAAATAGCTCCCTTGAGAGACAAGGTCTTGATTCTCCTGCTCACTTACCTGTCTTTAGAATATTCTCATATGCTTTTAGCATACAATAAGTACTTGATAAAATAAATCCAAAGATAATTACTTTTATAAAAACTATAAAATTCCATAGATCAAAAATATGAATAAAAATTAAGTAAAATTAAGATAGAAAATATCAAATATCACATAAGCAATGTTGCTATCCTTAAAATATAAAGTGGTTATCTTAGTTAATAAAAATTTTCAATATCTTTCTAATGCCCTGGACTGGCTCCCTACCAGAAATTTAGTTGTTTGCAGTTAAAACACTTGAGTTAAGGACAAACATAGTCTTTGTGAGAGTGGAAGGAAAGAATTAAGGCCACTTGTGTGAGCATGTAGGAAAGTAGGCATATTTTTCTCCAACAAAAGAGTTTACTTTGCTAAAAAAGAGTTAGCATTCACAGAAGGTCAAGAAGATGATTTAAAGTTTATCATAAATTATCCACTGTTGAAGAACCAAAAATTGAGTCATAAAACTGCATTGTATCAGTCAAAACAAGTCAATTTCCCCATTTCTTAATTTGTGAAACATATCATCCCTTCTCTTAGGAAGCTAGATCATCAAAAGTAAAACACTTTTATTTTATTACTTTAGTTTCCTTAAGAAACATATACCTTCACTATAATTATTTCTAATTTTATGTACTCAGATTTTATAGACACTCCTGAGCAGTGTTCCTGTGTTGTTGTATTTCATATTATCTAATATATTATTCAGTGTCAAATATACACATATTTGATAAATTTGGGGGAATGTTTGTCTTTTTGTTTATATCAGACACTAAGAATTTGCATTTCTAGTCAATGGCCATGGCTATCAGGAGATGCAGTGATAAATTTAATTTTCAACTACAACATTTAACTCAAAATAGATGTGCTTTAGTATCATTCGTTGTTAGTTTGGCTTTACAGTTTATGTAGTTCTTTACTGTATTTCCCATCTGATACCTAAAAAACTCTTTTAAATGATATGTCTATTATTATTATTAATACCACTGGGCAGTGGAAATAGTGATGTTAAAACTTTAAAATATTTGTCCATTATTATGTTTCTAGTAATTTTCAGGAACCCAATTTTCCTGATCCCCAATATGTAGGACATTTCACTATGGTACTCTTCTTACTTCTGTATTTGCTTTTTAATTATGAAGGTTTGAATGACCTTTATTTATGTATGACTCCTCTTACATATTAAATTAGAATTCACTATTGTATAAATTCTAAGACAACACATGAACACAAACCAAATTTTTCTCAAATCCTACATTAACATCCTCATTCAATAAATACATAGAATAAAACTCAAAGTATCAATTTTCATGCTAGATCCTGAAGATACAGGCTAAATAAGTCAGATATATTTGGGGAGTTCCAACTTGTCTAGAGCATGTTATCTATGCATATTGAGATGTACAGCACATCTCAGACCTTAATGCACATAAGAATCACCTGAACACTTGTACTCACATGCACATTCTGAACCAGCAGGTCTGATGCAGGTTCTGAGATTCTGTATTTCTAACAAGCTTCTAGGTGATGCCAATATTGCCAGTTCAAAACCACAATTTGAGTGGCAAGGATTTACTTATATAAATATGTATATATTTAAATAGTATTTTAATTTATCTCATTATTGTTATTACATTTTTAGGAAAAAGAGATATGAACCAAAAGGAAATTGGAGGGACTTGGTCAAGTATGGCAGGAAGTAAGAAAGTTGGTTAACAAAAGAAAAAAGAAGCAAAGAGAAGAAAGTAGCCTAGGGTAGAAAGAAGATGGGGACAACGTAGAATGGAGAAAAGGAAGGTACAAAAAAAGAAGTAAACAAAATTTGATTTGAACTTCCAGCTACTAGAGCAGAGAAAAGAAAAGTGCTGTTTAGCTCTTAGTTAACCATTTCTGAATCACTCAAGGCATGCTCACTATTTTTAGTCTCTGAGCACAATACAGAGTGGCAGTTGATAGCCAAAAATTACCAATTGCCAATTGCAATGTTTAAGTAACCTCTCCCCTAGCGTCCTCTACATAAGGTCAAAGAGTACAGTGTGGGGCCAGATGTACTTGTTATCAGACTGTTACAGTCTCTCTTCTATGAAAACCAGCACTGATAGGCTGTCTGACATTTCCTGCAACCCCCAGATAGCCTAGAAAATGGAAAGACTGCACCATCACTTTTCCACACCAAGGTAAGGGAAGAGAAGAAAAGGGAAGGTGGAATGAGATTTGCTCTCTATCACCTCTCAACATCAAAATTAGGAAATATCTGAACCTTTTTTGGTTCTCATTAAAAAAACACTATTGTTGGGGTTATGAAATTATTGAGTATAGACAGTACAAATATTAGAATGTACTTTATTGTAAATAATATAGAAGCAATTATCTGAAAAACTTGAAAAATAACTGCAGAAAAATTTGAAAGCACTTCACATACTGTTTTGCAAAATCCAAAACAGTTTTACCACTAAATAATTGTGTTCTTTAATTTAAGATATACACTGTTACAATAATTTTACAACTATAAAGTAAAAATTTTAAAATAGAAAGGATTCGAAAAATATTTTAAACAAATTGCAGGAAGGTAGTTCTGTAAACCCATTCTCCTTTGCCTGTGGTGATATATAAATGATATATTCTGTCCTCTGATCCTAAATTCTTGAAATTTTATAGCATACTTTTAGATAAGTAAGTATAGATGGGGTAAACTTTGAGGGAGATTTTGTAGAGGCAATTCTACTACCTGTGGACTATGTGAGTAGATAAGTTGTAACACTCTAGTTAGAAATAGTGTATACAATAACCTCCAGTTTCTAAGTTAGAAAACTAAAGTATAGAAAGGCATACAACTTCATCCACTATCACCCACTCTGAGCTCTACTTGGACTCTTGGACTCTATTCCTGTACATTCTTTCTCCCTCTTTCTCTCTCTCTGCCACCCCACACTGGTTCCCTCCGTCCCTCCCTCTTCAATATTTAGCATATGTGAGGCCATCCAAATATAACATATGGAAATAAATATCATAGGACAATTTCCAAAGTGCTTATAGTATCACGTAATTAGTGATCAAACTTCTGTGTTAAGTGACAAACTTTAAAATGTGACCTTTAAAAGAGTTATTGAGGTTAAAATTTGGCTCAGAGATGGTACTATTCAGAATATCCCATAAATTGTATGTAGAGTGGGTCCAATTATCTTACAGTACAGCTATAGTAGAAATCACCATGCTCTTTAGACTGAGTTGAATATTCTTCCACACCTTGTAAAGGTGACTGAGTCTATTAGTGGTTTAGATAATTCTATACAGTGCAAGCTGTTTGGTGTGTTCTGGTTAGTGTATGGCAGGTTGTCAGCCAGTTCATGGCACTATACGTATTATCACTTATAATGCTCCATGATATTTAAAAATGTACTGTGTGTGATATGTAAAGATTAGTTATCTATCTAGACTTACTCTTGAATATTTCAAAAACTTCAGGTAAAGTTCTGAGTTTGAACAGTTTCATTCAGTACTGTAAGCATATCTTAGTCTCTCTTTTAAATATTTTGTAAATCCTTCTGCATAAAGTGAAATTATAGAGCTGGCAATAGACAGGTATTTCAAATTTATCATGTGTCTTCAGAGACTTTTTGTTTTGGTGATGATTCCCAACGTCACACAGACCAGGCCCCTTCAAGAAGGAATATAAGATAATCATTTCTATAATTGTGCATCCCACTTGTGACTGGCCAATGGTTGACACAAAGGTTTATTGTCTATGTATAAACTAATGTAGTAAACTATAAGTACCTTTGAAAAAATAATGTTTACCTTTTAACAAATTATTTTCATTTTAAATGACTGTAAGAATAATAGTAAACAAATGTGTTTCAATGGATAGAATTATAGTCAGTGTGGCACCTGGATGGGAGCAGGGTTTTAGGAAATTGTTTGTGGAGGCCTCTAAATTTATTGGTCCTGTAAGTATTGGTACAAAGGAGTGTTTCACAATATATTTTTCATTCTTTCTGCTTACACACATCATTACAATTAATGTTAGAATTGTAACATTAAGCACCTAAATATTTGGAATAACTTTTTATTAATAATGCAAAGCTATTGTTAGGCCTAAAACTGCCTTATTTTTACTTAAAAACACCATAGACATAGACGTTACTGGAGGAAAAGAATTTATCCCATAAAGGAAAAAGAGAATATTGGAGACAAAATTATACATCCCACAGAAAGCTGTTTTGCATAGATTCTGGCCTGTGCCTCCTCAATGGATGCAGAAGCACATACGGGGAAGTCACAGCTTCCTCCAGTTTCAAGGTCATACATTCCAGAGAAATCAAAGCTCCTGTACTCAGGAAGTAGGTCTAAGTGAATCTTATTAAAATAATATGTCCTCTCTGGCTATTTACGACAACATGCATGGACCTTGAGGGCACTATGCTAAGTGAAAAAAGTTAGGCAGAGAAAGACAAATATGGTATGATATCACTTACATGTGGAATTTTAAAAAGTCAAACTTGTAGAAACAGAGCAGTGGTTATCAGAGGCTGGGTACTCAATGGAAATGGGGAAACATTGGTCAAAAATTACAAACTTCCAGTTAGAAAGTAAGTGTGTTCTTGGTATCTATGTACAGCGTGGATATTATAGTTAACAATATTGTGTTATATAAGTGAAAGTTTTTGATAGTATGTCTTAAATATTCTCATCATGAAAAATAAATGGTAATTGTGTGATGGAGGGGTTAGCTAATGCTGTGGTGGTAATCATATTGCAACATACAAATGTACCAAATCAACACATAGAACACTTTAAACTTACACAATGCTGTATGTCAATTATATCTCAATAAAGCTTGAAAAATAAAATATTTCCTCTTATATCCCCATTTTCTTTTCTTCTCAAGAAGGTGGGGAAAAGTATATAACTGACATGTCAATACCACATTAAACTAGTTAAAATTTGCTCATCTGGAGCTATGCAACAAGATCATTAACATCACAAGAACTTTACCATCCTTTGTGAATCTTCCTTTGCAACATGGCAATTGAGGAAATATGTTCTAGGTGTCTTGAGGTTTGCACTCACAAAAAATGAATTATGATCTTAGGCATATTTTATTAAGAAATAGAACTATTTTTTATATTTACTTTTCTGTTATTTAGACACATGTTCATATGAAACCTAGATTTTAAAAATCAATTTAGTATTTAGTCACTCATTAGGGAGTCAAAATTAGGTTTTGATTGATTTTACAATCTTTTTTTTTAAGCATCATATAATGATATTGATAGGGCTCCTATTTTGTATAATATCCCAGTGAAACCAGCATTTAACTGATTAATTGATGATACAAACAGCCACTGAGGGAATATCTCTTTCAGGAGAGGAAATCTGTGATAATGTCTGTTTGTGTATAGCTAGCATTATATGTGCAAACGTACAACACATACATCATGGGCACTTTTCACAGGCTTATTTCAAAATATTTGTGAAGGGTGTTAAAAATAACATCCTCCTAAAGTACACTTCACAGGACAATGACAATAATGCTATGCCATTATATGCCTCTTGCCCTCCTCCCTAGTAAGAAAACCTTCTGGAACAATAGATTACTGTTTGCAACTATTAATCCATTCTGGTACATCATTTAACAAAAAAGACAGCATTTTATTTCTTTAAGGCCCTTTCAAAAAAATAAAAGTGAATGAAGTCTAAAATTGAATTAACACTGAATGAAGATTTTATCTAAAAATAATGCTTTGTTTTATAAAGTTAGACATCAACTTAAGTGGAATACCTGGGTGAATCTGATCCTTGAGGGGTCACTGTACTCCCCTAGCAAAGCAAGCATAATTTATCTCTCCCTTAACAATCTTTCTATAGAAGAGGAAAAGTGGGAAACAAACAAGCTGGGAACACAAGCTATACATGCCAACAATTACAATGAATGTAGTTTATAATCAGGTAGTTATATGGATATAGTTATATTCATTGTTACAAATTATATCCACCTAATAGTGTTCTATTATGATTTTTTAATGACTATTATTTTATGGAAAAGTTATATATTTATGATTAATACTTATATAATTGACTAATTTACACTTCAAAAAGATGTTTTCAAGATCTATACTTCTACAGGCTGGACTCCAGCATACCTTCAAGACTTCAGGTTTGTCAATATGACAAACCAATGTTTTCCTACCTATCTTTATAGTGCACTAGTTCATATTTCAATACACATGTTTCATTCATTCAGCAAATTTTTCTGAAGAACTAAAGAAGCCAAAAAAAACCCCTGCTCAAATGTATGAATTAGGAATTAAAAACTGCTAATATCTATGATGTCATCACAATCCCATTTCTACTGTTGTGTTTCATTCAGTTAAAGTCAACCAAACACATGTATCTCATCAAATATCTGCCGAACATCAGTGAAAACAAACAAGTATGTTCAATTATGTGAGAAACTAAAAAACTAAAATATACTAACATACACAAATACCATGCATAAAGAGTAACAAAGACAAATTGGTCCAAGATATCATATGTAAACTTGTTATGTTCTTAGAATCTGCTAAATAATTGTCATTTAAAAAGTAATATTAAACTACATCTGCTATATCATTGTATAGGAATGTTCATAGTTTTTATGAATAAACTAATATAATTTGAATATAGAGGATTATGAATATAATTATCGAATAAATAAATTAATATTAAATTAATGACTATAAAAAAGAACTATTAAGAAAAATGATTTTCCTGTGTGAGTATTAAACGTAATAAAATTGCCATTTGGCTAAAAAAAAAGCTAGTTTTGAATCATATTACTACAAGAAGACCACCTTTTCTTTCAATGAGAATAATTTTAATTTTATATTCCAGTGTAAATGTAAATTTGGACACTACACCAAAAAAATATATCATAGATAAATATTTGCTTGAACTTTCAATAATCTTTAATATTAATATTAGATTTAAACATTCCTGCCAGTTTTCTACTCCTAAGCAAAATGTCTTTGAAGAAATTACAGTCTTCAGGAACAGAAGAAAGCTCACCTTATTACAAAACTGTGACTGTCAATCTCCTTCCCACATTCGCTGTCTAGCAGAATACCAGAATTTCCAACGACCGCACAAGTTTTAAATCTGCGATTTTTCATCGGTGAAACTTCAGGTAGTAGACTATGCAGATCCTGAGAAATATTTAGTGTCCGGCGCCTGTTCAGCACATAGTGAATGACATCACCAGGCTTAAAACTGCTCTTAACCACTGAAACATCCCGTTCTGCATCTAGGAAATGAAGAATGTTCTTCCTGTATTTGAAATACAAGCCATTTTCCATTAATGACAACATAGCCGGGAAGTGATAATATCAATACAAAGTAACATATGATGAAATTTAAATTGGTAAATTACTAATCAAATTGTCAGGCAGTAATTAAGCCAATTTATTAAGTAGATTCTATAGGAAATAGAATGTATTTTAAAAAATCATTTGCACATATTCTCTCAATAATTTTATAAATAGATGTAGTATATACACCTATTTGTGGAATTAAGAAAAGCCCCCATCTATCAAAATATATAGAAAAATTAGTTTATTAAATAAAATTGAATTGCTATAACTTGATTTTGCACAACTAGATATTCTAGGTAGCCTTAATTTTCTATAGTCATCTATTTTATTTAATGTTGTCTAGTTAAAGTGAATAGAAATAATTTGAAATTGGTGTTAACCTTAGTTAACTCTATTAAAAAGACTAAACTTCCCAATAAACGTATATACATTTATCCAAAACATGTGTGTATTAAAATTTTTTGAAGAACAGTTAAAACTATAGCACTATGTGTATATGAAAGTTCTCTCCTAAGCTCAAGAATCCAGGAAGTTGGGTACATACATTAAAGGAAAAGATGGACAGATAGGGCACTGGTCTAATCATAGCAGAGATGGCTAACTGTTTCTTAATGTCCTGTATTCTCTACTTCCTTTTAGTATTTGAATCTTCTAAGTGTTACTTAGATACATGGATGCTCAGCTAGAACATTTCCAAGTTTCCAAACCCAAGCACAGCTGGGTTTCATTATTGAGTTAGTTTTAAAAAAATTGGATATAAGTGGATGACGTGCATGACTACGGAAGAGAGAAGAAATACATTTCCAGCTTGTCTGATCCACTGTATTTTAAGGTCTCTTTTTTTAATGGAAGCTTAGCCTATCTTACACCTAATAAAGCAACTGATAATAGATTTAAGACACTACATAAACATATATGCATATGATAAATTAGATGATGGAAAATGAGAAAATAGAGGTAGCTGGCTGGAATGCTGGTGACCCATGACATGATATAGTAAAGCACCTGAAAAGGCTGCTGTATGCACTACTTTGGGAATCATACGCTGTGTCTGATAAGCCTGTTGCTCTTAGAGAATTGGTTAAAAAGTGTTTGTATGTTTTATGTTGGCTGCTCCATTTAGCAAGGCACTAAAAGAGGCAAAGTGAGACAGGAAATAAACAAGTTACAAGCTTAGACAGAAGGAAGAATCTTTTAATGGCCTGTTATCAAAACTGTGTTGAGTCTAGTAATTGGACCCTCACAAATACGTCTAATATCTCAATTAGCAAGAAGTACAACTGCAAATCACAGACATCCCAGCAGCAAGAGGGATAATGCCTTCCCATTTAAATCTACAGATTCAAATAACTTAAAAGTAGCCGCCATTACATGATGTATTTAATGCAATGAAGCAGAAGGGCCTTGAACCAAGATTACTTTATCCGGCAAGATTATCATTTAAATTTGAAGGAGGGATTAAACAATTCCGAGATAAGCAAAAGCTGAGAGAATTTGAGTCTCACAAACGATCTCTACAGTGTATTTTGGACGGACTGCTATAGATGGAAGTGTTCCTACAGATTAATAGCTGTCACCAGAGGTAATAAAACCACAGTAAAGAAAATAGAACAACTAATTACTAATAAAATGCAAAATTAATTTAACTATTCCCAAACTCAGTCAAGGGATAGACAAACAGTACAGAATATGATACCTAATATATAAAGAATGGAATAGAAAGAAAAAGGAGAAAATAAACAAACAAACAAGAACCTGAAGATTGTGTTTGTAATAGCATATTAAGTTAGTTGATAGACTTTTAGATATTAGGGAAGTTAACCTTGAACATTTGGTAACCACGAATCCGAAGCCTGCAATGCCAATAAGTACATACCTATCCATAATCACCCTAAAGTAAATGGACTGAATGCACCAGTCAAAAGACATAGAGTCACTGAATGGATAAAAAAACAAGACCCATCTATATGCTGCCTTCAAGAGACTCACTTTAAACCAAAAGACATACACAGACTAAAAGTGAAGGGATGGAAAAAGATACTTCATGCAAACAACAATGAGAAAAAAACAGGTGTTGCAGTACTTGTATCAGACAAAATAGACTTCAAAATGAAGAAAGCAGCAAGCGATAAAGAAGGACATTACATAATGATAAAGGAGTCAGTCCAACAGGAAGATATAACCATTATAAATATATATGCACCCAACACAGGAGCGCCAGCATATGTGAAACAAATACTAACAGAAATAAAGGAGGAAATAGACAGCAATGCATTCATTTTAGGAGACTTCAACACACCACTCACTCCAAAGGACAGATCAACCAGAGAGAGAATAAGTAAAGACACAGAGGCACTGAACAACACACTAGAACAGATGGACCTAACAGACATCTATAGAACTCTACACCCAAAAGCAACGGGATACACATTCTTCTCAAGTGCACATGGAACATTTTCCAGAATAGACCACATACTAGGCCACAAAAAGAACCTCAGTAAATTCAAAAATATTGAAATTCTACCAACCAACTTCTCAGATCACCAAGGTATAAAACTAGAAATAAACTTTAGAAAGAAACCAAAAAAGCTCACAAATACATTGAGACTTAACAACATTCTCCTAACTAATCAATGGTTTAATGAACAAATCAAAACAGAAATGAGAGAATATATGGAGACTAATGATAACAACAACACAAAGCCACAACTTCTGTGGGATGCAGCAAACGCAGTTCTAAGAGGAAAGCATGTTGCAATCCAGGCCTGTTTAAAGAGGGAAGAACATTTCCAAATCAATAGTCTAAAGACACAATTACTGAAATTGGAAAAAGAAGAACAAATGAGGCCCAAAGTCACCAGAAGGAGGGACATAATAAAGATCAGAGAAAAAATAAATAAAATTGAGAAGAATAAAACAATAGAAAACAAATCAATGAAACCAAGAGCTGGTTCTTTGAAAAAATTAACAAAATAGATAAACCCCAAGCCAGACTCATTAAGAGAAAAAGAGAATCTACACACATAAACAGAATCAGAAATGAGAAAGGAAAAGTAACGATGGACCCCATAGAAATACAAAGAATTATAAGAGAATATTAGGAGAATCTATATGCTAACAAGTTGGAAAACAGAAGAAATGGACGACTTCTTAGAAAAATACAACCTTCCAAGACTGACTAAGCAAGAAACAGAAAAACTACACAGACCAATCACTAGCAATGAAATTGAATCTGTAATCCAAAAACTACCCCAAAACAAAACCCCCGGATGAGACGGATTCACCTCTGAATTCTACCAGACATATAGAGAAGAAATAACACCCATTTTCCTTAAAGTTTTTCAAAAAATAGAAGCGGAGCGAATACTTCTAAACTCATTCTTTGAAGCCAGCATCACTCTAATACCAAAACCGGGCAAAGACCTCACCAAAAATGAAAATTACAGACCAATATCCCTGATGAATGTAGATGCAAAAATACTCAACAAAATATTAGCAAACCGAATTCAAAAATACATCAAGAGGGTCATACACCATGATCAAGTGGGAGTCATCCCAGGGATGCAAGGATGGTACAACATTCGAAAATCCATCAACATCATCCACCACATCAACAAAAAGAAGAACAAAAACCACATGATCATCTCCATAGATGCTGAAAAAGCATTTGACAAAATTCAGCATCCATTCCTGATTAAAATTCTCAACAAAATGGGTATAAACGGCAAGTACCTCAACATCATAAAGGGCATATATGACAAACCCACAGCTAACATCATACCTAATGGGGAGAAGCTGAAAGCTTTTCATCTAAGATCGGGAACAAGACAGGGATGCCCACTCTCTCAACTGTTATTCAACATAGTACTGGAGGTCCTAGCCACGGCAATCAGACAAAACAAAGACATACTAGGCATCCAGATTGGTAAAGAAGAGTCAAATTGTCACTATTTGCGGATGACATGATATTGTACATAAAGAACCCTAAAGACTCCATTCCAAAACTACTAGAACTAATATCTGAATTCAGCAAAGGTGCAGGATACAAAATTAACACACAGAAATCTGTTGCTTTCCTATACACTAATGATGAACTAACAGAAAGAGAAACCAGAAAAACAATTCCATCACAATTTCATCAAAAAGAATAAAATAACGAGGAATAAACCTAACAAAGGAAGTGAAAGACCTGTACTCTGAAAACTACAAGACACTCCTAAGAGAAATTAAAGAGGACACTAACAAATGGAAGTGCATCCCATGCTCCTGGCTAGGAAGAATAAATATTGTCAAAATGGCTGTACTACCTAAAGCAATCTACAGATTCAATGCAATCCCTATCAAACTACCAACAGCTTTCTTCAATGAACTGGAACAAATAATTCTAAAATTCATATGGAACCAAAAAAACCCCAAATACCCAAAGCAATCCTGAGAAGGGGGACTAAAACAGGATGAATTACGCTCCCTGACTTCAAGCTCTACTACAAAGCCACAGTAATCAAGACAATTTGGTATTGGCATGAAAACAGACCCACAGACCAGTGGAATAGAATAGAAAATTCAAACATTAACCCAAACATACACAGTCAATTAATATATGATACAGTAACCTTGGATATACAATGGGGAGACGACAGCCTCTTCAGCAGCTGATGTTGGAAAAACTGGACAGCTACATGTAAGAGAATGAAACTGGACTATAGTCTAACCCCTTACACAAAGGTAAACTCAAGGTGGATCAAAGACCTCAATGTAAGTCATGAAACCATAAAACTCTTAGAAAAAAACATAGGCAAAAATCTCTTGGATATAAACATGAGCGACTTCTTCATGAACATATCTCCCTGGGCAAGGGAAACAAAAGCAAAAATGAACAAGTGGGACTATATCAAGCTGAAAAGCTTCTGTACAGCAAAGGACACCATCAGTAGAACAAAAAGACATCCTACAGTATGGGAGAATTTATTCATAAATAATATATCCGATAAGGGATTGACATCCAAAATATATAAAGAACTCATGCACCTTAACAACCAAAAAGCAAATAATCCAATTAAGAAATGGGCAGAGGACATGAATAGACACTTCTCTAAAGAAGAAATTCAGATGGCCAAAGGCATATGCAAAGATGCTCCACATCGCTAATCATCAGAGAAATGCAGATTAAAACCACAATGAGATATCACCTCACACCAGTGAGGATGGCCACCATCCAAAACACAACCACAAATGTTGGCGAGGATGTGGAAAAAAGGGAACCCTCCTACACTGCTGGTGGGAATGCAAATTAGTTCAACCATTGTGAAAAGCAGTATGGAGGTTCCTCAAAAAACTCAAAATAGAAAAACCATTTGACCCAGGAATTCCACTCCTAGGAATTTACCCTAAGAATACAGCAGCGCAGTTTGAAAAAGATAGATTCACCCCTATGTTTATCACAGCACCATTTGCAATAGCCAAGAAATGGAAGCAACCTAAGTGTCCATCAGTAGATGAATGGATAAAGAAGATGTGGTACCTGTACACAATGGAATATTATTCAGCCATAAGAAGAAAACAAATCCTACCATTTTGAACAACATGGATGGCGCTAGAGATTTTTATTCTCAGTGAAATAAGCCAAGCCAAAAAAGACATGTATCAAATGATTTCACTCATATGTGGAGTATAAGAACAAAGAAAAAAACTGAAGGAACAAAACAGCAGCCGACTCACAGAACCCAAGAACAGACTAATAGTTACCAAAGGGAAAGGGACTGGGGAAGATGGGTGGGAAGGGAGGGATAAGAGGGAAAAAGGGGCATTAGGATTGCAGATGTAATGTTGGGGGGGCATGGGTAGGGCTGTACAACTCAGAGAAGACAAGTAGTGACTCTTTAGCATCTCACTACACTGATGGACTGTGACTGTAATGGGGTTGGGGGGGACTTGATAAAGCGGGTAGTTTAATAATCATTATATTGCACATGTAATTGTAGATTAATGATCCAAAATAAATTATAAAAAAAGGAATACTGAGGAGAAGCTAATAAAAGAATAAGTGATTAAAAAAAAAAGAACATATGGGATGTGAACAATTTCCAGGGATGTGTTGTTTTAATTTGTCTGATTTTTTGCATACCATTCAAGATCAAATAGACAACATTCACCATGTTATTGATAAGTTTTCACAAATGCCTGAATTGTTAAATTGGTTTTCTTTGTTTCATTGGATATGGCCTATAATTGTAAGTCTAATACTGTTATGCATTTGTATTCCTGTTCTCCAGGTGTGTGTGCGGAAGGCAGTTGTTGGTCTTTTAAAGCCAATACAAGCATATGCTACTTTTCAAGAATTAACTTCAAGAAATAAGTGATTCCTTTTAAACAACTTTGTGAAATCATATACTGATTCCCCACCTGCATTTGCTGCAAGAAAATAATCATGTATATTGTGATTTTATCCAGAATTGTAGCTGCTGGCTGTCCTCTCTTTCATATTTTATCTCCCCGTTTGGTCCCAGGAGATGGCTGGTTAGCCAGAGACAGGTAAGATTCCTCATGGGAGGAACAACCTAAGACAGGCACAGTCACAAGGGACCTCAGGTGAGCAACGTGGGGGCCAACTGAGGTGAGGCATAGAACCTCACCCCTCCAGACGAGAGAGACGTTGCCTGTGAAAAGCTATGTCACAGACCAAGCCCAGCTAATCATTATTCTGGTACCATCCACAAAGACATGCATATGCGTTTGCGTCAATTAAAACAAAAAAGGGGAAATGTGGGATTCACTTATAATTTAAGTATAAAAATCATATGAATAATCATAGTTGACTTGATTGATTATAGTAACTGAATTAGTTTCTCTGATATGACTGCCTTTGCATTGTTCACCTTGTGGGGGCTTGTTCACTGTATTGGAACTTGTTTGTTCCATGGTGAGCAATGATGTCTTGTGTACTGAAAAGTTGTTAAGAGAAAAAACCTCAAAAGTTCACATCGCAAGAAAAAATAATTTGTAACTATGTATGTTGAAGGATGTTAACTAAACTTACTGTGACAATCATTTCATACACACACAAAAAAGTAGCTGCCATTAAATTAAGGGACAGTTGGGTTAGGCCACAATAATGAGAGGAGAATCAGAAGGCTGGAAAACTTTGTTTAGAGGAAATCATTGCGTGGAGTTATTTATACCAGGCTCTAACTAGAAGGAAATAGCCCAGAGGCCAGTAACTTTTTGAGGAAATCATATTGCCAAAGAAACCATGAATCTGGCCTACAGAAGTCTGGGATTGTTTGATCAGCAAGCTAAAAACATAGAGCAGTGAAAGCAATCTGGTAAAGCTGTCTTCTAGTTGGAAGTTGGTCATTATTTACTGAAGTGCTCTATTGTAAGATTGTTATTTTCAGAATGCTAAAAACAATGCAATTATTATAACCACTCAAAACATGACATATTTTTCTCTGTGTTATTGTTTAAGCTTCATGACAATTTACAAATGTTATTACTGAAGACAAAATATTAACTCCTCCTATCACTCCATCAAAAGGGCAATTCCCCAAATCACACTTATGAGAAGCATAACTAGCAAGGAAGAAAGAAAAATAACTCATCTTTCTTTTTGTGTTCTTTATTTTGATTTGCTTTAAATAGGTCCCAGCTTAATGCATGGTCTAGTTAGAAAACCAAGTGATTGAAAAGTTTATTTGGCCATATTTTATAAATGACAGATATGCCTATCATCTCTGAAAAAAAGGAAATATTTTTTGAAATATTTTTCTTAAATATTGTGAACAGCAGGCTTATAAGGAGTGGAATTTTTAAGGAAAACCTGTATAATTGCCCTACAAATGAAACTTAAAAATTCATAGTAATACTATCAGATACCATAACAATTTATTTTAACAAGCTATGGATTATACTGGAAGAAAATTACCAGTGAAATCAGACTCAATAGAGCATATGAATTGTAGAAACTGAGAAGTTTTTCACTATATTAAGCCCATATGATTCTTCACCAAGAGCAGCAATCCATAGAAACTATTGTATATACTTATTAACTACCATCTATTTCTTTGGGGAAAATAATTGAGTAATGCCTGACACCTGTATTTTAACAAAAAATTTTCATTTCCTGTGAAAACAACAAGGCTGGCTCTAAAATAAAGACTGCAGATGTGGTCAAATCACCAGACTAGATGATACTATGATTTTCCTTTGAACATAATTTAAATGTATATAAACATACATTTAAAGATGTAACTTACAAGTGCTGGCATGCTTACAAGTGCTGGCATGCTTACAAGCATGAAATGAATAGACTAGAGATCCAGATTTGAAAGAAGACTCTTTTGTTTGGAAATCTAAAAGGGAAAATCCCTTTACCCATGAAAAAAGCTAATACTTGTATGCTTGTCAACTGATAGGAAGAGGGACTTTCCAATAATAGCACCTTGCTATATTATAGAAAGTTAGCAGCAAAAACATTTTAAAGCCTAAGTCTTCAAAATTCCTGCAAATAACAGTGTCTCGCCTGAGGGTTTCAAGCCCAAACCAAGTTCACTCTGGATTTGGTGTGACCAAGAAATGACAATGGAATTGAATGTTCTTGGGGTAAAAGGGTTTAAAGGTAAAAGAGTAGTAGGAGAGAAGAGCACAGGGCAGAGCTCTTTATATAGTGACTCAGTCAGTAATAGCTCATTGGCTATGGGTGTGGAAGCAGTAGCCCAGCAGCAGACCAATTACATCATCAAGTAGTTTAGAGTCAGGTGAGGTTCCTGGCCACAGGAACTTCCATTTTCCCCATGGAGTATCTTTATTCACTCTAAGGAGAAATTAATATAAAAAAGTGGACTCTACGCATTCAGCAAAGTTTTGAAAGATATATTGTCTAACTCTTGAAAGGGAAGAATGATTAATGAGATAAATAATTATTAAGTGCAGATGATACTACTGGGAATGTTCTTCTAGTGCTGTTTTATAGGCTCAACAGTTTATTTTTTTAAATGGACACTGTTAAAGTAGTAAAAGTGCTTTCCAAAACAAAATAAAAAATACCAATTCACATATATTAATCAAAATATAAATGTAAGTTTCTTAAGTGCAACTCAGGATGATTATTAGTATAGTTATATGCTTTTTAAAATTGGAAGGGAGGGGAAGAAAACTTGAATGTCTCTAGTATGTTCTTTTTCTTATGATGACCAGAACTTTAGAGTTTATTTTAGGGCTTAATTCTATTCATGGAAATTCTTGTCTGAGAAAATTCCTGGTGTAGGATGCAAGAAAGACTGAAAATAATTACTATGAGTGAATAACAATGTGACTGCAATGCTTATTATGTTTTTGGAAATAGTAAAGAAAGGTTAGTTTTTCTTTTTTTTCTTACAAGCCATAGGCATTTTTTTAGACTGTAGGTGTAATGGACTATAAGAAGTTCTGTGGATTTGCTAAGTCTAGATGTTCATACTGTAAATCTATGGGAAGAATAAAGAAAGGAAAACTAATGTTTAAATCTTATTAACTAAATGTCATTGGGAGAGTGAAAAACTATTGTACTTACATTGCACTGAAACAGCACTTTAAGTATCATCAAAGTGAACACATGCTTTTGTTGAGATCATTGATATGAATGAAAAGAGCAGATTAAACGTAATTACTTCAGAATGAGAGAGATAGACAAGGAAAACTCAATTTAACTTCTGGGATTTAAAGAAACATGAATCAACAAAAGTTAATGTTTAATATGCAGGCTGTATCAGTACGAGTTTTCCTAATATGCAGTCAAGTTATTAGCAGATATTGAAAGCAGAGTGTTGTTTTCTGTGCATGACTTAACAGCAACAGAAGATCCCTTATAGGTCTTTAACTGTCATTTTGTGAGCATAGTGTTTCTTTGGAAATCATGTTATATAGTAAACACCTAAATTCGAAAACTGTTCTTAAACAGATAAATCAATGATAAAGATAACTGAAAGAATCTGAAAATGCTTCACTTTCAGTGAGATTGAAAGAAGTTAGTCATAAAGATTATTTTTTGTTAGGCAATGTTGGCTTAAACTGAAAGGTTGGTTTAGACTGTTAAATGGACAGGAATAGATTCTATACAGAAACTTCAACTGAATTTTCAACTAGAACTTCCCTTTCAACATTACTCATCACTTGAAATAGCAGCTGCAGAGTCCCAGAGAATTAATTTACTAAACATTGTTTTCACTTGAAGTTTAAATATAGCTAACCTATCACCAGGTGTCACTCTTTTTCCGCTGTAGCTTTCTTGTCAACAACAAGCAGACGTGCTGTGACAGCTAAAATTTACTCTGAATGACACTGTTGACTCCATCAACAAGTTTTGGGAGACAAAACTTACAGCTGAAATGCATCACAAATTGAGGAGCAAATTAAGTTACCGTATATTAGGAATCAGTTTTTGCACGTTGACTCCAGACAAAAATCACCAAATTAATTCAATTGTCACTGACATGGTTTACTAAAAAGAAAAGAAGAAAGGTTTAAGAAATGCCAAATGTTTTATTATGCCTACAAAAAGCAGAGTGAAGACATAATCTTTTGTCTCAAAAGATTATTCCCACCAGATAATGTGCCTCAAAGCTCTGAATGAATATAGCTTTTAGCTTGTTAGGGCTTCAGAGCTTAGGACCTAGCTGTTATAGCAAAAAGTCTACTATCAAAAGAAAAATCCTAAACACAACCAAATGAAAAGGCAAAATTGTCTCAAAAGACAAACACTTTTTAGTTTAATTTATACCTTAATGGCCATTTACTATTTGGCCCAGCATTTGGCAATACTAGATGAATAATATATTTTAGAGCAAAACACCCCAAAATTATTATGTACTTTATTAAGATTCATTTCAATAGTATGCACGTTAGAATTAAAATATAGTCTTTATATTTTAGAATTAAAATATGAAATCTGTTTCATTATAAGAAATTTGGTTCTAACAGTCACACAGGCCTGGCTTTGAAGCTTGACTCTGCTGAGTGAAGATGTGTTCTACTCGTCACTTACTGAACCAAATAAGCAGAATTATATGTGGATCCTTTTCTAAAATAAAGCAATGCATGCAACACCAAATTATTCTTGACAGGTAAGAAGAAATAAATTTGCAATTATGTTTAGTTAACCCTCAAGACTTACGTGTTGGAGAACTTTGATATGCGATGATATTAAAAGTTGGAAGTATTTTTTCTAATTATGATCTGTTTAAGCTGTCTAGATGAGTGGCTAAGTGCATACATTTCTATTCATTTATATTTGGCATTCTAATTCTTTAGGTTTCTATGCAACATAAGAAAGATGAGAAAAAAAGAAAGAAATGAAGGGGAAAAAAAGTCAAGTCACAAGTGTTGGACATCATGAGCAAACAATTTCTCAGTCCATGTTCACAGAATTGCTCTCCACATCTGATGAATCTTGTGTGTCATTTCTTAGCTTGTGATAATAAAGAAGAGACTACCACCAATTAAATCAACCGTTTAACCAAGCTGATTATTTTAATTGTGAAGTTAGCTGTAAAATATATAAATTCCCTTAAATCTTGATGAATCTTCAAAGTACAGTGAACTAATACACAGACCCATCTTTCTTAGACAAATCCCCAGAGGTACAGTTTTTTGATGAATATATTGACATGCTTATGAAAGTAGTAAGAGTGCATAAAGGGATGAAAGAATTAGTAGTAAGAAAGAACATCATGTCTACAAATGTAAGGAAAAACAGTTTATCTTCAGTGACTTTCCATTTTAATGCAAAAAGATAAATAATGTATTAGGAATGTCACAAGACAATTATAAATGTGATGAGATTTTTTTAAATGAGAAAGATTTGTAAGCATGGTTCAATCATAGAAGTTGGAAAATGATTAGTTGAAATGTCTTAATCGAAAACTTCAAAGTAGAATTTTTAAAACATTTATAAAATATGCTGACACCCACTCACAGACACAACGTAATATGGTTCTTCATAAGTGCTATAAGATGTGGGGAAGATACAAAGAAAAAAAATAGTCAAAAATATTTTATGATTAGTTTCCAGTACGACTTAAGAAAATCAAAAGCCAAGCTAACAATCAGGCATTTTCATATTCTAAAATTTTTTAGGTCAAACTGATGAATACTCACTGGTCACTACTGCTACAGGCAATTATAATTTTTATGAACTGTTTGCATGTAGTACAAAAATGGCTTTACAGATTATTATTTCTTTGTAAGGAAGTGACAACTTTGTATGTATTATTCAATATGTGCACTGGTTTATGCTTTACTCCTTATCTGTTGAGACCCATATGAAAAGATCACTAACATTTCATACATATTATCAGCTCTTATAAATGAAAACAAATCTCTCTCAAAGATATGATTGCAACCCTCATTAATTTGTACAGTTGCAATAATGAATTGCTTGGGTCAATTTATATTTAATACCCTTAGCTTGAATATCTTAAAAACAGCAAATCATACCTCTGTAGCCTCATGCACATGTATAGTATTCATTTTTATAGCTACTAGAAGGTAGGGCCAGGTATATTAATTGTTATTGACAATTACTTCTCTAATTTACTTATTAGAATTTATTTTATTTGATATATTATTTAGCATGTGTAGATACATTAAATTATTGTAATTTTCTTATTTTACTTTCTTCCATTACTTTTCTTCACCTGATCTTTATAGTCTTACCTAATTGGCTCCCTGATTGCCAAATAATTAAATTTGAAAGTCCCCTTCTCAGACATCCTTATAGATCAAATATTTCCTTTTTTAAAACTCATATTTCTCTTTCCAGTCTATTTCCAAGAAATATTAATCCTAACTGTTCTAAACAAAGCCACACATGTATTTATGACCCCATCTATTCCCACATCCTGTAGCTTTTTCCTCATAATTATCTCATCTCTTACAGGGTTTCTAAATTCAAAAGTGGGCATAAGGGTATGAGATAGTGGACAACAGTAGCTAAGTACCAACAGAGAAAGGAGCCCCAAGTGTAAAAATGCCTACTGGAGAGATCATGACTAGAGTTGGATTTAGCCCACTAGTTCTCAGGAGGAATACAGATTCAGCATCATCAAATTTTTCATCTTCTCATGAATATATGAAAAATCCATACTTTTTTAAGGAAATCTAATTTTTAATATTGGCTTTAAGGCGTTTTTAAAAACCCAATTGAAATAAATCTTGCTTGCTGACCATAGTCTCCCCAGAAGGCAACAATTTACAACCTTGGTCATCAGACTCTACTCATCTCTTTGTTCTTGTGCTCTGCCTACAAATGCAAAAAGTTCCTCCTAAACTGAAAGCAACAAAACACACACCAATTGCCCCAGTGTGATTCCTGTTTCCCTTTCCAGTCTTTCAAAGCTTCAAAACAAAGAAGTCTAACCATTCCTGCATTTCCCTGGCACCCATCTTTTTAAGATTTGTAGACATTCTTTCAAGTATATTCAACATGTAGTGGATGCCTTTGCTGCAATGCATTCTATGAACCGCTATACATATTCTAAAGATGAGTATAGTAGGCTATTCCCTTAAGTTTCTTATAATAATCTACACAGTAGGTAGAAACCCAGACAAACAGATCAGCAGCTTATCCCTTTAACCACTAAGATACTCTTCTGAAACTGTGTGTTAATATTCAATCAGAAAATAATTAGCATTTTGTCAATACTAGAAAAAAGGATGGGTGTGCTCTGAAGCTCCAAAGAGTCTGACTTACTAAAATGCAGTTATTTAAACATACCAACCAACACAGCAATGTAACTAGAGAGAAAAATGATTTTCTTCCTTCTTCTGTGTTTAGGAAGGTCTGTCCCTAACTTTCTTACTAGTTAGAGGATTATAACAGAAAAAAAATGATATAATAGCTATAGGTAGCCATCAAGTTTGATTTCAAGAGCTTATTTCAGCTAAAATGCCAAAACCTTAAGAAGATTATGGCAGTACTCAAGAAGGCTTATTTTCTGATTTTTTCTCCTATTTTTGACATAATTACTTAGCATGCTTTTTTTAGCCTTTTATTATAGGAGCTCACATAGAAATACCCATTATAGGCTAAATCAAATTTATTTATAATTGCCAGCAAATAGGAGTTGAATGGACTCTATTTTTATCTAGTGTGAGGAAACACAAGATTAGTATGAAGACTTGAGGGAAGGTAAAGATAATTCTCAAAATATATGTCCACCCTGAGTAATAAAGAAAACTAAGTTAAATGTTAATACTTTGTTGAATATTTTATTCCATCAGTATGAAGACAGTATATTCAAAACTCACATATCCATCCTTAAATTTCTGACTGCATAACAATTTCAGTTTTATGGCTTCACATCCTTCACTGATCAACATTAAGTAGAGATGGTTCACTCTTTTATTAAAGTATTCATACTTGAACTATAAATCAAGCATTCGATGTTAAGTTTGCCAAGCCCATCGTATTTGAGGGCATGAAGGGAAATTTATCATGGCTTATTAAAGAAACTCACCTTATCTCCAGAACCAAAGAGGAATAGATTTTCCAACCTTCTACAGAGTGCTGGAAGATTGAAGAGCCAGCCTTTCGAAGACTTTATCAGAACTATTGACAAGTGATCGACTCAGACACAGTTCACCATCTCTGAAACAAAAATGCCAGCCTTATGAAAGTAAGAAGGATTCTGTCTAAGTAGCATAATACATAATTTGATTTAGATTACTGGTGACAAATTATAGATACAAGTTTTTCTATATGTAGGAAGAAGAGGTGTGTGAACATGATGGAAGATATCAGGATTGAATGAATATGACTTCATTAAGACAATCATTTACACTTATCTTTTTTGAATTAAAGCCATTTTTATTTAGAGAAAAGACCTTTGTAGTAATTAAAGAAAAGAAGCTTCTCATCAAAGATCTGTTCCCCTTTAGGTCTTCCCTATCCTGTGTTTAGACAGGATGCTTGGCCAATCTCCTGCATTTGTATATTTGTGACTCCCAATATTTTAATTTTGTTTTCACAGAAGGCATATAGATGTAATAGAAACAGCTTTTGTTTTGGAGTAAGAAGACCTTGGACTATCAGATGATCTGGGCATGTTGGTGATTCTATCACTTGTTAGTCTGTATGTCTTTGAACAATATTCTCTTCCTAAGCCACAGTGCCTTACCTTACCTTGAAAACTAATATGCAATGACTTGGTGAAGGATTTAGTGGGATTCTGGGTATGAAAGTAATTTATAAGACACTACTGAAGTGCTTATTTCTTAAATTACACTGGGTCTCAAAACGTCTCAACAAATGAGACATTTTCCTGATAGTTGTTTGTTCCAGGAAGACATCAGTAGCCTTATTACTGATCTTTCCTATTACATCAAAAAAAAAAAAATCAACCATGCTACCTCCTCCAATGAACAGTGTCAGGCAGTGACACCACATGGCATGGCAGTAACAGAGTGCTGGTGATAATGACGATGGTGACAGATAACTATGGTAGCATTTATACCATTAGGACATTTAGTGCTGAACCAGTTCGTTGTTCAATAGACTATTTTCTTGGTACTTTATAGATGTTAACACAGACTCAGAGAATTAAAGCTACCTGTTTATGGCATAGCCCTTTCACTATCTGCATTTATTTCCTTACATGTTACCTTTAAATTTTTTAGAACCTCAAAACATAGTTAAAAAGTAACATGACTCTTCGCTCAGTCACAAAGTTTAAATCTGTGTTTATTATGTCGGCAATCCTCTCCTACTATCAATGGAAACATTGCCTGTGTAACAGCTGTTAGATGAATTCTGTAATTAGAGGCTTATAGTTTGGCATTTGGGTTTGCATTCTTTTTTAAGCATGTAGTTCCAATTTGAAACAACCCAAAGCATCATATGCAACTATTCCCTGTAAAAATTTGGAACTCTATAAAAATTAATATTTTAAACTATCTTCCTACTGAAAATGATACCTTTGCATGCCTCTGCCTGACTAATAATAATCATTTTGTAGAGGTCACATAGGATGAAAGGAAACAGGGTGAAATTTACCACTCAGTGGTCCAGAATTCAATTTTTGTATTACATGTTTAATGATAACAACCACCACATACGAATAAAAAATGTAGATATACATAGAAGCTAACCTTCACACTTTTGGAGATATTCTTGTAAGAGTATAGGTACACTGTTACATTTCTAGGGGTAGGATCTTTCCAATCTTCATCTTGTTAATAAATAGCCTGTCAATATCATATTTTTCTAACCACAGGTTGCTGTGATTATAATATTTTCACCACCAATAAACTTTAGTAGAAGTAAAAATATACATGAGTTGGCAATTTTAAATATCTATGGAAGATTGCTTTACTGACATGTAATGGAGCTGAATGATTGCTGTGATATACTTTGTTCTACGGAGCCACTCAGAACCTCTAAAACTAAAAAACAGTGGCTTAAAAGTTTAAATCAGCTTTATATTAATGAAATTCTAGCACGTTACCTTGCTCTTGGATTGTTTTCATTGAGCTCGTGGTAAGCCAAATTCAAGTTTTATCACAGAAGAACTATGAATGAAAATAGCTAAACTAGGCATAGTTCTCCTTAAAGTCATTGGAATGCCTGTGGGAGAAGGCCAGGCTTAGTATAATCTGAGGTTCTTTGTATAAAATTAAGTGGGTGCCAAGGGATTTTTTACTTATGACCTTGGTAGTTTTTTGCTTTAGAAAAGGCTTTTCCTTCCAGTGAATGTGAGGCATGAAGGATGTTGTCACCCCCTACTAGTTTCTCATTCCAGTTCAGACACGATTGCTAAACAGCTGCACTGAAAACAGTTCTTGCATAGGGCTATATCCTGGAAGATTTAATATGTACTTTTAAAGGGAAAATTACAAAACACATCAAGGAAATAATGCAGAATGAAGCAATATATATTATAAAGTATTCCTGCTTATATGGAGCTGAGAAAAACCCACTTAGATGGTTATCTATGCAATATTAGTGGCAGAAACTAATCATTAGTTATGTTACTAGTATTTAGAAATATTTTTCTCTTTGAAATTTGAGTTGCCAAGCATCATTACAATTTATTAACTCTGCAGTACACAAAAATTTGATTAGTTTTGTTTCATGAAATTAGGTCCCCAAAACTCTGCATCAATTCCATTGATAAGTCTTCACCTTTATAAGTTGGCTTTGGAATGAATGTGTTCCCTTTGGACTAGGTTAAATTTCTTCCTTATGATGAAATTTAAAAAGCCATTTAAAAGAAAAAATCTTGCATCAAACTAAGCCTGAACAAAACAGCTGGCAATTTTGTGTTTCCATTATGTAAGGGTCAACCAACTAAAAATAAAGAGATGTACTACCTTAACTTACTGCTTATAGTTTTCAGTAGAATTCCAAATATAACATATGAAGTAAATTGCAGATTCTGGGTTCCCAAAATATGTCAGCTAAGAACAGATCACTTCACACCCCCAATGCCCTTGATTTGTAAGTTGTTCTACCCTAGAACAAAATGGAACTAACTTTGCTGAGAACAATGTTACCCCAAGTATGACTACTTATTTCCACTGTCAGCTCTATCATAAGTTTTAGAACTAATAGCAATCATTTAGTGAGACAACCTAAAATATACAAATTAAAAAGGAGATCTCTAGATGGTAAGAAAAATTAGTTAAATCTCATTTGTGGTCAACCAGGAAGATAGTTTAAGACAAGTTTTAAGAAAATGTAGTAAAGTTTGTTACACTTTCAACTATATTATCTCACTAAATGAGCATATCCACTTATTTTTGTCTGTAGGACCCTTAAGTTAACACACTTCCAATTATACCCAAAGCACACACACAGCCAGTGAAATCATGGGCCAAATATGATGCAATTGCTATTTTTCCCATTAAGAAACAAATGTCAGTCAAGAATAGGCCACTTCACACCTCAGTGCCCTTTGGGTTAAGCTTTATTAACTAAGTCATCATACCAGGGAATTAACAGGTTTCCATGAAAGGAAATACCAGGTTTAAATGTCCAAAAATTACTCGAATAATTCCTTATTTTAAAAAAATGCCGCTAGTAGTCCTCTGCGGGTATGGAAATGTGGATGGTTAGTAGGAAGTTGTCCTGGTGTTCACATTTTTTCCTCCTGCATGGAATGACTGCCTCTAGAAGGGACCTCCGGTTAGGAGAGGAGAGGTCGAAAAGATAAAGAAACTGCCTGCCTATTGCAAATGTAGCAAGGAGGCTAAATAGGAGAATAGTGGGATGTTCTAAGGTACAAGGACTATGAAAAGCCTTTATGGATTCTACCGTCCACTCGCAGGGAACGCAGTGCCCCCCAAAGGTCAGAGACTGCCTGTGTTACCTCACTTTTGAATACCGGCCTGGGTTCTGGGGCCAAACCTCCACTCTAGGCTCCTCATCTCAAAACTACCCCTCCACGTGGCTTAGGTGGAAAGAGAGTCAGTGAGATAATTAGATCGTTTGATGAGTCAGCTCCATCAGAAGGACTATTTGGGACTTGAAACGAAATCACGAACTACCATCACAAGCTTTTCCACCGAACGTTTCATCGTGAGGGGCAGGCACAGAGCTCCCGGGGCGCCGGTGGTGCCCGCGTCCCTGGTGGCCGCGCCCACCGCGGGGTCTGAACGAAGGGCCGCCGGGACGCGGCGCGGCACCTGGGGCAGCGCGACACCTGCGCCCCGCACCGCTGCGCCTGCGGGTTTTAATTAAGGAGGAGCCGGCGGCTGGCTGAGCAGTAAAAGTGATTTTTTTTTAAAAGGGGGCCTGGTTCCTGCCTTCAGGATTCCTGTTTCCTCACTCGTCCCGCCGGCCTGCGGCCAGCTCTCGCGGAAGAGGGCTGTCCAGGGCCGCACCTCTCCTCCTGTTCGATCAGCACGAGCGCGCCCCGCACGCGTTCTCGGAGCAGGAAAGGAGCGCAGCTCCGCCGGGAAGGGGGCGACGGAAACCCGCGGGCCCGCCCGACCACCGAGCCCGCTCCCTTCCTCGGCAGCCCCCGCCGCCGCCGCCGTCGCCGCCGCCGCCCGCCAAAGGGCCCCAGGAGGAGTGTCGCCCGTGAAGGTGGAGCGTCCCAGGTCGGTTATTCCCCCCGGAGGGACTTGGGGCGCGCGCTTCCTTCTTGCCCGAGGTCTGGGAGACCCGGAGAGAACGCCCGGGCGGCGCGTGGCGTCTCAGCTCTCCTCTCTCGTCCCGCCCACCCCGACTCTCCAGGGTCGCGAGCCCAGGGCCGAACCCTCAGAGTTCTGGACTCAGGCTTATCTTCAAAGCCCACCGGCCCGGAAGCGAACAAAGAGCCTCTACCCCCGCGCTCCAGCCTCAGCCGCTGCCCCACGCGCCGGTTCGTCACCTAGGCTCCTGGGAAGCACAGGTCAGCCGGTGGTGCCCGCACGCCGGCCCGAAGTCCCTCTCCTCTGACAATTGGGCTAGGCTGCGTTTCAACCCACCCCCTCCCAGTGTAAAGGATCTCAAACAGTTCCGCATTTTTTCCCCCAGAATAGGCATTTAGAGATTTGTTGATGCATAACGACCATCCAGCCCATTACCTTATTATCTTTACACTGTACTTCTGCTATCTTAGTTATCTACAACAATTCCTTCTGTAAATTCCTTAAGTGCATCTTGCTCACTTAAATGCTCATTACTCATGGAGGAACAGAAATATTAAATGAAGTGCGTGAAGTTTGTGTGTGTGTGTGTGCACGTTTTAGCAGTCCTGTGTCTCACACACACACACACACACACACACACACACACACACACGGACGCGCCCCTCTCCGTTTAAATACATGTCGGGGAAAATAAAAACCAGGCAGGCTCCTCTGTCAGTGTGCAGTTACCGATAGCGGACGCCTCTGGATGAGGGAGGATTTCCGAAACAGGACTTTGAACAGAGTTCACAACCAGGTTCACATCCTCAGAAAACGCTTCCAAGCTATGTAAGCAACACAAAGTTGCAGCCACCTCCTGGGTAAACTTCAAAGACACGGAGGCCAGGAAGGAGGAGGAAGGAAGTGTGATATTTAGAGAATTTACTGGGGTGAGGGAAGAGTCTGAACTCATCTAGACAGACTAAAGAAATAGGAAAAATGCAGTCTGTGTGAAGCTACAGAACCTCGTTTCTCAAACTAACCATGACGCCCAAAAGAGCAAATAAGGAAGTATCCTCTGTTGTACTGGAGTTTCTAATTCAAATTATGATACAGAGATCAGCCCAACGCGAAAGAAGAGTAAGGAATTTTTTGCTTTCTGGGCTTTAACTTCAGCCTTTCAGGAATCCAGCTGTCTCTAGTATCTCCTCAGAGTGACAGGGCAGAGAAAGGACAGCCACATGGTAAATAGACGTCTCGCTTGAGTTCTGCCCACGGATTAAAAGGACAAGGGCGCGCGTCCTTTGTTGACACTTCTGCAGTGACTTCTCCTTTGGCGTGAGAGCCGCGGGACCAACACAAATGTCATCACCACTGCACTGGGCAAGTTGAACTCGAACTGGGAACACGCCGTAGAGACGCATAAACACCTCAACAACCGCCTTTGTTATTTAATTCATGAGACTAAATACACACAAGCTCATACTAACACATATTCTCTTCTAACCCTCACTCTATCGTCTACATTCACATTTAATTTATGCCTTGATTTTTTTGTCATATCCTGAAATGAGGCTTTGCATTTACCCGATGAGTTGCGTCTCCTGGTGTTCCTCAGTTCTTGCTATTTCTTTTGTCTTATAAAAGATCAGGAGCAGACTTATCGTGCAGATCGTCCACCTCTTCCTAATGGAGCGCATCTTGGGTGCCTGGGAAAGTCCTGGAGGCACCAGCTCTCTCACCTTCTCTTGATATAAAGGCTCCGTTTTGGGGAGATATAGTCGCGGGGGGTTGGGGAAATCTGTAAAATTCGCGGAGCGTGGAGCCGGGATCTCAGGAGCAGATCACGAGGGTCTTTTGCGGCCGAGCTAGCTCCAGCTGGTCTTCAGCGTAGCACAGGGCTCTCCCTCGCGGTTCGCGCCAGCCCAGCCCGGGTCCACCGCCTCCTGGGGCTCAGGTTTCCTCTCGGATGAGACACCTTGTGCGCGGGAGGTGGCGGCCGCTTCTGCAGCTGGGTTCGGGGGCGTCAGTGGCTCTTCCCTTTTTCTAGCAGGGAAATGATGAGCAAAACCAGCCAATCACTGGACTGAGGGGGCGGAGGCTGCGGTTGCCTTGCGTTGTTGGCGGCGGCTGTGAGAGGAACGTCGCCGGCGCAGCCTGCACTGTTCCGGGAAAGGCAGCTCACAAGCTCACAGTGGTGTACAAACATACATACCCCACACACTCACGCGCACCATCGCTCGCACATCCCGCGGAGAGCGCAGGGCAGTAAGAGAAAGGGAGGACGCCCTCCCGGGACACCAAAACGTTAGGTCCCTGGACAGGCGAGAGCAGAGATAGTCCGTGGCAGCTGCTGGGGACAGACTAAAGACGCGTCCTGCCCTAGAGATACTTCCGTTAGAGCTGGGGGTGGGTTGCAAGAACAGTAGCTTCTTCCAAACACCTTGCTAAACATACACACGCGCACATACTCTCGCGCACACACACAAACGCACATCCTCCCAAATAGAGTGAATCGGGGGAGGCAGGCAGGATATTTTGTATTCCGTGCACATCTCAACCTGGAAAATACAAATACACACGTGAACTGGTTAGTCAACCTCCCTCTCAGGGTGGGTGGCGGATGAAGAGCCGACTCAGGATCTTGCAGGAAACAAGCTATGGTCGAGGTGTCATTAGGAACTTTATGGATATTTATGTAACTCTCATTGCTATTTGGAAAGTCCTCACGCACAAGTCAAGGAAATTCCAATTCCACTTAAACTTCACTGCGGACAAACAGGGTTCTGTGAAAAAGCAGCCACCAAGGAGCTCCTTTTTAAACGCAAGTACACCAACACACACGCCAAGGGGGGTGGGAAAGATAGGAAGAAAGGAATGAAGGAAGGGCAACCTCTTTTGCCAAAGTCTCAGTTGCATATGTTTGGCCTCTGATTTTCACCTTCCCCTGCCTTCTGCTGTTTTCTGTACTTCCGTTGTATTGTGTGGCAGGGGCTCTTTTCAGTGCCGGAGTCATCTTCCGTCTGACAGCTCCTCCGCTGTCGATTGGTCCTCGTTCTCACCCAGACCCAAGTTTGCTGCCCCAGTTGTACCTCGCTTGTTTTGTTTCTTTCGCGGGCTGGTGAGAATGAGTGAGGAGGCAGCCCAACCTTGAGCCAGTGCTTGGAAGCTAGGAAATCGCCATCTGTATGCTCGGGTTCCAAGCTCTCCAAACCACCCCCGTCCCACCCCCTTAGTTGAGTTCCTGTTCCTTCAGATTGCGCATTGGCTCGGGCTGTCATCCACTCTTGGAGCCCTGGGATCTATTCCTCCCCAAGCCCCAAAATGGGATAGCCCACAACAAATCCTCCGCCAGAGGAGAGCAAGGGGATGGTTATGAGTTACAGGTCCCCTGACAACTTAAAACAGCAAGGATGACAGCTAGCATCTTCCCTTACTTTCCGAGGTGCCTTGTCAATGTTTGCCATTCTTCGCCTAAATTTTAAGAAGTTTAGGACCTTTCAGTTCTCAAGCCCTGTATTCGCAGCAGAGCGAACTAGGGGGTTGGGCCTAAAATGCTCAAAGGAGCAAGTAATTATGAGCCTTTATTGACACTACAAGTGGCCCCCCGGGAGCCTTTCAAATTTATTGATGTCTAGGCAAATCCCGCTTGCCTATCACACTGACGTTCTTAACTAGCAGAAAATGCAAGAATAAAACATCTTATTTAAGTTAAAGGGGAACTGAGACGGGATGGATGTGGGTGGTGGATGGTTAAGATGCTAAATTCTCTAGAGTAACTTGATTTTCACTTTGGATTTTAAATAAAACACCATTCACTGATATCAATTTAGTAATATGCATCACTTCGTTAAATTCATCCAACATTTCTGGAACAATTGCTATGGGCCAGGCAATGTGTAAGGGCATAGGAACACAGAGATTAATAAAGTATAGCATATAAACAGGCACAAAGTTCACTCACTAAGTGGGGGACAGATTGTAAAAGAAATAAATTGCAATATGGGACCATGAACCACCAGTAGCATTTGAAGTATGTACCTTGTATTGGGGTAAACTACCAGGTAGAAGCAGATAGGGTGTTTAAGTCTTTGGAAGCAAGAAAGGTGAACTTCCAGGAGGAGGGCACACCTAAACTGGGTTTTGTAAAACTAAAGGGTAGGCCAGGAAAAAGGAAGGTAGAACATTAAAAACAAAGGGAAGATTATGTGCAACTTCAGAGAGGTATAAAATGGTGGTTCCTTGGGGAATTTTGTAGTTTAATACTGTTAGACAGGAAGTTGGGGGAGTAGTGGGATATACTAAGTTTTAAGTGTGATGATAATATTCTGTAGCTTCACAATAACAAACTATCTTCTCTAAAGAGAAAATTGCAAAAGAAAATTTTCATGAGGAAAGGGAGACCTCCTACACTCTTGGTGGGAATGTAAATTGGTGTAGCCACTGTGGAAAGCAGTGTGGATATTCTTCAAAAACTAAAAATAGAAAACAAAATCTCTGAATCAAAATGATATATATTTTTGCCTATGTTTTATTTACCCTAGCTAAGCTATGGAAACACCCAAAATATGGATCAAAAGATTAACAGATAAAGAAGATGTGATACATGTACACAATGAAATATTATTTAGCCATAAAAAGAAATCTTCCCATTTGCAACAATATAGGTGGACCTAGAATGTGTTATGCTAATTAAAATAGGCCAGACAGAGAAAGACAAATACCATATGATTTCACTTATATGTGGAATCTAAAACAAAACAAAACAAAAGAACCAAACAACAATAAATTCATGGACACTGAGAAGGGGACTATTCATAGACATGGGGGAGGGGTTGGAGTAGGTGGGTGAAATAGGTGAAGGGGAGAAAGAGGCATAAAATCTCAGTCATAATACAGATCAGTCACTGAGATGAAAGTACAGCACAGTAAACATAGTCAATAATTCTGTAACATCTTTCAATGTTGATAGATAGTAACTATACTAGTGAGGGTGATCATTTAATAATGCAGATAAGTGTTGAACCATATACTGGAAACCAATACAATATTGTGTATCAACTGTACTTCAATTAAAAAAAGAATTTCAGGAGGAATGTGGTTTTAATTCATGTACAAATTAAGCTTTAAGTTAAACTAGGGAAAACTGTACATCTGACCCAAACAAAACAAACATACCAACACAAAATGAAAGCATACCAAGAATTAGTTATGGGAACAAATAAGACAAATTTAAGTGTCCAGAATAAAAAAATGAATTCTCCAATTGTATAATGCTGCTGTTTCTGTATTTCTTAAGCATATCACCTCTTCTATTTAGGTGAACACTTCTGAATGACTGAAAGTCAATAGTTCAGTGAGACTCAAGAGATTCCCCTTCTCATACTTGAACAATTGAATGCATAGATTGTAATTTGTTGTCACTTGTTTAATATTACTAGATTCATGATGTGTATCCATATTTTGCCAAATTAGTAAAAAACATAGGCCAAATTGAGGTCTGGTTCCTCTCAACATGCAATTAGGTGCAAGAATTACAAATATAAATATTGGGTAAGAAGTCTTACCCACACAAGAGTCTTTTGGACTCTCCTTCTCCCACTGAAATGACTCTTGATGATCCTGAGAAATTAAAGTTGTTCCTAAATTTCCATTCTATCTGTGGACTTCACATTCTATCAATAGACTTTAATAAAGAGAATACATTTGTCTTTATTCAGCATGATTCTGTGTTCTATGAAGAAATAATGAAAGTAGGGCTGCTGGTTTTAAATTTCTACCTTACCTTAAGCTTGTATCCTTTAACTTAATGTAAATCATGTTTTAATTGCTGGCTGTGCCCTCAACTTTAGCTGGAAAGAAATGGGTAGGCACCTGTAGTTACACAGTGGCATTTTCAATGCTGATGACATTTTTCTAATAGACAATTCTTTATAGCAGTTTTAGGTTTACAGCAATACTGAACAGAAAGTATAGAGACTTCTCCCTTATAACCTCACCTCCAAACATGCATAGCTTCCCCCACTATCAACATTTCACACAAGAGCAGCACATATGTTAAAATCAGTGAAACTATACTGACTTATCATTGTCATGCACAGTCCATCTGTGATTTACATTAGGGTTCACTCTTTATATTGTACATTCCATGGGCTTTGACAGATTTATAGTGACATGAATCCACCATTATAGCACTACACAGAGTAGTTTCACTGCCCTAAAAATTCTTTGTGCTCTGGCTATTCAGGCACCTGGGTTGTTCATCTTCTTATTGCTGAGTTTAAGAGTTCTGTGTATATGTATTATGGATAACTGTCCTTTATCATGTGTTTTTTTCAGATATTTTCTTAAAGTTCATGGCTTGTCTTCTCATTCTCTTGGTAGAGTCTTTCATAGAGTAGAAATTATTTTAATATTTATGATTAAGTCCAGTTTATCAATGATTTCTTATATTGATCATAGTTTTTATGTATCTAAAAAGTTATGGTCAAACCAAAGGGTTTAGATTTTTTTCATTCGTTATCGTCAAATTCCATTTTATATTTAGGTCTATTATCTATTTTCACTTAATTGTGAGCAGTGTAAGATATATATCTAGATTCTTTATTTTTTTTGCTTGTGAATGTCTAGTTGTATCAGGACCATTTTCTGAAAAGACTGTCTTTTTTGCATTGTGTTGCCTTTGCTCCTTGTCAAAGATGAGTTGAATATATTTGTATAGATCAATTTCTAAATACTTTATCTGTTCCATTGATCTATTATCTACTCTTTCACCAAAATCACATTATCTTGCTTATTGTAGCTTACTGTAGTTTTGAAGTCTTGTAGTGTCAATCCCTTGATTTTGTTGAACTGCAATATTGTGTTAGCTTTTTGAGTCTTTTGTCTTCCACAAAAACTTTAGAATCTGTTTATCAATATCCTTAAAATAAATTGCTATGATTTTGATTGGAATTGCTTTGAATCTGTAGAGCAAACTGGGAAGAACTGACATCTTGAGAATACTGAGTCTTCTTATTTATGAGCATGGATTATCTCTTCATTTATTTAGTTCTCTGATTCCTTTCATCAGAATTTGGTAGTTTTCATCACATAGATCTTGTATACATATTTAGTTAGATTTATACCTAAGTATTTCATTATTTGAATGCTAATATAATTTTTTTCTCATTTCAAATTCTAATTGTTACTTGCTAATAGTACCTATGACATTTTAATGATGGGAATGTTGGGACATTAGCCAAGAATCTCCAGAGAAAGAGAACCAAAAGGATGTGTGTATGTACAGGGAGAAAGAGTTGTTTTAAGGAATTGACCAGGTGATTATGGGGGCTGGCAGTTCCCAACTCAGCTGGATACCTTGGGAAGAAGAAGGAGTTTATGGTGCAGTTCAACTCTGAGGATATGTGGTGGTAGACATCCCTCTTTCTTGGGGAATCTAGTCTGTTTTTTTCTTAAGGCCTTCAGTTTATTGGATGAGGCCCGCTCATATTATGGAGGATAATCTGCTGTATTCATAGTTTCTTGATTTAAGTATTGCTTTCACCTAAAAAACACCTACACAGCAACATCTAGATTGATATTTAACCAGATATCTGGGTACCAGGGCCTAATCAAGTTGGCAAATAAAATCAGCTGGGTTGGTTGAAGTTCTTGTTAATGACCTTACATTCTAGTGAGAATTATTCATGCAAAACCTTTTTACCTGTGAATCAGTGATCAGGAAAAGTAAAAATCATATTAAGGAGAAATTCAGCTATTTACCACTAGACAACTAAATCTCTTTTATTTTTTTCTGGATAAAATATCTAGTTTAAAAACAACTGATTCTAAATGAATTCACTTCACCCATGTAAATGTCCATAAAAGTATCACAGATTTTTTTCTGTATGTATATTCATTGTCTTTCTGTTACTTGTATTTTTGTCATCCTTAATAACCAAATATAATAAACTTACAAGGTGATCTTGACTTAGGGGCTTGGTACAATCAGGATATTTCTAGAACAACAGGAAAAAATCCCATCATTGTTGTTCCCAATTCTTCTTCATCAAACCCATGGTACTTAAAATTATCCTTTGCATTTAGTTCTCAATCTCTATTTAAACATGAATGTCTTTAGAAGAGAAAATTCTTAAGTTAGTCAAATATTCTTCAATTTGTAATATACATTTGAAATGTTCTCTGAAACACCTTTTAACTACTGATAGCCAAATATACCCCAATTTGAAATGGACACTTCAGTAGCTCACAGTCCACATTTTAATTGTTTATAAACCTTTTACTCATTCAGTTCTGCAGTCCTAGCTCTTCCTGTTTTATGTCCTATTGCACACCCCCTGAAATATTAAAATAAGTAGATAGGCTATGCTATATACATTTTGGGAAGGCCTAGATGTCCTACCTTTTGCTGTCCTTCTGTGCTATATGGCAATGAGAGGAACTGTCTGGAAGAAAGAGAGTAACTGTTAGGCTAAATATTTCCCCATTGCTCTCCTATTGAATAGTGGTCAGTTAATAAGCAGTTTCCTGTATTCCTATCTAGAGAGTTTACTGTTTAGGGTTGTAATTTCTTTAATCTTTGCAGATTTTCTAAAAGTCTCTCTTGTATCCGATTTAGCCAATTTCTTTCTCCTCTCTTATTATCTTTCTTTTCTCCTACTGTCCAGCGAACCAGCCACTTAATTTCTTCTTTAATGTAACCCATCTTCTTTTTATATTATTTTCAATTAATCATAATACAAGCAAAAGGGACATAGTATACATTGTTCAGGGTTGGAACGTTATTTGTTGTAGATATATCTCTTTCTAGATATGTACTTCTTTGTAATTGCTTTATAGTTATTATAGTATACAGTAAGTATCTCTGGAAAATATTGCTTTGATGTTCATAGTATAACATGGAATAGTACTATGTAAATTCAGTTTTGTGAAGCAAACATTTTAAATGATTTATTAATGTTTATTATTTGAATATTTTAAAGAAAATAACATTGAGGTTATTATTAACTGGCAAACTGGTGATGGATAGAGCCTCAGAAGACTTTTGTTTTCCTGAATAATGGACTGAAATTAAATATACACACACACATACACACAAACACACATACACACAATTATTTACCAGTACTTTAGACTTGCTTTCAAAAATATCTTAAGATTTGTTAATACTGTACTCACTACTGTGATGGTGAGAGTTAGGTGGAGTTAAGTAACAGCAGTCTCATCTCTCTCCATAATTTTTATTTATTTCAGATTTTTTTATTCATTTATTTTATCTACCTGGTTCCCACATGTATTTCAGTTTGCAATCCTTTAATAATAATTCTATTAAAGGATGCATACTTCATGATTTACCTGTTTAATGGATTGAAATTCTGAAAATCTTGGCTTTTGTAAAGTGAATAATTGAGCAAAAACTATCTAAAGCTCTTATGAACTAAAATTTTGAATGCCAGGGCTAGAGATGTCTAATCTGCCAGCAGGAAAAAGTTGCACTGGGAGAATGAATCAATAGATACATGGTGGAGGAAGCCTGGCGGGGGGGGGAAAATAAGTATAATTCACATTTGACCTGTCTCATATTACAAATAATTGATCTGTCCTCTGCATTATCACAACCATATTTCCTTACATTCCAACAGAAAACTTTATGTAAATACCTATGGATAACATAGGTGCTGTGGCTAAACACAGTCTCACAGCTTATGCAAATTGTGATAACTTATATTGGTTATAATTATGATCCTACCATGAGAAACACACAAAAATGTATTTTTTAATTTTATTGGGAAGATCCAAAATATCTGGGAATTTTGTACCTCTTGTGCGACCTAAATGTAAAACTGTTTACCTTTTGACCACATGTGTTAGATGAAGATATAGGAAAAAGTAGATTGGGTTTTTCCACTTACGACTTTCTTTTGACAGAATAGTAAATTTCCAGGGGATTCTTTGGAGTGAAGGGATCAGTACAAACTTTCTGATGTATAGAATTCCCACGGAGGCTCACTTAGAACCCCTGCAGATTTGGAGCAACATCTCTGGTGTTGCAGACAGCAGTCACTCCTATGTGTGTCTCGAGTTGAGCAGAAGTGTTTGGGCAGATTCTTGTTCGCAGGTACTGAGATCCCTTTGAAGATGGAGTCATTCACAGGACGCATCAAAACTAGCCCTGTATCACCACTTCTCTGATGACAAATGGCAGAACAAATGCGCAAAGACTTTTCAGAGTACCAGTTGATTCAACTACTCATTAAATCCTGTGGTACAGTTATTCACAACTATAGTCAGAGGGTTAAGGAGGAAACTAGAACCCCTAGGATTTAATATGTACAGAAGCTTATAAAAATAGGAGACTACAGATGTGAGCAAAGCAAGCAACTTTCATCCTTTTAGATAAACAATACATTTGTGGAGAATTGACAAGTAAAGAACTTTAAGCTTGGGGGAGTAAATTAATGAGAAAATAACAAGATTTGCTTATACAAAGCCTTGAATTACCTATCTCTGGTGATAAGATCTCTGACAAAATGCCTTCTCCCTCCTGGTATGAGGAGGGTACCTTTCACATGGGATATTTACTTCCTACTTTGAGGGGAAAAAAAGGAGGTTAGAGTTAAACAAAGCTGGCTGTTTCTTAAGCAATTTTAATTCCAAATAATCAATATGACAAAGTGTTATATTTTGGGGTGGCATATTCTGCTCCCCCTCAAATTCATTTATTCATTAGCCAGAAAATATTTCTTGAGTACTTACTGTTTACCAGACATTATATTTTGCCCTGAAGATATGAGTGCAAAACAGACCCATATCCTCCTCTTGAGGAGTTTAATTTCTAGATGTAGAAAGACACGATAAAAGGAAAATGTGGAGTTTATTACATACTGTGATTAGTGCTGGGAAGGAGTCCACAGGGCAGTGGAACAGAGGGCGATAAAGGAGTTGTTTGAATGAGGTGGTCAGGGAAGGGCTCTTTGAGGATGTGGCATTTGAAGTGAGACTTGTGTAATAAGAGGGGGCTAGCAATGTGCAAAACTGTGTAAGAGCATTACAGGCTGAGAGAATAGCAAGTGCAAAGGCCAGGAAGTAGAAAATGGCTAGGCAGAAATTTCAGAATGTAAAGAATACAGTGGAAACCATTATATGGAGCATAATAAGCAAAATAGAGGATACCACTTAGAAGATATTTGTTGAAAGCAGATTTCTGAAATATTTATACCAAAGCCTAGGAAAGCAAACTTCAGACATGAACTATTATTTTTAGGCAGTTCTACTTACTTATTTGAGGCTTGAGCTCATGAACTTACACAGAGACCTGTCAGGATGGCTATGTGATTATTTCCAGTTGAGCTGAATTACACAGCATTAGACCCAGAATGTAAAAACTGAGTCCTACTGAGGTATGGCAGGAGAGGAAACAAGAGTTGGAAGTACTTAAAAACTCATGAAAATAATGATGAACCAGCAAATCTAAGACAGAAAAAGGGAAGTGAAAACACAAGGGGAGAGATGCATGAAGTCTATACCCCAATGGGATAAAAATCTCAATACAACAGTATAGTAATTTTAAGGGGCTACCAGAGGAAGTAAGTTGTAAAGGTGATGATAGATGGTACTCATAGAGTGAGATATTTATAACTAGGATTTCAGAGGAACATAAGTTAGTGGTGGTGCAAGATACAGAATTTTTATGGGAATGGGAGACTAACTTAAAGTGAAATCAAATTTTGGTAGAGATGGGAAGAGCAAGAAACAGAGAAAGAGTAAGGTTTTGGATCGTTCATCTATATGAGTTTGAAGTCAGGAAGAATGACAACAGGAGTAAGTATGGATTACATCAGTTGAGCAGGCCCTTAATTATGGGGAGTGAATAGGTGGTTTGTAGATGACAGCAGGGGAGTGGCAGAAGGAGATACCATTGATGACATAAGCTCCAAAGGAGATGGAGAGGAGTTTTGTATCTGTAATGGGAAACCAAAAAGTATATCTTTCCTATTGCTGACAATGACTTATATGACATGTCAAAGAACAATAGCCTTGACCTGTGAGGGGCTTGCTGGAGAAGGAGAAATCTCAACTCAAAGGCTCAAAAGTGGTCATTAAGTCATGAGAAGACTTGTTCTTAATCTTAAATTATAGCCAAAAGGCAAAGAAAACCATTTTTTTAGGAACTCTGAAGTTTAGATGCCTTCTAACTTAAGATTTGCTTCTTATTTTGTATTAATGGGAATTTCAAATAACTTTAATCTTATTTTTATTTTTGTTTAAACTGTGTTTTTCTCTCTTATTTGACACATGATTTAAATGGATTCAAATTTGCAACTAGATTTGCTGTTAAAAATATTTCACTTTGATTATTTCCTAATCTAGCATATGGATTTTATTAGTTAGCTTTATCCATAATAAATGACCCCCCAAAGCATCGTGCCTTATGACAACACACATTTGTTTTTTGTTCATTGTAGATGTCAGTGGCTGTGGGTTAACTTCTGTGGCTCTGCTCCACATATCTTCTCATTCCAGATTCCAGCCTCAAAGAGTAGGTCTTTTTTGGGACATTCAGAAAGAGTGCTGACAGAAATTCTTTTTCCAATGGGCTAAAATGCCTTCTAAAGTTTGTAGATAACTTCTGTATGTTAAGTTCCCTCACATTCCTTTGGCTATAGCTTGTACTGGGGCCAAGTCCTAATCAATGAGGTAGTATTGCAGCACCTCCTTCAGGAGGGCCCTGCATGTCTGGATCCATAAATGAGGCAGGGTAAAGCCCTTACTAAGAAGAAAAGAGAGCAAAATTTAGCAGCAAAAATAAGATCTATCACTGGAAGATACCACCAATACCTCACACAAGATATAATAAATAAATCATTAAGAGACTAATAATACTTCAAAGATAAATCTACACTGGGCGGATAGGTATGTGTCTGCCATGGATAGAAATCCACATGCTGATGACGTCTGCAGGGTCCAAAGGGATAGATTTAAGACAAAATAAATGTCAATAATATTTTTCTGAAAAAGTCATAGAAGATAAAATCAGGTGAAGCAATAGGAATAATTCTGTTAGAAAAGAAAGGTTAGCTAGTCCATATCCCTAAAACCCACACAAAGTAGCTATTCTTCTATAGTAAAATTTTCATGATCTAATGTCTGGTCACCAAACCTACTGACTCAGAATTAAGATGTTATCATCACTCCACAAGTACTCCATGTGTCAAAGGGAAGACTCACATTAATAAGCATTATGAGACAAATAGCTGTCTTACTCATTTCAGCATAGGGATGGCTTTTGCCAATGGGCTAAAATGTATTTAAAGGCTGTAGGGTAAAGTTCTCTTGCTCATAGGACTGTGCTTGGCTAGGAGCTGCCAAAATTTATACTTTCAGATTTTCTTTCTGTGGTGTTGCTTGTTTAATCTTAATCCTTTCTGATCTGCATGTTTATTCTTCAGCATTCTTAATCCATGCAATCAGGTTACATTAATGTATTTGCAGCTATGTGGCTATCCTGTCTTTTCCATATAATACTGTTTCTCTTCTCTGTAATTTTTAAATTTCTCTCTCAGAAGGCTACTATTACCACACTCCATTCTAAAGATTTTGAGAGTTTAACTCATTGTAATCCGAGAACCGAAATGATATACACATATTCCTGAATCTTAATTTTAGAGGAAAGATTATATCTTTTTTTATCATTATATCAACTCAATAAGTTAATAATGTTTATATTTGAAAGAAAGACTTTAAAATTCTGGAATATGAAACCAACAACCCAAAATATTTATTTGACCAAGATGAAAGACTTAAAGGGGCAATTAGCTATGAGAATTGAGATACTCACAAAAGTGATGAGTTTAGCTGTTCTTTCTCATTGTCCGCTGTGGACTTCTGTGAGAATCATTTTTATTTTATTGATAAAATAATTTACATAGAGTGAAATGTGCCATTCTTAAGGGTGCAATTTGATGAGTTTGCTAAAATCTATAAGTAATAACCAGCTCTCTAATCAGAGCATACAATATTTCCATTATCCCAGAAACACCCTTTGTATCTCTCTCCAGCCAATCTCCACCCTCCATATGCAATGATTCCTTATTATTTATGGTACCATACATTACATACATTAGTTTATCTTGTTCTTGAGCTCCATAGGAATGGATTTATTCAGTATATACTCTTTTAAACTTGACTTTTAGAGTTTCAATGTGTTTATTAATAATTTGCATAGTATATACCCTTTTTCTTTACTTGCAACTTACCTTTGCGGGTATATAAAGAAAATTTGTTGACGGCATATAATTAGGCCTTGTTTTTTTTAAATCAAGTTTTATCATTTTTTCATTTTAATGGGAGTTTTTATTTGATTTAGTTTTTTTTTTTACTTGTTTAATTTTAGCCAGTTATTTATAAATTTTGGTTTTGGTATATTAATTTGATACTACTTTTCTACCTGATCCATTTTGTGTTCTTTCCTACCTTTATTACACTCTTTTGGATTATTCCAATATTTTTTTTGGCCATTTCATTTGCTTTATATATTTAGGTATATTTCTATTTATTACTTTTATAGACTGAGTGCTGTATATATTAAAATGTTCATTCTTAAACATATAATGAATATTCTGAAGCTTCATGTAAAAATATATAAGTATATAATTCCATGTATTACCTCTGTACTTTGTGTTGTCATATAGTTTTTCTTTGCATGTACTATAAACTGTACAATGTTATTGTTTCTACTTCAGTTAGTTGACTTTCAAAAAATAAAGATAATGCAAAATAGTAATATTTGTCTATATTTACCTCTTTTGGTTTTCTTTATTATTTTGTGCAGATCTGAGTTTCCCTGTGGCATCATTTTTCTTCTACCTGAAATGATTCTTCTAACATTCCTTGTTGTACAGATCTGCTGGCAACATGCTTTTCATTTTACATAACTTTTTGAAGGATATTTTTGCTTGATATAGAACACTGGGTAGATAATGTTTATAGTTATTGTTCCAGCACTTCACAGGTTTTGTTTCATTATATATTTTTTCTCTCTCTATTTTTAATGAGGAGGCAGATGTGATTCATATATTTGTTCCTCCATAAGTATGTGCCTTTTATTCTTCTTTCAGCATTCTATTTCTTATCTTTAATTTTCAGCAGTCTGATAGTTATATGTGTAGGAGTTGTTTAAACAAGCTACCTGGGTCAGTAGGTTCACAAAGTTGGGGAAATTTTGCCCATCATTCTTGAACCCTTTTTCTCAACGACTTTTCTTTCCTTTTCTATGAAACATCAATGACATGTATCAATATACTACTTGATATTTTAACATTGGTTACTGAGCCTCTTTTTTTTTCTTCTCAGTTTTATTCCTTAGATTTGATAATGTCTGTTGGACTGTGTTCAAATTCACTAACATTTTCTCATGCTAGATCTCATCTCCTACTAAGCTTGTTCATTACATTTTTCATTTCAGACATAGCATTTTGGTTTTTTGTGTTTCTATTTGGTATGCTTTCATAGTTTTCTTTTATCAGTTCTGGGAGTCACCATTTGCTCATTCGTGTCCAGTGTTTCCCTGTAACACCTTTATTGTGTTTATTAAAGCTGTTAAAAAAATTTTTTTTGATAATTTCTATGTCAGGGTTATCTTGGGATATGTTTCTATGCCCTCTTTTTTCCTTGATTGTGGATCACATGCTTTGCATGTCTCCCTTTTTTTTATTGTATAGCGTCTAGTGAGGGTAGATTATACATTATAGTTAGTCTTGGATATGTTGGAACTCCAACATCTTTCATTCTCACATGGCCTCTGGTATCTCCATTAGTTTTCATCCTGCAGCAGTTACTCTCTATTTGGTCTTATTGAGATTCACTATGTACATGTGCAGCCCTGTCTTCAAGCAATAATGTGCAGGAAACCTTGTGCAAAATTCTGGGGCTACTGCTCTGCATATTCTACCTTTTCAATTACTTATTCTGCAAATTTCAGCCTATTCATGGGTCTAGAACTCCAATATCTGTTCTCCAGTTCAGCAAACTGTGTTCTGTTTGGCTTTTAATTTCCTGCATGTCAATCCAGAAAGGGACATGCATTTAGTCACTGCTGTGAACATGATGATAGCCTCCAGCATTTCCCTTTTCTAGTGATTACATATGTGTCAGTTCATTTCATCTGAGAATGAGAAGCCAGGATTTAGACATGCAAACGATGTGCTGGGGAAGGGACAATGAGGAATTCCAGGAGGCAGCCAGAGGAGATAGGGAGAACTATCAAAGTGTTATGCAAGTCTTGCTCTTGGGAAGGAAAAGGGAAAGGAGGAGATCTGTGTAGGAAATGCAATCTCAGCCTGTAGTACAATACTATGAGAGTTTCAGTCCACCATATGGAGATTCCTTGATGCAAAGTTACCCATCAGAGGACATTAGTATTTCTGCCATAATTATTCATTAGTTGGGAGCAGTCCATAGGAAGTATGGCCTTGGCAGGAGGAGGGGAGTAAATTCAGAGTGTAGCACGTGGGGTCTTCTCTCATTTACGCTTTCTGCAGCAGGACATGTGAGTAGGACATTTTCATGGCCACTTTCTACCACCCATCCCCAGGAGCTGGGCTGCATCTTGTAACAGTGTGCTAGCTTCCATTCAGGATTCCATCTTCTGTATCTGATGGGAAGTGAGTAAGCCAGTTCCAAGTCTTGATCTCACCCTCTGCTTTTTGGGACTAATCCTGGTGCCATTTGCATTATGTCACATTGTCTGAAAGGTAACCACTTCTGTAACTCTGAGTTAGTGCCTCTGGCAGCCTCGCCAATTTGCCCCTCATTATGACCTTTACATCCACTTTACCTCTGAAGGTTAGATGCTGACTTTGGCCTCTGTATTTCCAAGATTCTATAATCCTTCTTACCTTCAGAACATACAGTTCTGTAACAGCCTTATTACCAACAGAGGACAGTTGCCACTGAGCATCTAAAGAATGATGGTATTTCTCTTACCAGTGCATTTTATTGCTTTTTTAATTGGGTTTTTTTTGCAGGCTCTTTCTCAGAACACAGTAAACTGGTGGGTTTTCTTGCATTACACTGTATATACAGTAGCTTGGCCACTTTTGTGAATTTTTTAAATTCTTTTTTCCCCATAACTGCCATGGCAGTTTTGGATTTTCTGCTTTACTTTCATGGGCTATCACTAACTCCAAGCTTCAAGAACCATATTTGTAGTGTTCTCTGAGGTCTTTGTCATGTCAAATCCTTTATCATGGGATAGTTCTCCCTATCATAAACTGATGGATCACTATCCAATCTCATGTTCTACCTTTTTTGATATGGGTCCCTCAGACTGCAGTCCTAGTCACATTTCCCCTCCCAATGCATATTGACTAGGTCCTGCAGAACCCACTAGAAGTTTATTGGGAAGTGCCCCAAGGGGCCCTTAGGGTTACAGTCCCTCATTCCTTAGCATGCCTTGCACTGCCCCAGCTTGGGGGCTAAAACGGAGCCAAGTGCTGAGGTGTGTTCATGAGGTCTGTGAGGCAGCAATCACTGCATCATTTTCAAGCAATGGAGGCATTCTAACCCTTCCTAGGAAGGAAAGGGCCTCTTCTTCAAGCCCAGAGGATTCAAGGGGTCTGGAGTTAATGCTTATAAGTTAATCAAGCCAAATATCCCCAACTCAAGCTTCAGAGTCCACTCTTTCCAATCAGGGATCTATTACTGCCACAACGCTTGTTAGAGGGACTGACAGTTCAACCTTCTCTGGATGGCTTTCCACTAGTAGTATAATTAACTCCTGGACCAATTCTTAGTTTTCTTCCTGCCTCCCACTGCAGGAGATAAGAGTCTCTTTATAAGCTGCCAAGAAGGCCTTCTAAATTTTGAACTTCACCTTCAATTGATGATTAATCACCCACAGCCTTTTATTGGCCTTCTCTGATGCATCACAGTCATTCAGTAAGAGAAATCTGATGTGATTTCTTTCTAACTAATACTTCCCTCAGCCACTCGAAAACCTGAGACACTGCTCCTGTGAGTGCATTCATTTGCAGCAGCACATCAAACCGATGCACCACAGATGAGCGTTGTAACAAATGCGTCGCTGTGACTGCAGTGCTCCACCTGCCACCAGTGGTGCAGTCCTTGCCAGCTTGCTGGCAAGGAATGCAGTTTCATTATCCCATATTAAAACCTATTAACTTACTCCACTGCTGACACTAATTGTCTTAAGTCAGGATCTCCAGGATCGGACTCTGAGATGGAGATTTGCATGTAGGAAGTGTTTTGGTGGTACCCTCAATATTAGCATTTTGTAGGAGTATAGACACTAGAATCAGAAAAGAGAGAAGCTGAACTCCAATGCAGTTATAAGAATGAATTTATATAGCTTCATGGGAAGCACAAGAGTTGGAATGGCCCTTTAGAGTGGACTCACTTTGACGCAAGAGAGCCGTGACTTTACACTCCTGTGTTGACAGAGGGTAGGTTTCCACTTTTGGATGGGTCATGATCTTGATCTGAATATAGATGGTCTCTTCAGTTAAAGGAAATTTCTGGAGAGTGACTTAGCATTTGGCATTCCCAATAGGTGGGGGAATGGGTGTCTCAGTCCTGGGGGAGGAGTCTGAGTGACATATCATATTATCCACTATAGAAGGAACTGAGAATGACATTGTGTTGGTTGATCAGTCCTTGATTTTGCATTCCTAAAGATTTTAGGACCTTTTATCCTTCCTGTGTTTACTATAATTTCTGGGAATATTAAATAAGGTGTTTCAGTTTTTTTTAGGCTTATTCTATACTGTCATTAATGTTAATGCATGTAATGGCTATTTTAAGTTCTACCTGTTGGAGTTATTTAAAATTTCTATGAGAATAACAATATATTTCTTCCAGAAGCCCACATTTTACAGCAAAAAAGGCAGCTTATTTCTGACCACCTCTTAAAAAACTAAATTCAGCAAGCCCAATATCTCTGTAGGCTTTAGAAAAATAGGCTGTTTAATTAATTCTAGGAGGCTTAAATGAAAAGAAAAATAAGTAAATATATATATATACCATATACAATTTTAAATGGATCTTGTTCATTCTGCTGTTTGAAGCAACCCATTATTAATTTTGGAAATCCTTTACAATATTTAACTTTCAGATCACTTTTAATGCCACTGAGATTTACTGTCTAAATGAAACAATCATAATAAGAGACAGTCATGTAAGTGGCAAGCACTTCTGCTCTACTTTCTCTGCAGTGATATACTAAGGCTCAGGTCCATTAATCCAGGCACCATGGTATAGGATCATCCCATGGCTCATAGCACAAAACCCCAAAGATGCTTTGTGCAGAATCACACTCTAATATGATATTAAAAGCCCCATCATAAGGTAATGTATAACATTATGGTTTGAAGAAAGAATATTTTTTTTGTAAGAGATTGCACATTCAAACATATTGAATGCTCAATGTAGCATTTATTTGGATGGGCAATGAAAGATTCATATAAATATTCGTGAATGATCACACGATTGCACATAATGTTCAGCAACACTTACCTAAATGTTTTCATACTGCCATGAGATAGATTCATATATAAAGCCTGCAAGCTCACATTTGAATGTATGATTAATGAAAATAGATCTATTTGATATTATTCTAACATCATATACTCACCCTATGTGTACAGAAACTCACATAGGTCTTTGTATCAGTTAGAAATATAAAAATAAAATACAGTATTAAGAGCTATAAGAATATTTTACAGGTTGTTCTGAAAGAATGAAGAAATTAAAATACAAGTGACTTAGGAGCCATTTAATTATTTTTTCATAAATTAATGAGAGACTGCTTTTGAATGAGTGTTTTAGAACCTGTGAAAATGGAGGTGGCTCAGTTATCTTTGAGAACTTGCAAGGTGCTGTGTTTAACACAAAAGGTACACGATTCTGCTTCTTTATTCAGTTTCATCAAGTGTGTCTGCATAGCTGAACCAAAATATTCCAAATCACTGGATAAGGCACTTAACTTTGAGGATGGAGGATAAGAATCAAGGGAGCAGAGGAATTTTATACATCCCAAGTATTCTGGGAGAAAGTGAAAAAAAATAAAGTAGCTAGGGAGAATTCCTCAAAAATCAACCAGGAACCTACCAATTCTTTGGCTGTTGTCTTAGAACTGGTAAAGGTTTAGAAAAAGCCAAAAAAATAAAAAATTCAGTCTGATTCCTGTGGATTGGGAGTCAGAATAGGAACTCTTTTCATGAAGTTAATTATTTAATTATTGCTGTGTATAATATTGCTTTCACTTTAGGAATGTTTACACCAAAGGCTGAGGTTGAACATCTCTATCCCTTGTGTGATTAAAAATGCTAATTAATTATCACACTAATTGTAGGGTTTTCACATGTGATTCTTTGAAGGTTCTGAAGTCATTAGTTCTCATGAGTCTTCACAGCTATCCTTATAAGGCATTGGCATGTAAGCTTGTAGGACAATAGGAGACACCTTAGAGATTAAAAATAGAATAGAAAAACTGTACTTTTGTTTTCTTTATCTCAGCTTCTTGAGTGTTTTCCATTCTTATGCATTAATTATAACCCTTGCCACCTCCTTCTCATAAAACCTCTCTCCATTACTTCCTATATAATGAGCATGTCTTGGAAAAAGAGAAGAACATGTCTTTATTTGGTTATTAAACATATTTATTGTAACTTGTCTCTTCTTATTAGTATTTTAATAAGGCCTAAGGAATTAATATAATGCTATTGTGACGGTTAATTTTATGTGTCAACTTAGTGTTTTGGGAAGAAATTAATATTTAAATTGATGAACTTTAGGCAAATCAGGTTGTTCTTTACTATGGTGGGCCTCATCAAATCAACTGAAGGCCTGAATAGAACAAAAAGATCAACCTCCCTGAGAAGGAGAGAATTCTTTAGATGACTGTTCATGGATCTCATCTGCACCATTGGCCCTATACGTCTTGAGCCTGAAGGTCTACAAAGCATATTTCGGACCTACTAGATTCCATTATTGTATGATTCAGTTCCTTATAATAAATCCTTCTCTGTCTTTGGTCTCTTACTTTCTCTCCATGTATATCTTACTGGTCTGTATCTCTAGAGAACTCTTACTAATACATCTATCATATAAAATTTGGATAATCAAATAAGATAGACATTTATTTCAGAAATTTAATAATGATTATATTGTTAGTTTCTATCTATGCTTATATCTAGGTCCTTAAACTCTCTCTGCTTGGAAAGCAGAGTTTGCTTAGTGCTTGCATTGCCAGGGCAGGTTTATGACTGCACACCAGCTATCTCTCTCAAGAAACTGACAATGAAGACAGTTTATTTAATATTTTGAAATCTCAAAATACAGCAATAGCAAATGGCAAAGGAAGAAAGATAGAATTAAAAATGACTGGAAATATTAATATCATCTATTTCAGTAAATAAATGACAATATTTAGGTATAAAACAGCTAGATAAGGCAAACATTATGGAAGTCACTATTAAAACTTGAGTTTTTGAGCCCTGAGGCACTTCCCTGCACACCTCCAGCATGCCCACATACTTGGCCCAACAGCCTCAGACTTTGCTGCCCGGCAGGCAGATGGAGGATTTCCCAGATGTCTTGAACCTGTCTCAGCCCAGGAGAGAGACTCCTATAGGAGCCAACTCCAGTGCACCTTCCTCCTGACATGTGGCCCAGATGGGTGCCTGCAACCTGCTGCCACCCTGTAAGCATGAGAGGGCACCACTGTGCTCCTGCCCCAGAGTTGTAAACCCACTCGGCCCATGTTTTCAACCCAGCAGCTCCGTCATTGCTTCAGGGAAGGCAGAGGGGGCTCCACAAACAATGATCCCAGCAGGAACACTGCTGCTCTTATCACAAAAGGCTGGCTGAAGCAAATTGCTGTCCCCAGATAGACAGAAAGGCGGCCCTGCCCATTGCTCAACAACAGCAACTGGGGCTCTACCACAAAGGAGAACCAGGTACTGGAGAATAAAGAGTCTTGAGCTTCTGGGCACCACAGGAACCTTCTTCATAAAGACACTACTCTCTAGACTAGGAGGCATAGAGGATTTATCTAATACAAAGGCAGAAATGCAGAAACTCTGACTAAATGAAGAGGAAGAGGATTATGTTCCAAACAAAACTATAGGATAAGACACCAGTAAGAGGACTAAATGAAATGAAGATCACCAATATTCTCAATAATGATTTCAAAGTAACAAGTCATAAATATGCTTACTGATCTGCAGAAAAGTATTGAAGATCAGGGAAGACTTCCACAAAGAGACAGAAGATTTGAAAAAGCCATTCAGAGATGAAGAATACAGTAACTGAAGTGAAATATACAATGGAGGGAATGAATAATAGATTGATGCAAGTAGATGACATAATAAATGAGATGGAAATTAGAGTACAGGAAAATAGCAAAGCTGAGGAACAGAGAGAGAAATTAATCTCTAGGAATGAAAGAATGCTAAGAGAGGTGTATGATAATTCCAAACAAAAGAAATTATCAGAATAGGGGTACCAGAAGAAGAGAAACAAAAGAATAGAAAGTGTCCCTGAGGAAATAATTATTGAAAACTTTAATAATCTGGGAAAGGAAATAGACATTCAGGTGTGAAGATGCAGAGTCCCTAGCAACAGACACCCCAGGAAGACAACACCAAACTGTATAATTATTAAAATGACAAAGATTAAGAATAAGGAGAGAGTACTGAAAGGAGCCAGAGAAAGACAAAACATTATAAGGGAAACTCCATCAGTCTGTCAGCAGACTTCTCACAGAAATTTTATAGGCCAGAAGGGAGTGGGATGAAATATTAATGTATTGAAACAGAAGGACCTTGAACCAAGAATCCTCTACCCAGCAAGATTATCATTCAGATTTGAAACACATTAAACAATTTCCAGATAAGGAAAGCCTCAAGGAATTTTTACCCACTAAAGCAGCATTATAGGATATGTTAAAGGGATTGCTGTAAGTGGAAATGTTACTAAGGCTAAATAGTTTACACCAGTGAAAATAAGCCCACAGTAAAAGTAGTAGACAGTTACTTACCAAGCAAGTATGAATTAAAACAAAAGTAGTAAAACCAAATATACACAAAATCAGTCAAGAGATACACAAAAAGTGCATATTATGACATCTAATATATAAAACTGTGGAGGAGGAAGAAGAACTAAGAAGTACTTTTAGGCTGTGTTTGAAATAGAGCAATAATCAACTTAATATACACTATTATATAGCCAGGAAGCTATCCTTGAAATTTATGGTAACCACAAACCTAAAGCCTGTAATAGATACACAGAATATTAAAAAAGAGGGATCTAATCACAGCACTAAAGAAAATCATCAAATAACAAGAGAAGAGTATTAAGAGAAGAAGAAAGAAGCAGATAGGAACTACAAAAACATCCAGAAAATAATAAAATGGCAATAAGTACATACCTTTCAATAATTACCTTAAATATAAATGGACTAACTGAACCAATCAAGGGGCATAGGCAGAATGGATAAAGAAACAACACCCATCTATATGCTGCCTCCAAGAGACCCAAAGACAAACACAGATTAAAAGTAAAAGAATGGAAAAAGATATTTCATGCAAATAATAGAGAGAAGAAAGCAGGAGTAACAGTACTAAGACAAAATAGCCTTCAAAATAAAGTAACAAGAGACAGGGACATTACAGAATGATAAAGGGGCCAGTCCAACAAGAAGATATAACCATCATAAATATCTATGCACCCAATAGAGGAGCACCTAAATATGTAAAACAAATACTAATACAATTAAAGAGGGAAATAGAGTGCAACACATTCATTTTAGGAGACTTTAACAAACCACTCACATCGATAGACAGATCCACCAAACAAAATAAGTAAGGAAATAGAGGCATTAAACAATACATTAGATCAGATAGATTTAACAGGTATCTGAACAACATTCCACCCCAAAGCAGCAATATACCTGTTTTTCTCAAGTGCACATGGAATGTGGTACAGAATAGATCACATACTAGGCCACAAAAAGAGCCTCAATAAATTTAAAAAGATTGACATATCAAGAAATTTCTCATACCACAATGTTATGAAACTAGAAATAAACAAAAAAGCCAACAAATACACAGAGGCTTAACAACATGCTTCTAAATAATATTGAATCAGTGACCAAATTAAAATAGAAATCAAGCAACACATAGAGACAAATTAAAACAAAAATACAATAGTCCAGAATTTGTGGGGTGCTGCAAAAGTGATTCTAAGAGGGAAGTACATAGCAATGAAGGCCTTGCTCAAGAAACATGAACAATCCCATATAAACAGAACTCAAAACGAAAGAAACCAGAAAAAAAAGAACAAATGAAACCCAAAAATAGTAGAAGGAGGAACATAATAATTGTCAGAGCAGAAATAAATAGAGAAGAATAACACAATAGGAAAAAAACCCTATGAAACTAAAGAGTTGGTTCTTTGAGAAGATAAACAAAATAGATAAGCCCTAGCCTGACTTATTGAGAAAATAAGAGAGATTACACAAACAAAATCAGAAATGAAGAAGAAATAGTCACAATGATATCACAGAAATACAAAGAATTATTAGAGAATTCTATGAAAAATTATATGCCAATAAATTGTACAACCTAGAAGAAATGGCCAAATTTCTAGAAAAATACAATCTTCCATGACTTACGCAGAAAGAAAAAAAATCTGAACAGACCAATTACCAGCAATGAAATCAAATTGGCAGTCAAAAACTTCCAACAAACAAAAGTCCAGAACCACATGGCTTCACAGCCAAATTCTACCAAACATTTAAAGAATTAATATCCATTCTTCTTAAAGTATTCCAAAAGCTAGAAGACAAGGGAATATTTCCAAACTTGTTCTATGAGGCCAGCATCACTCTAATACCAAAATCAGACAAAGATACTACACATAAAGAAAATTTGGACCAATAGCCATGAATATAGATGCAATATTCCTCAACAAAATATTAGAAAAATGAATTCAAAAATACATTCGAAGTATCACCCATCATGACCAAGTGGGATTTATTCCAGGGATGCAAGGACGGTACAATATTTATAAATCAATCATCATAGTGGCAAAATTGCAATATTTCCAAAATATCTCACCTTGCCTTAGTGCATCTCCATATAAATAGGTGTTTCCAAGGGGTGGGGAGAAGTAGTCCATCTCCATATCAATAGGTGATTACAATGTAGGGGTGGAGAGCCAGTGGACACATAGACCAGGGAGGTATTTTTGGCTTCTTTGCAACCTGGTCACAAGAGACATGGGTGAGCAGCAGTAGGCAACTACGTATAAGCAATAAAGAGGTTTCCCCCACTTTCTTTCTCCCTTTGACTGATTTCGGCTTCAAAGGTTTATTTGCCCTGGGCTGGGAACATATTTCCTCCCAGAGTTATAATCATACACCACATTAACAAAAAGAAGGTTAAAAACCACACGATTATCTCAATAGATGCTGAAAAATCATTTGACAAAATACAAATTCCATTCATGATAAAAGCTCTCAACAAAATGGGTAAAGGGTATGTACCTCAACGTAATAAAGGCCACATATGACAAACCCACAACTAGCATCATACTCAATAGTGAGAAGCTTTTCCTCTAAGATCAGGAACAAGACAAAGATGTCCACTCTCACCACTATTATTTAACATAGTACTGGAGGTTCAAGCCATAGCAATCAGACAAGATGAAAATAAAAGGCATTCAAATTGCTAAGGAAGAAGTAAAACTGTTTCTATTTGTAGATGACATGATGCTGTATATAGTAAACCCTAAAGAGTCCACCAAAAAACAATTAGAACTAATAACTGGATTCAGCAAAATTGCAGGGATACAAAATTAATACACAGAAATCTGTTGCATTCCTATATACTAATGATGAACTAGCAGAAAGAGAAATCAGGAAAACAGTTCCATTTACAATTACATCAAAAAGAATGAAAGTCTAGGAAAAAACCTAACCAAGGAGGTGAAAAAAACCTGTACTCTGAAAACTGTAAGATATTCATGAAAGAAAAGAAGATACAAATAAATGAAAATCTATACCATGCTCATAGATAGGAAGAATTAATATTGTCAAAATGGCCAATCTGCCCAAAGCAATTTACAGACTCAATGCAATCCCTATCAAAATATCTACAGTATTCTTCAGTGAAATAGAACAAATAGTTCTAAAATTAATATAGAATCAGAAAAGACCCTGAATAGTTAAAGCCATCCTGAGAAAGAGGAACAAAGCCATGGGTGTTTATGCTCCCTGACTTCAAGCTCTACTACAAAGCTACAGTAAACAAGCAGTATGGTACTGACAGAAGAGCAAACCAATATATGGATGGACAGTATAGAGAGCCCAGATATAAACCCATCCATGTATGGTCAATTAATATAAAATAAAGGAGCCATGGATATACAATGGAGAGAAGACAGCCTTTTCAATAACTGGTGTTGGTAAAACTGGATAGCTATATGCAAGAGAATGAAACTGTATTCTGTCTAAGTCCATACACAAAAGTAATCTTAAAATGGATAAAGACCTAAATGTAACACATGAAGCCCTACAAACTCTTAGAAGAAAACAGGTAAAAATCCCTTGATAATATAATACATAAGCATAAACAATTTTTTCCTGGACTCATCTCCGTGGGCAAGGAAACAGAATTAAAAAAATGAACAAGTGGGATTACATCAAATTAAAAAGCTTCTGTAAAGCAAAGGACACCATTAGTAGAAGAAAAAGGGAACCTACAGTATGGGAAAATATATTCATAATTGATTTGTCTTATAAGGGTTTAACATCTAAAATATACAAAGAACTCATATGCCTCAACACCAGATAAAACACATAACCCAGTTGAGAAAGGAGCAGAGGACCTGAAGACACATTTCTCCGAAGAAGAAATACATAAGGCCAATAGGCACATGAAAAGATGCCCTACATTGCTAATCATCAGGGAAATGCAAATCAAAACCACAAACATCACCTCACACCAGTTAGAATAACCACTATTCAAAAGACAACAAATGCCAAGTGTTGGCAACGATGTGGAGAAAAGGAACCTTCCTGCACTTTTAGTACAAATGCCAGTTGGTGTAGCCACTGTGAAAAGAAGTGTGGAGGTTTCTTAAAAAATTAAAAATAGAAATACCACACAACTTTGTAATCCCACTTCTAGGAGTTAACCCGAAGAAATCAAAATCCTGATTCAAAAATATATGTGCAACCCTATGTTTATTGACACAATTTTTACAATAGCCAAGTTAAGGAACCAACCAAAGTGTCCATCAATAGATGAATAGTTAAAGAAGATGTTGAATATATACACAACGGAAAATATTTTTATCACTTATTCTTTTATTAGCTTCTCCTAAGTATTATTTTTTTATAATTTATTTTGGATCATTAATCTACAATTACATGTGCAATATTATGGTGATTAAACTACCCCCTTCATCAACCCCATTAGTCACTGTCCATCAGCGTAGTGAGATGCTATAGAGTGACTACCTGTCTTCTCTGAGTTGTACAGCCGTCCCCATGCCCCCCCCAACATTACATCTGCAATCATAATGCCCCTTTTTCCCTCTTATCCCTCCTTTCCCACCCATCTTTCCCAGTCCCTTTCCCTTTGGTAACTATTAGTCCGTTCTTGGGTTCTGTGAGTCTGCTGCTGTTTTGTTCCTTCAGTTTTTTTCTTGGTTCTTATACTCCACATATGAGTGAAATCATTGGATACTTGTCTTTTTCGGCTTGGCTTATTTCACTGAGCATAATACCCTCTAGCTCCATCCATGTTGTTGCAAATGGTAGGATTTGTTTTCTTCTTATGGCTGTATAATATTCCATTGTGTATAGGTACTACATCTTCTTTATCTATTCATCTACTGATGGACACTTAGGTTGCTTCCATTTCTTGTCTATTGTAAATAGTGCTGCGATAAACATAGGGGTGCATCTATCTTTTTCAAACTGGGCTGCTGTATTCTTAGAGTAAATTCCTAGGAGTGGAATTCCTGGGTCAAATGGTTTTTCTATTTTGAGTTTTTTGAGGAACCTCCATACTGCTTTTCACAATGGTTGAACTAATTTGCATTCCCACCAGCAGTGCAGGAGGGTTCCCTTTTTTCCACATCCTCGCCAACATTTGTTGTTGTTTGTGTTTTGGATGTTGGCCATCCTCACTGATGTGAGGTGATATCTCATTGTGGTTTTAATCTGCATTTCTCTGACGATTAGCGATGTGGAGCATCTTTTCATGTGCCTGTTGGCCATCTGAATTTCTTCTTTAGAGAAGTGTCTATTCATGTCTTCTGCCCATTTCTTAATTGGATTATTTGCTTTTTGTTTGTTAAGGTGCATGAGTTCTTTATATATTTTGGATGTCAACCCCTTATCAGATATGTTATTTATGAATAAATTCTCCCGTACTGTAGGATGTCTTTTTGTTCTACTGATGGTGTCCTTTGCTGTACAGAAGCTTTCCAGCTTGATATAGTCCCACTTGTTCATTTTTGCTTTTGTTTCCCTTGCCCTGGGAGATATGTTCATGAAGAAGTCGCTCATGTTTATATCCAAGAGATTTTTGCCTATGTTTTTTCTAAGAGTTTTATGGTTTCATGACTTACATTCAGTTCTTTGATCCACCTTGAGTTTACCTTTGTGCATGGGGTTAGACTACAGTCCAGTTTCATTTTCCTACATGTAGCTGTCCAGTTTTCCAACACCAGCAGCTGAAGAGGCTGTCATCTCCCCATTGTATATCCAAGGTTACTGTATCAAATATTAATTGACTGTATATGTTTGGGTTAATGTTTGGATTTTCTATTCTATTCCACTGGTCTGTGGGTGTGTTTTTGTACCAATACCAAATTGTCTTGATTACTGTGGCTTTGTAGTAGAGCTTAAAGTCAGGGAGCGTAATTCATCCTGTTTTATTCCTCCTTCTCAGGATTGCTTTGCCTATTCGGGGTCTTTTGTGGTTCCATATGAATTTTAGAATTATTTGTTACAGTTTATTGAAGAAAGCTGTTGGTAGATTGATAGGGATTGCGTTGAATCTGTAGATTGCTTTAGGTAGTATAGCCATTTTGACAATATTTATTCTTCCTAGCCACGAGCATGGAATGCATTTCCATTTGTTAGGATCCTCTTTAATTTCTCTTAGGAGTGTCTTGTAGTTTTCAGAGTACAGGTCTTTCACTTCCTTCGTTAGGTTTATTCCTAGGTATTTTATTCTTTTTGATGCAATTGTGAACGGAATTGTTTTCCTGATTTCTCTTTCTGTTAGTCCATCATTAGTGTATAGGAAAGCAACAGATTTCTGTGTGCTAATTTTGTATCCTGCAACTTTGCTGAATTCAGATATTAATTCTAGTAGTTTTGGAGTGGAGTCTTTAGAGTTCTTTATGTACAATATCATGTCATCCACAAATAGTGACAATTCGACTTCTTCTTTACCAATATGGATGCCCTGTATGTCTTTGTTTTGTCTGATTGCCGTGGCTAGGACCTCCAGTACTATGTTGAATAACAGTGAAGAGAGTGGGCATCCCTGTCTTATTCCCGATATTAGATGAAAAGCTTTCAGAGTCTCACTGTTAAGTATGATGTTAGCTGTGGGTTTGTCATATATGGCCTTTATGATGTTGAGGTACTTGCCATCTATACCCATTTTGTTGAGAGTTTTAATCAGGAATAAATGCTGAATTTTGTCAAATGCTTTTTCAGCATCTATGGAGATGATCATGTGCTTTTTATTCTTCTTTTTGTTGATGTGGTGGATGATGTTGATGGATTTTCGAATGTTGTACCATCCTTGCATCCCTCGGATGAATCCCACTTGATAATGGTGTATGACCCTCTTGATGTATTTTTGAATTCGGTTTGCTAATATTTTGTTGAGTATTTTTGCATCTACGTTCATCAGGGATATTGGTCTGGAATTTCTTTTTTGGTGAGGTCTTTGCCAGCTTTGGTATTACAGTGATGCTGGCTTCATAGAATGAGTTTGGAAGTACTCGCTCCTCTTCTATTTTTTGAAAACGTTAAGGAGAATGGGTGTTATTTCTTCTCTATATGTATGGTAGAATTCCGAGGTGAATCCATCTCGTCCGGGGGTTTTGTTTTTGGGTAGTTTTTTGATTACGGATTCAATTTCGTTTCTTGTGATTGGTCTGTGTAGTTTTTCTGTTTCTTGCTTGGTCAGTCTCGGAACGTTGTATTTTTCTAAGAAGTCGCCCATTTCTTCTAGGTTTTCCAGCTTGTTAGCATATAGATTCTCATAATATTCTCTTATAATTCTTTGTATTTCTGTGGGGTCCGTCGCTATTTTTCCTTTCTCATTTCTGATTCTGTTTATGTGCGTAGATTATCGTTTTCTCTTAATGAGTCTGGCTAGGGGTTTATCTATTTTGTTTATTTTTTCAAAGAACAAGTTCTTGGTTTCATGGATTTTTTCTATTATTTTATTCTTCTCAGTTTTATTTATTTCTTCTCTGATCTTTATTTTGTTCCTCCTTCTGGTGACTTTGGGCCTCATTTGTTCTTCTTTTTCCAATTTCAGTGATTGTTTCTTTAGACTTTTCATTTGGAAATATTCTTCCTTCTTTAAATAGGCCTGGATTGCAACATACTTTCCTCTTAGAACTGCGTTTGCTGCGTCCCACGGAAGTTGTGGCTTTGTGTTGTTGTTATCATTAATCTCCATATGTTCTTTCGTTTGTTTTGATTTGGTCGTTAAACCATTGATTAGTTAGGAAAATGTTGTTAAGTCTCCATGTATTTGTGAGCTTTTTTGATTTCTTTCTAAAGTTTATTTCTAGTTTTATACCTTTGTGATCTGAGCAGTTGGTTGGTAGAATTTCAATATTTTTGAATTTACTGAGGTTCTTTTTGTGGCCTAGTATGTGTTCTATTCTGGAAAATGTTCCATGTGCACCTGAGAGAAATGTGTATCCTGCTACTTTTAGGTGCAGACTTCTGTAGATATCTGTTAGGTCCATCTGTTCTAGTGTGTTGTTCAGTGCCTTGGTGTCTTTACTTATTCTCTCTCTGGTTGGATCTATCCTTTGGAGTGAGTGGTGTGTTGAAGTCTCCTAAAATGAATGCATTGCTGTCTATTTCCTCCTTTAATTCTGTTAGTATTTGTTTCAGATATGCCGGCGCTCCTGTGTTGGGTGCATATATATTTATAATGGTTATATCTTCTTGTTGGACTGGCCCCTTTATCATTATGTAATGTCCTTCTTTTCTCTTGCTACTTTCTTCATTTTGAAGGCTATTTTGTCTGATACAAGTACTGCAACACCTGCTTTTTTTTCCTTGTTGTTTGCATGAAATATCCTTTTCCATCCCTTTACTTTTAGTCTGTGTATATCTTTGGGTTTAAAGTGAGTCTCTTGAAGGCAGCATATAGATGGGTCTTGTTTTTTTATCGATTCAGTGACTCTATGTCTTTTGACTGGTGCATTCAGTCCATTTACATTTAGGGTGATTATGTTTAGGTATGTACTTACTGGCATTACAGGCTTCAGTTTTGTGGTTACCAAAGGTTCAAGGTTAACTTCCCTACTATCTAAAAGTCTAACAACTAACTCAATATGCTATTACAAACACAATCTAAAGGTTCTTTGTTTGTTTGTTTGTTTCCTCCTTTTTCTTTCTATTCCATTCTTTATGTATTAGGTATCATATTCTGTACTGTTTGTCTTTGGGAATAGTCAATTTAATTTTGCATTTTTTTGCATTTTTTTAGTAATTTGCTGTTCAATTTTCTTTACCATGGTTTTATTACCTCTGCTGACAGCTATTAATCTGTAGGAACACTTCCATCTATAGCCGTCCTTCCAAAATACACTGTAGAGATGGTTTGTGGGAGGTAAATTCTCTCAGCTTTTGCTTATCTGGGAATTGTTTAATCCCTCCTTCAAATTTAAATGATAAACTTGCCGGATAAAGTAATCTTTGTTCAAGTCCCTTCTGCTTCATTGCATTAAATACATCATGCCACTCACTTCTGGCCTGTAAGGTTTCTGCTGAGAGGTCTGATGATAGCCTGATGGGTTTTCCTTTGTATGTGATCCTATTTCTTTCTCTGGCTGCTTTTAATAGTCTGTACTTATCCTTGATCTTTGCCATTTTAATTACTATATGTCTTCCTGTTCTCTTTCTTGGGTCCCTTGTGTTGGGAGATCTGCACACCTCCATGGCCTGAGAGACTATCTCCTTCTCAGATTGGGGAAGTTTTCAGCAATCACCTCCTCAAAGACGCTTTCTATCCCTTTTTCTCTCTCTTCTTTCTCTGGTACCCCTATAATGCGAATATTGTTCCGTTTGGATTGGTCACACAGTTCTCTCAATATTCTTTCATTCTTAGAGATACTTTTTCTCTCTGTGTCTCAGCTTCTTTATATTCCTCTTCTCTAGTTCCTATTTCATTTATTGTCTCCTCCACCATATCCAATCTACTTTTAATACCATCCATTGTGTTCTTCAATGATTGGATCTCTGACCGGAATTCATTCGTGAGTTCTTGAATATCTTTCTGTACCTCCATGAGCATGTTAATGATTTTTATTTTGAACTCCCTTTCAGGGAGAGTCATAAGGTCCATACCATTTCAATCTTTCTCAGGAGTTGTGTTCATAATTTTACTCTGGACCAGGTTCCTTTGGCGTTTCATATTGGTGTACGGCACCCTGTAGTGTCCAGAAGCTCTACTCTCTGGAGCTGCTCAGCCCCTGAAGCAATGCAGGGATTGTAGGGGAGTAGTTTTGGTGCCTCAGTGGAGGAAAGGGCTGTTTCCTGGTTCCTGGCTGCTGTGCCTGTCTCCACTGCCTGAACCAGTGGGCTGAGCACACAGGTATAAGCCTCTGTGCTTTGCTTTTTTAGTTGCTATAGACAGATCTTCCCTCTGGCTGGCCTAACACCAGGGAAGGATTTCCTGGTTTGCAAGCCTGGTGGGGCCAGCCAGTAGGAAGGCGCACAAGTCTGGCTCTCACAGATGGGGTTCTTGGAGCTGTGCAGGCAGCCAGGGAGCTGGAGCACCTGAAGATCGTGAAATCTCCCAACCTGCTGGGCAGAGTGCACCTGGACAATTTTGTCTGCCTGTCCTTTCTCTTGACCAGTAAGCTCCGTGCAATCCTTGCTCTTTTAGCAGCTTTCTTGCTATGAGCTTCTTTGTTAGGAAGTCTCTGTGACTGCCCACCCTTCTTTTGTCCCCGAGAAGCTGGGTATGGATACCTGCTTTCACAAGCAGCTGGATTCTTAGTCTCTCCAGGAATTCTGCCTGGCTTAGCTTTCCAACCCCCTAATTACAAGTGTATCATGCAAGCACCATGTAATGTAGGTTTGTGCTCCTAGAGCAGATCTCCAGAGTTAGGTATTCAGCAGTCCCACATCTCCTCTCCCTCCCTGCTCCATTCCTGTTCCTCCCACTGGTGAGCTGGGGTGGGGGAAGGGCTTGGATCCCGCAGGACCACAGCTTTAGTACATTACTTTTCTGTGAGGGCTGCTCTTGTCTCCAGGTGTATGCAGTTTGTTGCCATCCTCTTTCCCATTACTCTTCCAAGAGTAGTTGATGTAGCTTTATTTTCATATTACATGAGGTTTTAGGAGGAAGCCTCTGTCTCACCTCTCATGCCGCCATCTTTAATCGAAATCACACACAATGGAATATTATTCAGCCATTAATAAAGGAAATCCTGCCACTTGCAAAAACAGACAGATACTGAAGGTATTATGTAAAGTGAAATAAGTCAGGTGGAGAAAGACAAATATATATGATTTCACTTATTTGTGGGATATAAAAACAAAACAAAACAAAATGAATTAAGTAGCAGTAGACTCATAGACACTGAGAAGTAGCCTACTTGTGGCTACCGTGGTGAATTATTGGGGTGGGTGAAGTGTGAAGGAGATAAAGGGGCACAAAAATTCTCAATCATAACATAACTTACATATATATATGTATAAAGCATAATATAATGGGACAGTAGTACAGCATGGAGAATATAGGCAGTGATTCCATAACAATTTCCTATGTTGACAGATAGTAACTGCACTAGTGGGGGTGAGCATTTAATAATATTGATAATGGTTGAACCATTGTATTGTATAGTTGAAGCCAATATCAGATTGTATATCAATAATACGTGAGTTAAAAAAAAAGAACTTGAATTTTCTTCCAAATTTTTCATTATAACCCCTTCCTAGCTGGGATAATCATTCAGAATATACAATGAAATTTTAAACTTTTTAATAGTTTTACATAACTGTGTTTTTAATTATCCAAACAAGCAACATACACACCTAATGCATAAGAACATTTTTGTTTGTAGCCACTGTTCCTAAGATATACATCAAAAGTTGGACTCTACCCACCTAAAACACTGAAACACTTCTACAGCTTTTAACTTCTTGAAGATTATAGGGAAGCAATAATCTATCTATTCTGTTTTTTGTTTTTGTTTTTTTCAGAAATGCCATAAAGTGTTCCTCAAGAAAAATGTGTGTAGATTTCCAGTTTCTTGATTAAAAGCTTCTTCGCAAAAGTTACTTAGAGGCTTTTAACTCTTCTCAGTAAGATCTTACTTCTTTCCATAAACCACTAGGAAATTAAACAAAACATTTATTTTGAGACACAGGACACAGTCATAGGACTGTGAGATAAGAGAAAGGAGCTAACTGCTCTCAATCATCCTGGATTTCTGCCTACAGGCAATTTCTAAACCTGAGCTGGGAGGGCCAACCAGAAAGACCTGTGTGGTGGAGTTTTTGATTGGGAGAGTCAGAGTTTGGAGTATGGAGAAGCTGAGGTAGCTAAAATAGTTGGAAGCAGATTACCAGTGAGCAGGGAGTTACACAGGGAAAGAACTCTGGAAATCCGCCTAAGGATCCTTTGGAATCTTAGCCTGCATGCCAGTCGGCATGTTTAAGGTGAAACTTCATGAGCACGCAAAGGAAAATTTCAGAGGAATGAATAATTGCCAAATTTCTGTAGGCAAACAATTGCTGTACTTCAAACAGGGCCATGGGTCTTTCCAAAACCCAGCAATGCAAGTGAAGAAACCTCATTAAACCTATGGGCCATTTAGTAGAGTTGCCAGAAAGGCCATGCTTTAGTAATTAGGATGAACTACTCTCATAGCATAGACTACTGGGATCAGGGTCAGCAAACAAAGGACTGAGTCTGACCCACTGCCCGATTTAGTAAATCAAATTTTACTGGAATTTCTCAATCATTTTAGATCATCTATAGAAGTTTTTGCATTACAACAATAAAGTTGATTCGCTGAGAGAGAGACCAATGGCCAACAAAACTCAAAATAGATAACTGGCCTTTTATAGAAAGTTTGCTGATTCCTCCTCTAAAATTACTCTGACCAAAAGGATTTTCATGAAACTCAACAGCCTGTCAGAACAAAGGCCAACATTGTTAAAAGTCAGGCAACAAAATTCAGTAACCAACAATTTAGTATTTACAACGTCTTTCAGTTAAATACATTTTCAGGTTTCAACCAAGATGGCAACAAAGCAAGCTCCTGAACTCCCACCTTCATGGGCACAGAGGTGAATGAGAGAAAAATATATTAAAACAGGTAGGAAAGACTGAGGGTAGTTTTGCTATAACCTGCCCCCTCTCCCTTGCATAGCACGATACAATTGGGAAGGAGCTCAACTTCATTGAGGCTTGTGTCGCTGAGACCTACAAGACTGTAACAAAGGAGCAGGTGTTTGTAAGCATGCAGGTCTCCCAGCAGCTATCCGTCCAGGGCTCAGTGTAGAGGGAGCAAGCAAAATACCCATCTCCCAGTCTTTCCCTGAAAGGGGTTGCACCTAAATATTTTGAAAGAGCACTACCTGAGAGTCATGCTTCTGATTTAGCATGCATCTAGAGATACTGATACTATTTTGTTCCTATTTTTATCTTTAGATTTTAGGGGTTTTGTGATTTTTATTCTCATTTATATATTCCATGATGATTTTGATGGAATTTAGAAGATAAAGAATAAGATGCACTTAGAAACCTGTCTCAGAATTGAAAGATTCACTATATGTATTTTTGACAATTGTGTTATTACAATCATTATCTTAAATGTAATGGCTATGGTACTATATTCACCCTACTAAAAGCTGTTCTCAAGTTAGTTAATAAGGCTATGCCCATTAAACAGACTATCCCTTTTAGATTTCCTCGTATCTTCCCATGGTATGTTGGAAGGATAGTGGTATGCTTGGACTGAATATTATTATTATTATTTTACCTTATATACTTACATGATTAATTGTGCTGGGTTTATATTTTAATATAACCCTCCAATTTTCACTGGATTATGAGTCAAGTAGTCTTACCTGAAAGTTTTAGCTACTTATATATAAATTTTTTCCATAACTTTACCAATACCGTGTTTTCTTTGAAAAGTTCATGGCACCTTACTGGAATATGTTATATTAAATGACCCCAGGTCTTGGTATGAAAGACATTTTTTGAATCAAGTTCTAGCATTTAGTCTGAGCTATAGCAATGCAATTATAACATTGTACTACAGTTCTGAGACGTACTAAAGAAAGACATAACACGAATTGTGCCAGGTGGTGCATTTCATTTGTAATGACAAAGCTTATTACTACACAAAATGCACTTACTGTAAAAGAATGTTAAAAATTCCTATCTAGTGCATCACCCATTTCTTTAATTACTCCCTGTTAATGTGCCTTCACTAACAATACATGGTGCTGGCAAGCCACCCAGAATTAAAATATTTAAATGATTTTGTGCATTTTTTATTAATGGAAGAATTTCAGTAAAGCAAAAGGAGCTTCTTATCTAAGAATCCTCAGTTATGTGAATGACAAAGTAGTGCATATCCTCTCTTAGGGAAGTTGGTAGTAATGGTTGAGTTTCTTTAATAATGAAAAATTGTATTCAACCAAATGTAAACAATACAAATAATCATATGTTTAAGTGCTTCAATATTTTAGTGTGTTAATTACCTTCAAAGATGAATTCTGCCTCAAAGCCTCCTTACATGCTGAGGAACATATTGAGGAATTATAAACATATCATGTAAAATATGTTCTCATATATTCTGCAATAACTGAATTTCAGGAAAACCTGCCCAAAGCTTAAGAAAAATTAAAGGGTTTAAAATATTATCTGTCTACATCAAAAGCAGTAGTTCATCAGTTAAATGAATTATTATAACCTTGTGAAATACAGAAATTAGGATGTATCAGTATAATAAATTACATGTAACCAGTAAAATATTATTTTATAAGAGTATTTGAACTTACTAACATGTTCATGATGTGTTAAATACAATACAGTTGTTATAGAATAATATGTACCTTATGATAAAAAATACTGTGGTGAATGTAATTTGCATGTATATATGTACATATATAGTGTGTTTAGAAAATGAGAGAGAGAGAGAAAGGGAAAGAATGAAAGAGGGAGAGACTGCTAGTTAGAATCTTGATACTATATAACCAAATAATGTGTATCATCTGGGTAGTGGGATTATATGTTCTTATTTCCTTCTTATACTTTTTTAAAATATTTTTTGTTTTCATTATGAGTATGTATGACTATTATAAGACAATGATAATTTTAGGGAAAGAACTGATTGAAAAGAAAAAAATATATTAACAATTTAACACATACCATACTAATAATTGCATATTTCAATCAAAAAACACTTCATGTTTCATAAGACTAGACACAAATATTAACCAATTAATATATTTCTTAGCTCTAATAAGGTATTATGTTTATAATTATTTTAATTTTCTATATCCATCTGCTCTATTTTATAACCATCCTTCTAGTTAACTCCAAGAAAGAATCCTGTTCTTTCCTGTACCTCTGATTTCCTTCTATCTTCTCCTCTCTTACTAATTGCTTAAATGAGTATTAAGTTTGTGATGGATGTTGGGTGTGCCCCCAAAAAACACTCATTGCACTAGAAAACAGGAGTGTTGCATGATGCTGATTGGCAGCTGAGTACTTCCTTTGTCTGTTGAACTGCTTGACATTTGATGATCCCTCCCTGGCAGTGACCTGCATCCAAAGATGGCTAGACCTTGTGCCTTGATTCAGGGCTTCTCTGAAGGGCCACCCTGATCTCGTGTGGTCATCTGAAGCTTCTGTTCCTGCTGCATCTAGTTCCTCCCTCTTCTCTTCTCAGTCCTGTTTCATGTATCCCTTCACAGGTATTGTCCCTGAGAAGGTGACCCAGTGCACTACCTGCATACACATATGGGTCTCTAGGTCTGTTTTGCAGGGAACACAGCAAACTGATGACACAAAATTGCTTCCAGGGAATGTTTATTGGGATTAGATAGGAAATGTTAAGGCTCTTATATAAGTAAGCAAGCCCATTTTCAGTTCAAATCCCACATGAGAGAAGTCTCTTTCTCTTGACTTTGCACTTAACATGGCAAAGGACCCTGAAGTAAGCAGGGAATTTCATGATAGAAAGTGCTGCAGCCTAAACAGACAGACACTATTCCTGAGGAAAACAAGTAAAGCTGTCAGCATATAGCAGGACATCTCAGAGAGAAGTAAAGTCTTTGTGGCAATCATTTGATGTAGGCCCTACTTAAAGTGAACTGTGTTTTTATTCTTTCAAAGGCTAAATATTTAGTGGTGATGGCTCATAAAATCATTGACAGAAGGAAAAGGATCAACAGAGTTGGGATAATTTTATTTAATTCAATTAAAATACTTACTAAATTCTAACTGTATTTTCTACCATTTTTCTGATGCTGGGAACAAAGCCTTATTTATTCAGCCCTAAAAAAGACACCATGGATGAACTGGGAGGACCTAATGCTAAATGAAATAAACAAGTCAGACTTAGAGAAACAGATTAAATGCTGGTTTCCAGGGGCTGGAGAGTGAGGGAAATGGGGAGATGTTGGTCATAAGATACATAAAATGAACAGTTCTAGAGATCTAATATATGCATGGCAACTGTAGTTAATAACCTATTTTATACATGAAATTTGCTGAGAATATATCCTAAGTGTTGTTACAAAACACCTGCACTCACAAATGGTAACTGTGAGGGAGCTATTGCCAGGTCTGAAACCTTCCTTTCTTCCTAACTCTGGCATTAGACGCACTCATATCCAGGTCTCAGCATAAATGTCCACTGCCTTGAGAAACAGTTCCTTGACTTTAGAGTGAAATAGTCCCCACTGATAAATGTGTCCATAGCATCCTTGAGTTTCTGTAATTCCATTTAGTTTAAATACTCTGTTAGGGAGTGGATCAGTTGGGGTTAAGTTAGGAAAGCACTCTACATGATAGTTTAACAGAGGTTTTGGAAGAGCTGAGAAGCTGAACAGGATAATATGGCTGCCAAAATATTGGCAGGAACTGGAATCTTGAGGAACAAAAGGAAAACATGGTGCTATGCCAGCTTAAAACCCAGGGTGAGCAGATGAGAGCTGAAAATGTGGATAGTGGGTCCCATGAGTCTGTGGTCTTATATGGGACCGTGGCCACCTGGAAGAAGTGAGGACCACTGAAGAGATGTGACTACTCTCAGCAATATGTCCAGAAGTAGAGAAAGAAAGTGGGTGAGGGATGCCCTAGCATCTCTGTGCCTCCTACTTCCACCAGTGTTTCTCTGGAGGCTGGCGTCATGGGAGCCGGGAGATGCTGTCAGCCACCCCCACTGTAGTACAGAGCGTGTGGAGAGGAAGGGGATACATACAGTCAGCAGTGGCTGTGTTTTGGGAGGAGAAAGATTGTGTTTTTCTTGTTTACAATTAATTTTCAGAATATGTTCTTGTGCCTAGATCATAGTAGGTATTCATAAATATTTATTTGAAGGATTAATGATGCCAGTGTCCCCATATGTGTGTTCATACTCACCCTCCTGCTCTCTATCACACACACACACATATGCACACTCACACTAGCACACTTTATTTTAAGGTTTTCAGATATTCTCAAAAAAGCTTTTTTTCTTCATAGCATTGTTTTAAGAATTTCTCTAGACACAGTTCTATAATTTCCTATGCTATATCTGAAACATACTTTCCATTAATATTCAAAATTCAGGTTCCTGAAGTGGATAAAACAAAATAAGCAGCACACCTTATATATGCCATCGTAATTCAGTTTGTTTCTGCCTGAGTTTCTAATGTCTCCACAGTTTGCTTCCCTTCCTAATATATGCTTCACTATCTTATTCCCTCTTTCATCTATTTCTTTGGGTGATTTTTGTATCCTTAGTGAATGTCATCCTTGACACTTTCTTTCCTAAGACCTGTGTTGGCTTGTGGCCCAAGAGACAGCAAATTATACTGGGTTTTCTAATATACTTAAAAAGTTCTGAATTGCATTCTGAAATCAAAGAGCCATAGGATGATAGAATGATGGCCCTAGATTGTACATGGAGAAACCATTTAGTTCAATCCCTCTCCTCCTAAAAGGCTAGTAACTGCAGTCTAGGTAGTAGCTATCATACACATTTTTTCCCCCTTTTCTTCTTACTCAAGCGGACATGGATGACATTTCCACTGTCTTGCAAGTTATCCTATTTCAGTATTTAAATGCTTACAGAGAACTATTTCTTTTTCTTCTCTTATGCCTTTCAGGGATGTTTTCTTAGTATTTTCTCTCGGTCAAACATTCTGAAAACATGAGCAACAACTTGTTAGTACTGCCGTCATTTAATGGTACTAACTGCAAACTGTAAGATGGTTATAACTGTACTGAGATGTCTACACTGGTAGAGCAGAAACAAAGTTCATAGTCTGCAAACACAAAATGCCAAAGTGAAACTGTATATTTCATATATGTATTTAGGTATTGGATCCAAATTTCTGCTTTTATCAGAAAATTAGTGTCAACTTGAGGTAAAAGCAATTCTCTCTGTCTCTTTCTCTGTCTTTTCTTCCTGCCCTTCTCTGTCTCTATTCTAGTGGCTAGATAACCATTCAGTTCAGTATTTTCCCTTCTCCCTCATTATTTCTTTTCTCTCTTTCTCTCTTATACATTTGGAAGGTGAGTGAGGTGGGCAGAGACTTACCTGCCAACAGTTGAACATCCCCATGTTTGTTCTCTAGTCACCACATCAATGCAGTTACGTTTATCCAGGACAGAGGTCTTGGCGGTGCAGAATACTTAGGGACGTTCTCTTATGCTGTTTCAGATTCAAAGAAAATAGTGGTGGTGATATACAGAGAGCGAAGTTTTTTTATTTATTTTTGTTTTATTTGCTTTTTTTCCCCTTTCAAGTCTCACATGGTATACACACCACTTGTCTTCACCCCAGAATCCTCAAAAATTATATAGATTTATTTCCAGACACATTCTTCCCCATGAGCCCCGAAGGATAGAGGGAGATGCATATTTGCTTTTTGTAGGAACATCCACTTTGATCCTAAATTTTTTTCCACATATGAGTTATTTTCCCTTTCGTAGTTGGAAAAATGATCTTATGTTACCATAGATTCTCCTTCAGGCTATGGTTCATAGTGAAATGCTTTATGTGCTGAACCATCCTGCTCTGGAGAGATGCGATACCGGTTGGGTTTCTGCTTTCATGGACTCCACATGGCTTCACACTCTTTCCCTGAGAGTGCTAAGCCATCCTGAATGTCTGCTGTAGGGCTGTGGGTTCTTGTCCCATAATCTTGCTCTTTCCTCAGAACACTGTCTCCTCCAATTTTCCCAAAGTCACCAAAATTACAACCTGCAATGGTTCTTTTAGTGTTTCTTTTCTGCCAAGACATTCTATTCTGTTTGGCCATTCAGACTTTCAGATAGAAAATAATACATTACCAGGACTCATGATAACTTATCTGTGACAGTATAGGGTTTTTTGTTTGGTTTGGTTTGGTTTCATGGGTAAGTGATGGTTTGCATAAATTATGCTTTGCGTAATAATCCTTTTGAAACTTAGATGAGTTCCTTTTATATATTATAGTGCATTAGAGCAGCACAAACTCAGGGGTATAAAAATGGAATCATCTTTATTTCTATATATCTGAAATAATTGTTACATAACTATTAAACCTTTATTTTCCCTAGAAAGAGCAAACTTAATCTAGTTAATTTCCAAACAAACACTGCTATTTTGGAAATTAAACCCAATTTCAGAAACTTGGAGTTTTTTGAAAAACTTTTTCTCTTTTATTATACAAAAAACTAACTTTCTTTGTTCTGTCTTTTTATTTTCCAGTTTTGAATACATTTTATTAACCATGAATGATATGGAATTTATATATACAATATTAAGTGTATGTGAATATATTCTGATTCTCTCTGTCTCTCTCAGTCTCTCTGCCTCTAGTGTGTGGGAACCAGTGCATATGAGTCAGATTTGTAAAGCTGTAGTCACTCTGTTTCAGTCCAGAGTGGTGTTGGTCTCAACAGATTCAGTTTTGCAGTCCAAAGTAATTTCAGAAATTTGCATTCTTAATATATGTTTCTCAGACATGCTGAAGGGAAAATTTTGCTTATTCTGTGATACCCCACTATTCTCCCTCCAAAGCTGCTCTCACCTCCTTCTTTACCCTTCCTTCCCTCCCCCAAAGAAAGGACTTACAGCAGCCCAACCCCAGCCTTCGGGCTTCAGACTGAGGCTGTGGGTTCTATAGTTGGTGCTCTTTGTTTCATATCAGGCTTTTGTTTGTACACATTTCAGCCTATATTTGTAACATACTGAAGCCTAGACTAGTGATTTTTAATGAAGAAAGCCCAACCAGTGAAATGCATTTTCTCTTCTAACAAAGTGAGGCTGAGACTACTGCAGGTCTAGTTTTCAAAGTATAACTTTAACTTTAAACAAAATAGCATATTTTTGTAAACAGATGACTGAATAATGGCCATGGTTGATCACTTGGCTCAGTTTTTTTTATTTTCCAAACAATTCTGAATTGTATATATTATTTTCCTATATGTGAGGCATAGACATGATTTATAGTAGTATATCATCTCACTAATGCTCTGATAAAGTTGTGAATTTTAATGAAAAGTTCGCATACCACTTTTATCCAGCAGATAAATAATTGGAAAGGAGAGAAAGATGATATAAAAATGTTGACCTAACAAATAAAAAATAATTGCCTTATCCATGATGCAGCAAGACGATGTGAAGATTTTCTCTAATTTTTACCAATGAATTTCCTTGTGAATATTGCCCAGAAAAGTGTGTGTGTGTGTGTGTGTGTGTGTGTGTCTCCATTGGTACTGATAGCCACTGATGTTTTCCTTATTGACTGGCACATCCTTTATAGATCTTTTCTAAATCCTGCAGTATTGATTGCTTCAAATATATTTCCAAGACTGGGCATTTTGCCTATTTCTTCTTCTTTTTTATTATTTGTACAGCATCCCAGAATGTTCTGAGAGAGTATCTTTGAATATTATAAATTATCCTTGTAATTTAGTTTAATAATGATTTTTATTAGAAATATTCCTGGATACATCTTGATGCTCTAGGTCTTCCTTAAAAATAGCTTAAAATAATCTTTTAATATTTTAACTTTTAAAAGTTCTCCTAACAACTTTTGCTGCATCACACACATTTGACTCCCCTTATTCTCATCTAGTAACTGTGCCAAGTGTAGTTGATAGTGTGATCAGACCTCATCCATCAGGTGCCTGAGTCAATGGCATTTTCATAGTAAGCCTCGTGTATTTAGCGATTTATGGGGAAAAAAATTGGGCAAAGAGGAAGTGGACTATACCTTGAAACATAGCTTCCCCTTCCCTGACTGTGTGACAGTGGCCCTACCTTCCCCCAACAATCACAGTCAGCTAGCCTGACCAAGAGGGTGGCTCCTTTTCTCGCCTGCTGGTTTCTCTGCAAAGGACTCTGAAGGGACTCAGTAGTAACCATAGCTTCAGTACTTGTGGGTATCTTGTTGTAAGCTCTACTGAAAATATTCTCTATCTGGAAAATAACACCTTAAAATCCATAAAGGCCAAAGATTCAGGGATGGGAAACACAAAAGGAGTCACTGGAAGTGATGCTGGGTGTGGAGGCAGGATTTTGGTCTGCATGATCTCCCTCTAGTGTTATACGTGTGACTATGTTAGAAGGCAAAAGGGAATGAAAGTTACAGATGGAATTAAGGTTGTTAATCTGCTAACCTTAAACTAGAGAGATTATCCGGGATAATCCTAGTGGGTTTCATGTCATCATGGGACCCTTAAGAGCAAAAGAGGAAGGTAGAATAGTCACTCAAAGAGATGTGATGGTGGAAGAAGAGGCAAGAGAGATTTGAACCATGAGATGCACTCAGCCCACCGTGGTGGTTGGTTTTGAAGATGAAGGAAAGGGACCATGAGTGAAGGAGTGCTGGTGGCATCTAAAACCTGGGGATGCCTGTCAGCTCCCAGTCACCAAGGGAACAAGAACTTCAGTACTACAATGGCAAGGGAGACTGCATTCTGCCAACAACCTGAATAGGAAAGGATTACCCCTTGAATTTACTGAAAGGAATACAGCCCTGTTGGCCGTGATGTTAACCTAGTGAGAACTTTACATTTCTGACCTTCAAAACTCTGAGATGACAAACGTGTATTGTTGTTTTCTTGAAGTGTCCCTTGACATGGCTAAAAAAAAGATATCACTATGTACTTGATTTTTCTTTTTTCAAACTTGGTATTGAAGCAGTCTCTCTATATAAGCTAAGTATGAAGCATAGAGTCTTCCTTGAGAGAATATTTAAATATGCACATTAAACTAAATACAAAGTTTTATATAATTCTAATTTTAACCCAATCAACAAAGAAAAACTTTGAATTTAAATGAAAACAAAACACAAAAACTAAAAATATGAAAATCAAATATCATTTTCATATCATGAATGTTTATAAAAGGAAATGTTATATTACTGTTAAAAAGGCCATGCAGATTTATATGTACTGCTTTAGGAATAACTAACAGCTAATAAGTCTGATAAATATTTGGAGTATACACATTTTTATTATGAGTTGACATGTATCTGAACATATATATATATATACATATATACTTAGAAATTGATGGTCACTATGTTTTGATGATATTTAGTTTTTATCTTTTTATTTATTTCTGTATTGTTTGTTTTGCAACTACTGTAATTTTATAATAGAATGAAAAGTCAGGTTTTGTATATCTACAAAGAAAAGGTGACATAGCTATGCACACTACTTGGGATGGGCTCCCTTGCCCTGTTGAGTCACTTTGGTAAATCTTGACATGATTATGCATATCTGATGAGTTTTAGAGGCACAAAATTCTAACTCAACTCATAAGGGACACAGACAAATTAGAGAAAAGTGGTTGGTAGATCTACATAGGAAATTTAATCACAGGGTGAGTGTGGAAATAGAACAAACAGAGGTAATGGTATAATTTTAATGGCTAGTGCCACTGAGCCCTGATGACTTGATGTCCCACCATGACTGAGGGATAGACCTGTCTTCTCACAAGGACATTGCTCAGGGCACCAATTCTACCACGTAGCCATAGAGGCAAACTCTCACATACTGTTCTTAGATTCAAAACCACATTTCTCACTTTGTTCACATAGACTACAACAACATTACAAAATTGTGGCTATTGTTTTATTCATCCCAAGTGTGCAATGCACCCAATTATTAACAACTTTCTTAATTTTCAATTTACAGATTGTTTGTTAAAGTAGGTGACATCTGTGTTTAGATAATTAGCTTTTGTTTTTTTAAACAAGTTAAACTCTGTTGGTAACTTTCTCTGTTTTAGTTAATACCCTTTATTGGAAACTTTTGTACAGACTAAATATTAATGTTTAATTTATTTATATTTAATTTGTTTATGAAGTCCTTACATAGGATATTGAGTTAATAAAATTCTTCAGTACATAGCATCATTACATAAATTTATAAGATGTTACATTTTTTGTGTTATTTTCCATTTTGTCCCTCTTCCTTAATACTATTCTCTCCTATCTCCCACATGAGATATTTTGCTAATTTTAAAATATACCTTTAGATAAGAATATACTTGAAAAATATATTTGATCATAAATTTAATTTTACAATTTTATTACATTAATCAAATTATGCTGAATAGTTTCCTGATTTTTTATACTCAGTGTATACTCTTCATATAATTGTTAAATTCACCTATGTTGCCTTTAGTAAATGAGTCACATGTCACCTTTTATATAATAATACTTTTATGGTTAGTGCTTTTGAGAAGTTTTTAAAAATGATAAACATGAAGAAAAGTCATTGTAAGTTTTGAGGAACAGAACAGGTCAGTACATACATAATCCATCTTTTGACCTGAATCCTAATACTGACACAATCTTATGATAATTTTGAAGGATTATTCATTTGGATGGGTGATATCTGATTGTTTTGTTTAATATGGTTTCTCTACAAACCTTTCTGAAAATATCAACATATTCAAGGAAAATGAAAATATTTCCAAAACTTGTTTTGTGTTTCAGGTAGGTGTCTAAATCATGGTGTGTTAGTAAACAGTGGGATTTTGGAATAATGGGTGAAAACTAGCAAACGAGAAATGTGTCTTCTTGCTACCCTGAGTAACATTACATATATTTCTGATTACATATGTGATTGCTTTTTGGTGATGTGTGTTTGTTTCCAAACACTTTCTGTGAAAGGAGGACAATCTGTGGAAGAAATTGAAGATTCTCTAGGTCTTGTCTGAGGGCAGGAGTCTGCAGGGCTCAACAGCGTCTGTGGCAGTTACTCGATAAGCATTCCATGGTTCAGAAGGATATGAGTTTACAGATTATTCATTACTGAGAAGAGATATCCAGCTTTCTCTTTTCCAAAGTTTTCATGTTGTAATTTCTAAGTTTATTGTCAGTACAGATGATATAACTCAGTAGATAATTCTTCTGGCCTTTTCTAACCAACACAACAGTTTTTGAATTCCAGTGACGTAGATAAATAGGGAGATGGAAGGGTAGTCTTCAGAGTCGTGATTGTGAACGCAGCTACTTTGCCCTGCCCAGTTTGGATGTGCTGTTTTGTACCATATACTGCAAAATGCATGCTGTGAGCATTAAAAAAAATCTGAGAGAGTCATTAGTGAAAGATGGTTCAGAGATTCTAGGTGTGTAGAAGTAACCAGCTGAGCAGCAAAACTGTCTCTCTTAGGGAAGATGTAAACAAATAATAATTAAATGTTCAAGAACATTTTTTTTCCTATTTCTATTATCAGTTGGCAATTAGTTACAAAACATAAATATCAATTCCAGGTAACATTTACTGTTTTATATTTTTATTTTTTCCAAAAAATAAACAAATATGTGTGTATTCACTTGCAGATTTACTAAATTATAATTCAGCAGACTATTAAATTACTGAATTACTTTTAGTAAATAGCACCATTGTGTGACTAAATGGTCACCAGGGTCTTGTAAGGCTCAATACAAATTCTCTGAGGAATAGATCACATTAATTTCACTGTTAAATCAATTTTTTTTCCCTGGCTGAGTAGAAGGATAAATCACATTATAGCACTTAACATACCCCAGAAATTCTATGGTGTTAGAGGATCCAAAATTATCTCAAAATCTGTTAGAGTTTTAATAAAAGCAAAGAGTATCCTCCCAATAAGAATATATAGCTGCAGACTTTGTTAATAGTTCAGTACAGTTGGGCCCTGGCGAACATGTTCTACAATTTCACAGTGAGATTAGAAATACTTAACTGATAAGATAAAAAGATAAAAAGCACTTGAATGTGTTCAGCATTCAAACAATTTCTAACTTAGTTTCATTTTAAAACCATTTTGTCATTTTAAAATCTTTTTGGATGAAGGCAGTACAGATAAATGCATAAGCAAGAAGATACTTAATATTTTTATGAAGTTACAATCAGTTTTACTGTTCATTTTACACTTAAAAGATCTTTATAGTCTTCCTCCAAGTTTCTAAACAAAGTGTGCTAACCTGACAATATAGTTTGGTTAGTCTATATCACCAAGTAATTAAAACTTTAGGATGTATTTGGTTCAATGCTGTTTTAAATTTTTAGGGCAATCTAATTAATTCCATAACTTTCTAAATCTGCAATTAATGCTATACTGTAAGGAAATATGATATATACTATTGTATACTCTTACAAATGTCATGAAGGAATATTCAAAGTTCTATTCTTATTGCACTAATTTTACTATAATTTCATATTTTAATATGATTTCAGATTAAAATACAATGATTATAAAACCAATTTAATGATGGTTGGATCATTGTATGTAGCTTTTATTGATTTTTATATATTAATTAAAATTTAGAGACAATATGCTTTCCTCTTATTATTCAGGTTTATCATTTGATTTTTTTATAATATAATTATATTTTTGCTCAAAATTTTATTTCTTAGGATGACCTCCATGCCAAAGTTTATTTAAAAAATGCCTTTATTAAGAAAAAAACCTTTTACATTGCTTTATTTTTCTACAATATCTTTTTCAAATGAAGTACATTAGTATTATAGTCTTTAATTTACAAGCTTCCTGAACTCCACTCCCAAATACCACCACCAAAATCACTCTGCCAAGAAATCATTTCAGCAAAGATATTTTAAATTAGTTGCTGAGATCTATCAGTTGATCTGATTTAGAGACAAAAGTAGAAACAATTGTACCAAGGCCCTGCATGCAGGTGGTGTATACCATTCAGTTTATCCTTGTATATCTCAAGACACTGGGCTTAAAGAATATTAAGTGGTTGTATAAAGAACCCACAAATAATTAGTGTCCAAACTAAGAGTCATAATAAAACTGTCAGTATTTTTAGGTAAGCATGCCCTTGGGAAAATGGAAGATATAAAGAATACTGTAAACTTACTATGGTTAGTTTATTACGAGCATCACATTTAAATATATTATCTTCTTGAATGTGGAATTTGCTTCAGAGAATTTTAGACCAGGACTTGGGTGTGTCTTCTCTGCTTCTTCTCTGATTGTTCTCTATTTTATTGAATTTGTAACTTATCTGTTTACAGTGAAAAAATAAATATTAGGCTGCTGAAAATGAAAATGTAAAACAGTATCTACCATACTTGTCTTATCATAGGTTGATCTAGAACTAAAAGTAAATATTAAGTTGTTAAAAAGAAAAAACAACAGTACAAAAGAACTTACCCAACATACACATGACATAGATAAAAATCATTGGTATAAAATAATCACTTTCAGTTCTCAAGTGCTTAAGCTATTAACATTTAATTATTCAGGAGTGGCTCATTTATTGGACAACATAGCACATGTTCACTGTTGTTCATTATCATGTCCTGTGGAAGTATTTTTATTTGGGTAGGCTCTCACTTATTACACTAAACTTGCAAAGAAAATGTTGGTCTTTTGATTGTAGGATTTTTTTTCCAAAAGATTAAAAAAAAACTTAATGATACAGAGATTAGTATAGATATAAAAGGCAAATCTAGGGTACTACCTATTCTGTGTTTAAAGAGAGAATTTTCACTGAATAAAGATAAAAAATTTTAATTTATAATAAAAAATGATTAATCTATTAGACAACTGAATATAGGAGGATTATTTGGGCTTAACAGACATTAACTCAAAGAGACCATTTAACAACTGAGCATAAATATAAATGTGATTCATGATAGCTAGGGCTGGCTGACCTTTGTGGAGACATCAAAATTCATAAGTTCCAAAGCTATAGGACAAAACCACAAGCCAAGTCATCGTTATTGCCTTCTCCATCTAAAAAGTTCAGAGTACAGCAAAAGAATAAAATGTAAAATATATACAATCACACTCAAGTATTATTTAGGAAATGTTATTTAACATATCTTTGAAATGCTATAAAAATGTCTTTCTTTTTAGATGTCATTTTTTATTTTGAAAGACAGCAATATTTAGTTTCCTTTATAGTTAAAGGGCATTATTGGAACCATAAACAAGATGTTAAAAGTGGGCTCTGATTTGTTTAAAAAATAATTGATATTAAAATAAACCATTTGTATTTTAACAGTTACTCTCTTTTGCTCTGTACTTAACCCACATCTATAAATAAGAGTGATTCAGTTAGTTAAAAAATGACTGAAGAAAATAGAGGATGGAAAATGTAGTATTTCTGATATTCTGAATTCTGCAGTATCTTTCCTCTCTATATGAGTTCTCTGAATGCATTCTCCTTTTCTCTAGAAGTATTTCACAACATGCTTAAGAATTACAAATTTATAATGGGCAAGACTGACAGAAACTGCTTCTTTAAATTTAAGTCTAAAATTTGGTGTGGTCAGTATGACCTCCAGAACAGGTAGATTGCCTAATGTTTTACAAGGGACCAAACAAGTGGAATGGACAGGTACAGTAACAGGGTGCTCTTGTTATAACTTTTAATTTTGAAATAATTATAGACCCACAAGAAGTTGCAACAGCTTCATAGAGATGTCTCACATACCCTTCACTCAGCTTCCCCTAACATTATATCTGTTAATTGATAAACTGAGGCACATTAAAATTTTCAAGAGTTTATCTGAGCAAACATCAATATGAATTGGCAGCACCAAACAAAAGTGGTAAGGAGCTCTCTGTCAGCAGGAGCTAGGGGAAAGGATGTACAGCAGACAGGGAAGCAAAGTAAGGAAATTATTTCATTGGCCATAGCTTAAATGGTTACCTTGTTTGGGAAAATAGCTGACTGTTTGTGATTGGTTATTTTTGAATTTTGTTTTCCCAGGTATTAAAACTAGTGCATTGACTCTGGCTTAGGCTTTGATTTTCTTACACAGGCTACCGACGTATCTCAGTCTAATGTCTTCGTTGTTTAATTACTTTAACACATCCTAGACAATTATATGACATTTTGAACATCAGAAAATTAACACCATCACACTACTATTATTACCTAGACAGCAGACCTTGCTAGAATTTCACCAGTTTTTACATGTACTCATTTGTGTATGTGTGTGTACTTCTGTGAAATATTTTCACATGTATAGATTTAGCACCACAATCAAGATACAAAACTGCTTCATTACCAGAAAGGAACTCCAAATTTGCCTACATCTAGGTCTTGAAGATTTTCTCCTAAAATTTTTTTCTAAAAGCTTTAGATTTATGTCCATTATCTATTTTGAATTTATTTTTTTAAGTATTGAGGTTTTTTTTTTGCCATATAGATAACCACTTATCCCATCATTTATTTCCCCCATTGAATTAATTTGACAATTGCTGAAAATCAGTTTATCTTAAATTAAGGGGTCTATTTTTGAACTCTGTTCCATTCCTACCAATATATGCCTATCAATATGTTACTATCACACTATCTTGATTATTGTAGCTTTATCCTGAAATCAAGTAGTCTGATTTGTACAAGTACTTTCTACTTTTTTAATTGTTTTGGATATGCTATATCCTTTGCATTTACTTAGAAATTTTAGATTCAGCTTGCCATTTTTTACTGAATACCTGCTAGGATTTTATTTGAAATTACATTAAATCTATTGAAAATTTTGGAGAGGGTTAAGTTCTATAATCCATGAGCATGTTATATCTCTCCATTAATCTAGTTATTTAAAAAATTCTATTGGCTATGTTTTAGAGTGGCCTTTCATTTATCTTGTGAAATACAGACTTAAATACATCATATTATGGATGGTATTGTAAATTACACTTTATAGATTTCACTTTCCAAATATTTGTTGTCCCTGTATAGAAATACAGCTGAGTCTTCTAAACTGGTCTTCTGTTCCATGACCTTGTTGACCCCATTCATTAATTCTAGTAACTTTTTAAATAGATGTTTTGGGATTTTCAAAATCACAATCATATGGTTTGTAAATAAAAACAATTACATTTCTTTTTTCCCAAATGAAGAATTTTCTTATTTATTACAATTGGCCTCTAGGTATATTATTGAAAAAGTGGTGAGAATAAATACTGTTAAAATAAAAAAGAGAACATCCTTGACAATAATACACTTCATAGATATCAAACTCTAGTGTTGTTAATTGTCTTTTAGTTTTGTTTTCTACCTGTAAACTGGACTAGACCCTGATTTCTTCTAGTTTCCTCTAATATTTGGCTAGAACTCTCCAAACTAACATTTTGACTTGAAATCACTTTGAAACTAAAATTGCCCATTTCCCAAAGGCTTGCAAGCTAAAGCTGGACAGTGTGATATAAACCTCAGAGAAATCACCATAACAGCTCATGTGTGGATAATCTTCATACCTGTTGCTGTGTGGCAATTCCAAAAGATCACCAGAGATATTTAATGAACTATTAAGCTTTGTTTTCCTTTTGTTTCCATAGAAATACCTCTCATTAAATTGACTGATTGCTCACATCACACAGAGACTTAATTTAGGGGAAAGCTCACTTACAACACCACCTCCTGAAATGAAACATCCTCATATTTATCCTGTCCTAAGTAATCACAAGGATATGTGTTTGCTTAATACATCAGGTTGTGCCTATGTAAGTAACTTAAAAAAATGATAATCCATTTGAGTTATTTAATTGGTTAAATTTTAGCTCCTGGGAATGTCTGCTCCAGGAAATTTTAAAATTCTTGGTTATTGTTCTCCTCATAGTCACATTTTAGCCTCTCTAGTGTGTTGTACACTCTTAAGGGTTTTAAATGCCTGTCAGTAGCCACTCACATGCCAAATGGTATCCATCAGGATCCGACAACTGGATAAAATCAACAGTAACCAACCATATAAATGATGAAGATGGTGACTACATGCTTTCCAGCCTGATTACTCAACTAATGGAAACAGCAAATATGTGATTTTCAGCCTGAGTACATCAATGGTGGTAACTGAAAATAATACTATTCTGATTTGCGACAATTTGAAAGAACATTTTCTTTTCTCTCAATTATTTCATTGTATCAACACAGTATAAAACATGTATTATGTACAAAATATGTTTTAATCAACTGTTTATGTTATCAGTAAGGCTTCTGGCAATAGTAGAATATTAATAGTTCTTTTGTTGGAATAAAAAATCATACATGAAATTTGAATTGTGTAAGGGGTTGGTGCCCCTAACTCTTGTGCTGCTCAAGGGTCACCTGTAGTTATGATATCAGAATATTGCTGGCCTCATAAAATGATTTAGCAAGTTGTATCCATATACAGTTAATCTCAGCTTGCCTCCTGCAACCTTGTGCCCATCTTCTGGGAAACCTGAAGTCATGGTGCTCAACCTCTTGATTAAACTTGAAAGAATATACTATTAACTGATTAATATAGTCCTGTGTTCAGTCTGAAATAGATCAAAGATAATTTATACTTTCTTATCAGAATTTAACCAATTGGTATTTTGTACCTAGTTTATTTTATGATTCTTACTTCCTGCTCTTGAGCCTCAGACAGCCTGGTTTTAATTATGTGATCTAAGAGTATAAAAAAGCTCTGTTTGGAAGAGAGTATGGAGTTTCATATATAACGGATGGTTCAGCTTTGACAAAGCAGTTGTCTTGTGTGAGTGAGGAAGCTCTAAGGGAGCTGTGCCTGGAAGTCTAAGACCTTTCTGATGTCTTCCTGAGATTTCGTTCTTCTGTTTGCCATGTCTTTTACCTTTATTAAAGCATTACATGAGTGTAAAATCCCTGTAAAGTCCCATGAGTCTTTTCAAATTATCCAGTTCTGTGTAGTTACTGAGGAAGTGGTCCTTCCTCTTCTGGTATCTGAAATAATTTGTGTAAGATTGGTATTATTTCCTATAATTAACCAGTGAAGCCATCTTGGCCTGCAGATTTCTTTGTTAGAAGGTTTTTATACTATGAATTTTCTTTTTAAAATACAAATGCACTATTCTTGTTTTTTCTTTTCCTTTTGTCTATTTTGGTAATTTGTATTTTTCAAGAAATTTAAAAATTTTATCAAATGTTAGAATAGAGTTGTTCATATGTCCTTAAGATTTTAATGTTTGTGGAATCTATAGTGATGTCTCCTCATTCCTTCATTGTATTGTTAATTTACCTTCTTTTTCCCTTGACCAATATAGCTATAAATTTATCAACTTGATAGCTATTTAAAAAAAATCAACATTAGTTTCTTTGAATTTCACTTTCCTTTCTCCATGTTCTCTTTCCTTTTTTTCCTGCTCAGTTCCCTATTATTTCCTTCCTTCTCTTAACTTCTTGAGGTGGATGGATGGATCACTTAATTGTATCTAAATGCAGATTCTAGAAGCTTCTTATATGCAAAATTACCTCATCTCTGATTCACTGCCCTGCAATTTCTAGGGACTTCATCCTCTCCAAACTCTAATATCCTTTTCAGTAACTCAGCAGTACTCAGATGCTTTGCATGAGGTTATCCTCCTTGCACCATGGCCTAGAACTGCCTTAAAGCAGAAAGCTAGATGATAAAAGAGCTTCCTTCTGTTATATCCTCTATTTTATGTACAGTGTCTGAAAATATTGTTTCATATCTTTTATCTATTTTGTTGTTGCTTGTACTTGGAGGGGAAATTAGCCACAGTGAATCTATGATAGCCAGTTCACTAACGATTTGAGAAATCTCATAGAGTTGCCAAAAGAAGAGGTGGGGCAAATATTTATGATTTTATAAATGGGTTTTAGTTATGTCTGAGAAACTGTATACTTCTTAACTTTACTTTGATTCACATGCAAACATTTTAGTATGGCTGATAGTTAATATAGAAAAAGAAGATGATGACTAGGATTATTTCACTAAAAATAAATCAGGCAAAACAATACACATGATTTTGCACATGGGTTACTACATTTGTTATATATAGATTCTGGCCTTGTATCAAAGATTGATAAATAATATCATGCTTTGTTTGAGGACATGATGGAACAGTACAGGATACAGGGTGGATTTTCACTATATTTGCATCTTAAATTAAGAGTTGAAAATCACCTGAGGGAGAAGTTGATAGTTCTTAAATGTTTGATTTTAAAATAACAGAACTCTGCTATATTATAGAAGCAAGCTAAGTGGTCATGGTGGATTTGGGGTAATTTTGGGAGGTTAGATTTTCTGTCCTATGCATAGTGATAATTTCCTTTTACATCAACAGTTTTCTTTCATGGGAATCTTCCTTCTTTTGGGCAAATTAAAAATGCAATCAGAAATTTAACTGTATCCTTCTGTACATAAAATATCACTATTTTTATATAAAATATTCATAACTCTAAGTACTTTGGTGGCAATGGGAAACAAGAAAGAGAACATTTTAAATTGAAGAGTTATTCATACTGGCCATTTTCCAAACAGATTCTGAGTTAAATAAGTCAAACATTTTAGAGCTATTCATATTATCAAGCTTCCTCTGAAAACATGTTGGGAAAAAAAATGACATTTAGAAGCATGTATTTTAGAACCTGTAGTTGGTGTTGGAAATGTGAAGGACAAAAAGCCAATGGATGAATGGCCATAAATGCAAGTGAAATATATTTTAGGAATTATTTATGAGAGTACTCAGTCTTAGGACATTGTGAAATCAGCAAAATGAATGAACAAGTTTCCTAGCATTGATTTATAATTCGTGTTTATATCTGCATTTATATTTATGTAATATTTATAATTTATATACTCATATAGCATATACAACCTTACTTAAAATGTATGTGTTTATATCCATATTTATATTTATGTAACATTTATAATTTATAAACACACCCAGAATATATAGCCTTACTAAAAATGGGCAATAACCTTTTATCTACTAAACAATGACTTCAAAAAGAATGTGTATTTTGTGAGGCTTAACATAGATGTAATAACAAAATTTACCATTTTTTTGAACAATAGTATTCAGTTACTAAAGTAAGCACTTCATGGATATTAGCACTAATTGTCAGAATAACCCTTCAAACTGGATGATATTGACCACTCTTTTTTCAAATGGAAAACTGACTCACTTAAACTGGACACCTTGCCTATGATAAAGCCAAGATTTAAATATAAGTCTTCTGAACTCTGGCTTGAGTGTCTGTACCGTTTTGCCTCAAAATGCCACAAATGTAATGTAGGTTTGCTGAATTTCTATTTTTTTTTTTAAACCCCTGTACATTTTCACAGTATGCTTCACAGAACTTGGGTGGCTGTCATTGAGGTGAGAGGATTATCAACACATATTTCATTTGAATAAAGGAAGCTGTAACATAAATATGTTTCTCTCAGAAGTTTCGTGCCACTTTTTAACTCTAGCATGGTTATGTTTCCTGGATTTTTATCAGAGCCTTTGGTCTACTTCAAACACTTGCTTTTAAATGTAGCCAAATCAGTCACAGTGACACTCAGTTCATGCTCAGGTTACTCTATTGTATCAGTTTCTGTTTCTTCTTATTAAAAACATTTCAATTTTCTTCTGTTGCTAAAAAGTCTTAAAACAGTATTTTGAAAATAAATGAACTCTGAAGGTTACCAAGCATTTATTATTTTCTTCCCTTTTCATCTTAAAATTATCACAATAATATTGAATCTACAAGTTAGTATCCTGAGGAATTATACTGCTGTGGATCATTATTTCAAACTTCAGCAACATTTTCCTATCTTGAAACCCCTGGATTCATTTCAAAAATAAGATTTTTTACAAAAATATTAATATTTGGACTCTGATCTCTAGCCATCATCTGAGTTTTCTGGTTTTTAGATCAAACATCTTTAGTTATCATTATCAACCTATTATCCAATATAACTAATATTAATGAGACTTATGGTGATGAAAACACAGCTCTTATGCCACTTAGAAATGCTACCTATATTTTATATTGCAATGTAATTTAGTGGATAAATAACTTTTGTGGTTCCTTCTGCACAGGAATTTTTTTGTGTGGAACTATATACTTCACTAAAAGTTACTGTGGTTACTAATATGACCATTCATGAGTTAATAAAAAGGTAATTTTTCTTTTCCTGCAATGATGAGCCACAGTTGTAATGTTATAGCATTATTCCCATTATTCCACCTGATTGTAACAATTAAAGCTTTTCTGGGTTTGGACTGGATATGTGATATATTACATTTGGTATAATGCCTATTTTCGTGTATGCAATGATATAATAAATAGCTCTTTTCATTACCAATAAGTTACATTCTGCACAATATGAAGGTGATGTCTCCTATAAACCCATCTCTGATTCTCTGTGGAAAACAAGTTTATTTTTTATTATTGTTTAAACTGATCTACAGGATTCAGGAGCCATGTCTTGTGTCTTCATATTTATGCTTTACCCTTGCTTAAGGTCATAATGAGGTTCTTACTTAGATACATGCCAGTAAAAATAACATTTTAAAATCAATTTGCAAATAAATTGGGAAATTCAGATTAAAAGTTTCAGTTTTATCATGTCAATAACTCCATGTTGGCTTTGTAGATTTTTAAAAAATATTCTGGTATAATCTACAAAGAAAGATCAAATCAGCTGTCTATAATTTCTCTAAACAATAGTAACAATCCCAATAGCAGGAACAGTTTTGTTAAAAAAAAATTTTCTTTAATTTCTAAATGCCAGAAATTGTGCTAACCCCTTTATATACATATAACTCATTTAATTCTCACAAGTCTCTCCCTATTCCTATTGTTTTGCATTCAGAGGAGAATATTGGAGACTAAGACATTTTGATTTTTGTCAAAGTTCATACCGACAAAAGAGAAAGCTAAGAATCCATCTTGGAGATATTTAACCCCAAAGGGGTTAACCACTGGGTTATTAAATACAATGACCACAACTAAGTATCAGCAAATGCCTGGTGGCTATCTCATAGGTTTTTTTTAAATGCTCTAATTAAATAAAAGAAATGAACTAAATATTTAAGAGTATTTCCCTAAATATTTTTTATTTGATACACTTATATAATGCCATATGATTACCACTCTACTGTCAACTAATATATCCATCAGGTCACAAAATTATCATTATTATCCCTACTCATTCTTTTAACTCTAAATATTTACATTTTTTGCAGAGTTTATAATTGCCCTCCATTGATTCGGTCTCATTTATGCAAATGATTTGAAAAATAATAAAAATTAACATTTTTCTTATATCCAGAGCTTGAAATAAACAATAATTACTTTTAAAAACTTCTAACAATATTGATAGATAATTTATCTGATACAATTAAACATAATCATGAAAATATTCCATGTCAAACTTGGATACATAGTATCTTTTTGAAACCTTCCAAACATTAGAAATCAGGCTATATTTAATATTGCCTTTAAAAATTGTCGTGTATTTATAATTGCATAATTATTTACTGAGCATTCTGATATTTTTCTCACCTGGTAGTTAATAAGGATATTTTTCTGTTGCAACAACTGCAATGAACTCTGGCTAGTTTACACAGAAAAAGAAATTCATAGGATGGATATAGGATTGTCTACAGAATCAAAGGAAGAGGAAGGAGGCTGAATAAACAGGCATAAGACAGTGGCTCTGGGTATTTTGGAAACTGGAAGAAGTGGGTAATATCTTTATGGTATTGTCAGAGGGTTAAATTATTGTCAAATACTTAAAAAACTTACTCAAATAAATTTCCAAAAAGAGAGTGTCTGACTGGTGCATTTGGATCAGGACCATGAAACAACATGCTCTATTTTGATTGCTGTCCCAACAGACTATGTGGAGTTATGGTAATTCCCAAATGGAATTTTAGTTGTTGTTATCATACATACCAAATAGAGAAATTGTTACTGGTTTAATGCATTTTCTCCAATTCTTATCTTCTGGAGGGAAGGAATTTAGTCTGCAGACCAGATAGCAAGAAAAGCAGCAAGGAATTTTTTGGTTACCAGCAAAATGTACGCTCTCAAGACAGGAGAGCAGCTGTCTGGAAACCAGAAGCAGCCCTGCCATTGGGTTAAGTTGGCTTTTATTTTTTCTTGAGATAGCAGGAAGTCCTGCCCTGAATCATATGTCATTTGATTGGCAGGCTGATTGATCACCATTTTCTCAGTGTGCAGGTATCTTACCCATAAGTACCTAAGTGAAGCCGACAGGGGGCCAAAACCACAGTGTTAATTAGATTTAGATGTTATTTTAATGAGGTGGGTTAGTTTTGGACCAGGTGTAATTGGGGAAGCCCCTGTGGTCCTAGGTGTGCTTGACTGTCTGGGCTCTGATAACGTATGATTCCTTGACTGAGGACTGAGGTAACTGAGGAGGGTTTAGGGGTTGGTCAGAGCAGAATCTTCCTTGGTGATGGGCAGGCTCCTTTCTCTTGCTTATGTCTAACAACTTCCTACTCTAACAAAATCAACAGATATCCATTAGACTAGAATCATCAAAATTGTTTCTTATCACTAATTTCCCAAGTATCTTCCATATTTTAAAATAATATGATTGTATCTAGTTTTAAAAACATTCTTTTTTTTCTGCAGGAATGGATTTTTGGTACTTAAATTTCCAATGGTAATGTTTATCAGCCATTTAGATTCAAGTACATAAGTCCAAGATAACTCACCCTTTATCTTTTTACTTCATTTTCTCTGTAATGAGATCTCTCTGAATTATTTAAATGTTGACTATAGGGCTTTTTCAAGTATTTTCCAAAGATTGGATATACAAGTGACACAGTCTAAATCTTTTAACTCTGATAGTTGAACAATAGTTTGAATATCAGATTGGGTTGCAGTCCTATTTTCTTAGTAGTTTATACTTAACATTGCTTTGTCTTATAGCTGCCAGTGTTGTAGGTGAGAAATCTAATTTCCAGCTGTTTCTTTTTCCTTTTAAATTAGCTTTTGTCTTTGCTGGGCAGCTTGTGAAATTTTGCCCATACATCTTGACTTTCCCTCATGTTTTGTACCAATCACTTAAATGGGCTCCAAAACTATATAGATTACACATGATCAAGTAGTCAAAAGACAAAGCATCTAGAACAATACAGGTACTGTTGTTTCATCCCCAGGTGACAACTGTAGAGTGCTGCATAATGGAGGGTAAAATGTTGCTGAACTTTAAATGACAAGTTTACATAAAAGTTATTACATCTCTCAATTCCAAAACATTATTCCCTTTTAACACTCTTTTCAACTAATTGAACCTCAGCTTTTCCTCAAACTAATTAAATTCTGATATTTAAATATCCAAGGTGTACCAAAGAATTGGATGGCTTCCTGCTTCCTTCTTTGCATATGCTAAGGCTGTTTTCTTCCATGTTTCAGGATGCAATGTAAAATCTTTGAAACAAACACAAAATATATATATGCCAGTCTCAAATTCTATGACAGACAGTTCTAAGGTTTATTTTTACACAATTATTTCAACAAAGTAAATTGAACATCTAATAGGGTATCAGAATTTAAGCTACACTTGTGTTCATTATCCTCTAGGATTAGGAAAGTCATCCAAGAAAACACAGCATGTTGTGCTCAATAAAGACCATTATAGTTCAGCATTCCCATTTACTTCCATGTTCTCCTAGATATCTACATTTCCCTGATACCTTTGTGTCTAGGTTTCTGACAGTTTCTGCCTGTGAGATTTTTATTTTAGAGGTAGAAGCTGAAAGAAGGCTGAGACCAAAACTGTTCATATGTCAGCTGGCAAGCAAGGTTGGATATGAGAGTTGACAATGGGCAGTTTCCATTTTCCAGCATCTACTCACCAGTCCATGAGTTTGTGCTAGTTGTGGTGGCTGCAGAAGCAGTAGTAATACAGTTTCCTCCTGCTAGTTTACTACTGCATTAATGTTGAAAACAAATGTCACTATTCCTCCTGCATGTCCAGTGATATTGTAAGATTTAATCATTGTTATTAAATTCTTGCTTATTGAGATACCTGGAGTAGTTTCTGTTTCTTGAGCTGAATCCTGGAAGACATATGTTGTATATATTAAAGAAATAATGTGTGCACACATGTCTGCCTGCATGTGAGTATGTATAAAGTCAACCAAACCTGGAGTTATATCCTTGATTGAGTACATAGTTCCCACTTGAACTTGCTGAGCCTCAATTTCCTACAATGTTGATAACATGTTTAATATAATATATTATTGTAAGGATAAGTGTGGAATATATATAAAATACCTGTACCAAATAACAGCAATAAATTAACTATAGCAGGCAGAAGGAGAGCAGTTATTGCCATGTAATGAGAATTGAAACTATGGAATTCTTTGATTAGTTTCTTTTTGTTTCCATAAAAATTGTTTTTTGTTTATATATTTTATTTAATCTTTTGGCACTCAGTAAGTGGATGAACTGAAAAACAACAAAAAAGCAAAAACAGATGTGTGATTTACATGAGTTCCAGGATATCATTATGACAGGTAATAAAGAAACTAAACACAGTAAGCAAGGAAATGTACATAGGCAAATATATAGAATTTTGTATGTGTGTGAAAAAATGGTTGTGTTGTTAGAGAGTAAATTACATTCAACTTAGATGTAATAATTGAAATGAATATGTATTGAATTCATGGAAATCAGACTAGTTTTAAGAAAATGCATTCATTTTAGTAAGACAGAAGCTAATCAAAGCATAGGTACTATTCTGAGTAAATTAAAATAAGCTAGTTTAAATATTCATTTTTTAATAAATGTGCTGTTAATTTGAAAATTTTCAAGATTTTGTCTAAGTTTAATAAGTTTGTCCATTGAAAAATATTTCCCTCTATTTTTTAAATTTGCATTTCATTCACTTTCTATGAAGAGCTTGAAAGAAAATCAACATCAGTTATATGTCTTTGAATCAATTTTACTACAAATGTATTTATCAAAAAGCTTTACTTATTCTTCTAAACACTTGGCTTTAATTGAAGACCAAATAAATGAAAATAAAATAACTTAAAAGCTCATTTGCTGCCACTTAGAGCAATATGAGTATACTTTCCTAAATTGCACTTACTACATGTAGACTCTTTAGTCAGGCTATGGTATAGGCTCTTCAATTTGAGTATGAATATTTGTTTCTGTCAAATCCTCATTTCTTAAGAGATTTTATAACTCACCTGTGATTATATTTATGCCACCTTTCTTCATCTTTTTCATCTTATTTCCCTGAGAGTGAGAGGGAGGAGTGACACACGCTATTTTTCTAAGAATCTCATACAAAGTTAGTTGGGAGTGTGTTTAGTTTAATGGTGAAGTGACCTGGAGAGGGACACTGATGTCTTCAGGAGAGCCTTGTCAACAAGGAAACACAGTAATAATGAGCATGGAGTCTAGTCCATTCTTGGTGGCTTCCAGCTACTGCCTGCATGTTCCAGTACACTCAATGATCTTCCCATCCTCATTGCTTGTCCTGTGTAGCTCAAGTTTATGTAGCTCATGCTGAGACATCAGCCTTACAACATTCATTTCTTAACTAACCCCCATAATTCTGTAAACAAATTCTCTGTAACAAACCCCTACTGAATCTCCTACTGGCATCTGAGTGAACTGTGATTGATACAATTATGATAAAGCAATTTGAGATAATTATTATCTTTCTATAAATTTGCTTTAGAGAGTACAAGTATATATTTGATATGTAATCATTTATGAAGACATATAGCATGACTTTACTAATATAAATAATGCCTTATCCCAAGATAATTTAAATGTATTTGAGAGGCTACAAAATAAGCAAGTACATAAGAAGTTAGAAATATCTGTCATACAACTATAAGTTGGAAATCATTCTGTAATTTTATTATTCATATATGCAATGACTTCATTTTAAGATATGAGCTAAATTTAATGAAGAGAATAACTTAGTACTTTCAGTAGTGTAACAAGATGTTGATTGTGTTTTAAATATACAAGCCATTACAATATTAAAAATATGCCAACTCTGTATTTATGAAACACATTGAGAGTCACACTCAAAAATAATTTTGGAAAGATTACAGGCAGGACTGTGAAGGTAGACTTCTTTGATTCATAGGAATACTAAAATTCCAAAATAGACATTAACTATCCTTAATTCCTTCAGTTACCTTGCTTTGAACCGCTGTTTAAAATTTTCAATTGTAAATTTTCTTAGCATCACAAACAATGCATATTTTGAACAGAGAAAAATTTAAATTGGAATTTTGCAAGAGATTTGCTTATTTGATGAATCAATAATTGTCTTCTCAGACTGAAATTATAGCACTTTGACTTTTCACAGTGTGGGAGGGTTGGACTTTTTGTACTCTTCAGATGAAGTTTGAACTGAAGTTCAAATGATCAGTAACCAATCATGCACAGTAAAATGTTAACTTTACTTGAAGTTGCATACCTGTGAGAAAATGGACTTATACTACGGACTCTGTTTCATTGTGTGATCAGATTTATATTTTGATTATGTAATTCAGTAATATTTGATTGAACAAAGGAGCAGACAATGCAAATTTTCCTGGAAGGACTGATGCATGATTTATCCATACTTGACCAAATGATTCAGCATAGACCAAAATGTGAGGGAACATTTAAAGTCCTTTTGTACAATGCACTTTTTTTCTCTTCCTTCCCTCTAAAATGTCATAAAAAGTCTCAAAACATCCATTACTTAAACTTAAAATCACATCTGTCTTAAGAAGATATACTCTCTTATCTGACAGCAACACCTTTGATTGCAAGGCCCTACATTTGTCATCTTTGAATCTTTAGTAACCAATAAGGTAGTTGACAGTAAGAATTTAAAGTAGATGGGCAATGATAAAATTATATGAACAAACAAATAAATGAGATTGGCCATTTCTCTGGTTAGCCAGAAATTACACCCCCCTTGAAATCTCTGTTAACTTCTCTATGTGCTTTTTGTGTGAACAATTTTAACTCTTTCAGGAGCTCCCATTTACATACTGTTGAGACAGTAAGCATCGTATGAAATGGATGTGCACTTATATATAGAAGTTCTAGGACTCTTTTCAAATTCAATATCCTAAAACCTCTTGTGAACCCATTTCCTGGTGGTTTATTTCATTATTCTGTTCTGTTATTCTTGGATTCTGTTGTTCACTTAGCCTAGTTTTTACCACACTGGGACTCAATAAAGAAGACTGACTAAACTTGGCCTCAGTGAGCTTATAGTCAAATAGAATCTATTAGAAAAATATGGCCTCATTACACACATCTAATAATAAGTTGGGCTGTATCAATACAGAATGATAGAAATCATGTAAGTAGCTTAGTAGCACAAATAATTTTTAGACAATTATTTATTTGAATAAAAAGACACAAACTATATATAAAAAAGAACTGATACTGGACTTTGGTAAATTTTATTGTTGGTGAGTAATACTTCAAAAAAAAGCTGAGAAAATATTTAATTTCCAGAATCTGATTCAATAGGTGTGAGTTGGGCCTATTTAGCTTTTTAGAATGCTATTTTTATGTTTTTCAGGATATATTTTCCAGTAGAGTATACTGGAGTATAAAATTACAAATTAGATAGTCTTACATCAGTCTCTTTGTAAAAGGTTTTATATAATACCGTTGGAGAAATATATTAGAAATGTATTTATAATATTCAGCTGAGTGTAACAGTAATATATGAAAATTTTAATAGCTTAGAATTCCTTGGATTACCCTCTTCAGTTATTCATTCATTCTGGTGAATTTTCCTTCTTTGCTGTGGTGTGCCCAGCAAATCAGGTAGTAATAAGTAATTCCTGACTCAGCAAGAAACCAGAGCTCCCTCTAGGGGTACAGTCCCAGACTGAGATCTAGAAAATGACTGTTACAGACTATACAACATACTACATGCAATTTCCAGGTAGAAATTGGTCAGGGAATATAAAATTGTATATGAAGAATCATGTTTTACCATTTTACTTTCTTTTCCTCTACACTGAAATCAAAATGGACAATCATTACTGTGAAATATTGTTTTAAAATAACTTCTTGGTGTAAACTTTTCAAGAAATAAAGTACTTTTCAAGATAATTAAAACAGTACACCAGAAATGGATAGTTAGGATGTAATTTCATATTATTTACAATGATAAATTTATAAATTCTAGGGTCCTCCAATTTACTAACCACTTAAAAATCCTACTGAAGATTACATATTATCATGAAATTTATATTTTGGAGCCAGACACTATGTACTTAACCTAAAGTTATGTGATTTACATTTTACATCTTTACTAGATTGCCTTGAGGAAAAAATTGTTTAAGCTCTCTTTATATTTGAAGAGGTGGTCTAGAATGTTGTACATTTCTCAGTAGAATTAAATAATTCTCAGTCTCTTGCTTATCTTCAATTAATAACTACATAAAGCTTTTTGATATTAGCACCTACTTTGATTTACACATACATGTTATCTAACCAAAACATTCAGAGAGCAAAGTGTAAGGAACAAGAATATCAAAATAGCTAGTCTATAAATCCTCAAACCAGGCTTCTCATTTCCTGCTTTCAACTATACAGAAAATTCCAACAACTTATTCACATATACTGGCAAGCTATACCTTTCTCTTGGAGGTCATGTTGTTCATTAGTATACACAGACTCTGAGACATCTGGAGTCAAGAAACATGTACAACCTTTTTTAGCCCATATTTTATAAACTCATTTCACAAAGGAATCCATAATTTGTCATGCCTATTAATGATCTTAAAAGAGTATGTTTGGTATACAATTTTAAAATTCTGGAGTAAAACTGAGCACACAAAACTTTTACATAATTAATTAAGAATCACTGCAAAGGAGTAGGAAATAAAGGAGGCTTGGGAGTGCTGCTTTAAGTAAGGTCATATATAGCTTTATATCTGCAGGGAATACGAGCAAGGCACAGAACAGATCGTAAAAGAGTTGTCAAGAACACAGGGAGGAGGGGTTTATCATTAAATGCTTTTATTTCACCACCAATTCTCATGTTAGAGATGGAGACATTTCTAGACTCTACCTTTAAGGGCTGAAACCACAAAGCTAATTGTAAGCTATTGCATCTTTGACATAGAAAAGAAGAACAGAAAAATTCAAAGCCTTCCTAATTTCTTTAGACAGATCCAGAATTGGATAATTTAATATCACTTAATATTACTAGCTTTAGATGTGAGGCATGAATGGGAATGCAGTTCACATGTATATTTGTAATGCTTTACTTATATAACTGTAATTAGTGGTTTTTAATACTTTGCAAGAATATGTTGACCCTAAGTTACCACTGAGAAATAATATTTTTCTAGCCATAATTCATTATGTATACCTTGTGCTATATTTCCAAAAAAGTTAGATAATTAGAATGGTACAAAGCCACTAAAGTTCTAAATCTTTGCAGGTGCAATTTTCAGCATATAACAGCACATTTTCCCCAATGTACAACTGTATACGTTTTCAAAAATATAGACTCCTGTTTGACTTAGCTTAAATAGAATCATTTCTTTTTACAGATTTTATAAAAAATATTTTATAACAGAGTTCTTTTCAAGTAATATCTGTCATCTTATGCTAGTCAAGCATATTCTTTTAGGAGACTATGGAACAGCTGTAAAAGTTTGTGAGAAATCAAACCACTGGAAAATATTTTAATGAGGACGATTATTTGCGTGGCCCTCTGAAGAATGTTAAAAAGAAAATTTCTCTCTGCTTCCTGGTTCTCTCTCAAGTAACTAACCAGACCTCCTCTTGACCACTTCACCACCCCTTTCCCATACTTAACTTAGTTTTAGATTTGATCTGATAAAGGAGTTGCCCAGAGAAAAACCACCTTCATCAACCACCTACATCCTGTTCAAAACTTAAGCAGAATTCTCCAACATATGACCAAACATTAAAAAACCGAGGAGACTCATAACTTTAACATCTTTTCACTCTTGCCACATACATAAATATTTTTATATACATCGTGCATGCAGTTTTCTTTGCAGAACTTAGTTACTATTCCCATTCAGATTATGTAGGCCCTGAGGAAGGATGATATGGGGTAAAGGAAGTGTTTAAGATTAGGGGCCTTACAGAACCCAAGAACGGACTAATAGTTACCAAAGGGAAAGGGACTGGGGAGGATGGGCGGGAAGGGAGGGATAAGGGGGAAAAAGGGACATTACGATTAGCAGATGTAATGTTGGCGGGACACGGGGAGGGCTGTACAACCCAGAGAGGACAAGTGGTGACTCTGTGGCATCTCGCTACGCTGATGGACAGTGACTGTAATGGGGTTGGGTGGGGGGACCTGATGAAGGGGGTAGTGTAATCACCATAATATTACTCATTTAATTGTAGATTAATGATATCAAAATAAACTTAAAAAAATAAAAAATATTACGGGCCTTAAAAAGGTGAAGCTTCAACTGAATCAGTAATCAAAATACTACCCCAAAAAAAAACCCTGGACCAGATGGATTCACCACTGAATTTTATCAGACATTTAGAGAAGACATAATACCCATTATCCTTAAGGTTTTCCAAAATATGGAAAAGGAGGGAATACTTCCAAACTCATTCTATGAAGCTAGCATCACTCTAATACCAAAACCAGGCAAAGACACCACAAAAAAAGAAAACTGCAGACCAATATCCCTGATGAACATAGATGCAAAAATACTCAACAAAATATTAGCAAACCAAATTCAAAAATACATCAAAAAGATCATCCATCATGACCAAGTAGGATTTATTCCAGGCATGCAAGGATGGTACAACATTTAAAAATCCATCAACATCATCCACCACATCAACAAAAAGAAGGACAAAAACCACATGATTATCTCCATAGATGCTGAAAAAGCACTCGACAAAATTCAACATCCATTCATGATTAAAACTCTCAACAAAATGGGTATAGAGGGCAAGTACCTCAACATAATAAAAGCCATATATGACAAACCCACAGCCAGCATCATACTTAACAGCAAGAAGTTGAAAGCTTTTCCCCTAAAATCGGGAACAAGACAAGGATGCCCACTCTCCCCACTTCTATTCAACATAGTAATGGAGGTCCTAGCACAGCAATCAGACAACACAAAGATATAAAAGGCATCCAGACTGGTAAGGAAGAAGCCAAACTCTCAACTGTTGGCAGATGACATGATATTGTACATAAAAACCCTAAAGAATCCACTCCAAAACTACTAGAACTAATATCTGAATTCAGCAAAATTGCAGGATACAAAATTAATACACAGAAATCTGTTGTATTCCTATACACTAACGATGAGCTAGCAGAAAGAGAAATCAGGAAAATAATTCCATTCACAATTGCATCAAAAAGAATAAAATAACTAGGAATAAACCTAACCAAGGAAGTGAAAGACCTATACTCTGAAAACTACAAGACATTCTTAAGAGAAATTAAAGAGGACACTAATAAATGGAAATTCATCCCATGCTCTTCAGTAGGAAGAATTAATATTGTCAAAATAGCCATCCTTCCTAATGCAATCTACAGATTCAAAGCAATCCCTATCAAAATACCAACAGCATTCTTCCACAAACTGGAACAAATAGTTCTAAAATTCATATGGAACCACAAAAGACCCTGGATAGCCAAAGCTATCCTGAGAAGGAAGAGTAAAGCAGGGGGGATCTCGCTTCCCAACTTCAAGCTCTACTACAAAACCACAGTAATCAAGACAATTTGGTACTGGCACAAGAACAGACCCATAGACCAGTGGAACAGAATAGAGTGTCCAGATATTAACCCAAGCATATATGGTCAATTAATATACAATAAAGGAGCCATGGATATACAATGGGGAAATGACAGCCTCTTCAATAGCTGATGTTGGCAAAGCTGGACAGCTACATGTAAGAGAATGAAACTGGATTACTGCCTAACTCCATACACAAAAGTAAACTCGAAATGGATCAAAGACCTGAATGTAAGTCATGAAACCGTAAAACTCTAAGAAGAAAACATAGGCAAAACTCTCTTGGACATAAACATGAGCAACTTCTTCATGAACATATCTCCCCAGGCAAGGGAAACAAAAGCAAAAATGAACAAATGGGACTACATGAAACTAAAAAGCTTCTGTACAGCAAAGGACACCATCAGTAGAACAAAAAGGCTTCTTACAGTATGGGAGAATATATTCATAAATGACATATCCAATATGGGGTTGACATCCAAAATATATAAAGAACTCATGCACCTCAACAAACAAAAAACAAATAATCCAGTTTAAAAAATGGGCAGAGATTCTGAACAGACACTTCTCCAAAGAAGAAATTCAGATGGCCAACAGGCACATGAAAAGATGCTCCACATAGCTAATCATCAGAGAAATGCAAATTTAAACCACAATGAGATATCATCTCACACCAGTTAGGATGGCCACCATCTAAAAGACAAACAACAACAAATGTTGGCAAGGATGTGGAGAAAAGGGAACCCTCCTACACTGCTGGTGGGAATGTAAGTTAGTACAACCATTATGGAAAGCAGTATGGAGGTCCCTCAAAAAACTAAAAATAGAAATACCATTTGGCCCAGGAATTCCACTCCTAGGAATTTATCCTAAGAATGCAGGAGCCCAGTTTGAAAAAGACATATGCACCCTTATGTTTATCGCAGCACTATTTCCAATAGCCAAGAAATGGAAGCAACCTAAGTGTCCCTCAGTAGATGAATGGATAAAGAAGAAGTGGTACATGTACACAATGGAATATTATTCAGCCATAAGAAGAAAACAAATCCTATCATTTGCAACAACATGGATGGAGCTAGAGGGTATTATGCTCAGGGAAATAAGCCAGGTGGAGAAAGACAAGTATCAAATGATTTTACTCATCTGTGGAGTATATGAACAAAGAAAATACTGAAGGAAAAAAACAGCAGCCAACTCACAGAACCCAAGAATGGGGTAACAGTTACCAAAGGGAAAGGGACTGGGGAGGATGGGTGGGAAGGGAGGGATAAGGGGGAAAAAGGGGCATTACGATTAGCACACATAATGTAGAGGGTGGGACACGGGGAAGGCAGTACAGCACAGAGAAGACAAGTAGTGATTCTGTAGCATCTTACTAAGCTGATGGACAGTGACTGTAATGGGGTATGTGGTGGGGACTTGATGATGGGAGGAGTCTAGTAACCTCAATGTTGCTTATGTAATTGTATATTAATTATAACAAACAAAAACAAACAAACAAAAAGGTGAAGCTTCAATCCTTGTCTTCTCTCAGTAATTTATGTCCTGAACAGTCAACTGAATGCTAAAAATAGCTGTTTTCCTGAGACAAATATCAAGGGACCTTTATGAATCACAATATGTAATGACAAAACAGCATGCAGTTCCACCTGCTAATTTGTCCTGTTTTATTTCGTTTTTCCTTTCAGCTTCAGCTGCCAATTTAATTTGAAGTTGTCTTTTCTTTCAAGTCCTTTTGTTCATTCCTTTTCTAATATATACTGACTCTGAAAACTTTAGTGGTGTTTCTTTTTGGTTACATTATTCTTCCCAAATATTCTTTTTTATTTACTTAGATAAAAATGGCAATGTGATAACATGGTTTATTTTAAATGTATTAATAAAATGAATGTTTTGAGTAGACCATAATATCAAAAGCCTCTTAGGGTTCTGTGCTGAATATGCTCTACATTAGCAGTTAAAGATATTTGTGTTAATAGTGACAAATTATGTTAAATATGTAAGCTTTGGCCCCTACATTCACTAAAAATTAGTGATGAATCCTGGAAAGTAAAACATTCTCTGATTAATTGAAATATTTTTATTTTAGAATCTTGGAAAATATAATTCTTTATATACAGTCGGGTAGAAGAGAACCATACTCTTTTGCTGGAAAATTAATATAATAATGAAAAGAAAACAAGAGTTGTACTAGGAAGCCATAGATTTCTGTTTTTGTTCTGCTACTTACCAGCTGTGTGATTTCATTGAAGATACCTATTCTCCAAAACACAAATACTTGTTCAAGTGTAAAAAAGAACCATTATAATACTAATAATCTCCCTACCACACTCATAAAGTCCAAGTAAGTTAATGATTGTACATGCCTAAGTAAACTTTGACATGACATACCACTATTCTTTATTGGAATATGAAAACTTATGGGAATGTAGTCAGGAACTAGATGCAAGTTAAGCATCTCCTTCTATGGAGGAGATAATTTTGAAATCACAAAGCACAAAAAGAATAGGGTAGAATTACAATTTATCGCCCATATAGGAAACTTTAGTTGGGCAGCTAGTTAAGAGATTTAGAACTAGGTCTTCAATCATGATTAACCTATTAGTGAGGCCTAGATAACTTTGTCCTGTGGTAAAATAATAAGGAATTTATGTATCCCATCTTTCTGATGGTCTGGGTTTGTATTGTTCATTGATTATTTATTTTACAATGTTTTCCAGGTTTGTAAAACTTGCTTCAACAAATCTCCAGGTTTGTTTCATAAACTGATGTGGAGAAAGTAACAATGTTGACCATTTAGTCAAGCATGATAGAATAAGAACACAGTATTAATTGTCGCCACATCCAATCTCTTCTAAAATTCTTACACTTTCACTCTGCCAAAGGGCTAGCTAGAGGGAGTTTGACTCCAGTATTACTGTCTTAAGCCTTAGACAAACAGCGAAGCATCATCAGCATCTTTGTCAGAGAAAGTAAATTATAAATTAATGTCCTGATGCACTTTTTTATTTGCTTCAGATTTTTCAATGTCTCTATGACCTAAAAGAAGAATATGTCTGAGGTTCCCATGCCTACTCACCTTTCATGGCCACTCAGCACTCAGTATTGATCAAGAACTACAACATTGCTGATCAAATTGGCACATATAAGTCACTTCATTCTGCAAACTTTTGATTGGTTATGATAACCACTTTTTAAATCTTCCTTCTATATTTCACACTTCTCATACTTTCTTTCAAATATAGCTACACCATGAGTTCAAGGTGATCTCTTTTGGCATATGTGTATTCAATGGGGGAGATTTAAATTGATTATGTATTTAGAAGCTGTCCCAAAGGTCTTCTTGTTAGGAAAATCTACAGAGAAAATTATAGATGCAGTCATAACTAAAGTTACCTCTGTGTATTTTTCACTAATGTAAAAATTCCAAGTTAATACAACATCGATTCTCATGCTCAGGTTTTAAAATTTTAATGTAGGAAATTCTTAAGCTTCATCAAACTGTAATTGTGGTACTGACATGTATCTTTCAATAGAGTGGCACTGTGCAAAAAGCAGGGGAGCTTGCTTTTTTGGTAATGACTGGAATTTCATTGGCCAGCTAGGAATCAAAATTCTTTAGTTTGAAAACATTTGATCAATGCTATTCAATTTACAGTAGCTCTGTGCTTTGTGTCAATTTTGCCATGTGTGTTTTCTGTTTATAATCACTCAAAATTCAATGGATTGATTATTTATCTACTCTTGTTCATATAAACAAAACAAAAAGAAGGAAAATATATTAACTACAAAATTGCAAAAAGAAAAACCATTTATAAATCCATCCACATGAGCAATGATATGATTGTGTAATGATGCATTTGGAGAGGTCATCAAAAATTATGACTTTTCTCTCAAATGTACAAAGGAGATAAGCTCCATGCTGCCTGATGTTCTATTATCCTAAACTTTGCAAATGTTAATAAGTTGCTATATCCTAATAGATGGACAAAGCTAAACATAGCCTAACCATAGGTCTAAGATCCAAGTATAGCAGAGAACCCATCCATACCTTGTATTCCAGTGTAGTTTATGACCATTGCAGAAAAGGACCCAAATTCCCACAGACTTTCCTATCAAAGTACCAAAAACATCACGGCTGTTGTTTAAAACTGAGCATCCAGGACTCCGTAAGAAGAAAGGCAGTGTGCAGAGTGTACTCATGCAGATCATGACCCCCTTGATGTTCATAGTTTTCTGGCTTTTGAGTGTAAAAGGAGAAAAGGAGATGAGTAGGGAGGGAAAATAGGAGAGATCAAGAGTAAACAAGAATTAATTAAAATAATAATAATTCCTGGCATATTTTTCTTATAAACGCAATTATAATTATATAATCTTGCATTTGGAAGTAACTTTGACATATATCTAGTCCAAATACATCAAAATCTTTGCCTATTGTGTATTTTTTAAAAGGCTGTCAGATCTGGTTGGAAAGAAAGCATACTGGAGGTGGAGTAACAATATTTCACTTGTATATGAGGCTATAGAAATGTTACCTAATCTTTCTGGGCAGCATTGCTTAGGACATTGGTAAAACAGTAAGAGAGAGAGTATTAATATACATAGCTATCCAGTTTTGAAGGTGCCAGTGAAAATATTTTTGAAATCCCAAAGTGCTATCCAAAAATGAAATGCAATTAATTATTTTCTTTTGCTTGCAGCAGAACTCAGAATTAAAACATCAGGATGTCAACTATTAATTTAGTTAGCAAAACAAAAAGTTTCATTGCTTATTTAGATTCAGGAAAGACCTAAAGAAAGAAAGGACACTATCAGAAGTAAATGATGAAAGCAACATCGCTTAAGTAGGCATTCACAAAGAGAAAACAAGTTAAATAGCAATAAGATATTCCATCCAATTATAGGAGCCGTGTGGGGGCTGGGGAATAGCTCATTCAGGATGAAAAAAAAATAAAGATAGATTCATTAAAAAAATAATGAAATTGGAGGTTGAAGTTACAAAATGTTCTAACTGCTGGAAATGAACCATTCTGTGCTCATTATTGAATACTAAAATGAGAGAACAGAATATTTCAGAAACATAAATAGTGTCCTTGGAAAGAATAATGACATGATCTATCAATACACATTTATATAAAAACATTTTCTTTATGGAAAATAAGCCAAAAAAGGTATGTTTATAGAGTAACAAAGGGTTTTACTATAGACCTAAATAGACATTTTAAGATTTACCTGGAGCAGATAAGAAAGAACTCACCTTGGCATGATTAAGCATGATTATGTGAAAGTTGCTGATGAAAAGGGTAGATCAAATTAAGTATGACATTTATTGGAATCAATTACTTTATTACTGCAGTAAAGCCAGTACAAAGACAAGTTGGGATTTTGTTTAAAAAATATTTAATACAAAACAATGGAGGGTAACTAAGATGAGCAATAAGCTATGCCAAGCACTATGGAATTTACACTGTTTTTTCTTCTTGTAAATTGTGATATAATTGGCTTATAACACTGTGTAAGTTTAAGGTTCATTTGATACATTTATCTATCACAATATTATCACCACCATAGAATTAGCTAACACCTCTGTCATGTCACATAATTATTTCTTTTTTGCGGTGAAAATATATTTCTCTGCTGTACCTTAACACTTAAATTTCCATATATACTCCATTATTGTTTTCAAGTTACCATTCCTTCAAGAATTTCTTTTTTAGTGGTGTATTTTCTGATTATGAAACCTGACTAGAAACTGGATACCTATGGAAGTTATTTCTGTTGTTATTTTTATTGTTTTATTGTTGTTGACTTACTGTGACTCCGTTCAGGTGGTCACACTATTGTAAGAGAAAGGACTTCATCTTGGTTCAATGCTGCCCTCAAGTTCTTATTAACTCCTGACCTTGGCTGTCAAACTTGATCTCTCTTTATGTCAGTTTTGTTACCTGTGTAATAGAGAAAACAATCATATTGACTATGTAAATTTGTTATAATAATTATACATATATACATAATAATTATACATTTATGTGTGTGTTTATATACATATGTTATAACAGCATATGGCAACTACAAATCATTTTATTAAAATTAGAAGTTAGTAGCAATAATGATAAAATGGAACGAAAAGATATTATTAAAAGTAGGCTAAACTGGCAAGATAGCAATTAGGTCTTGTTATTTTTAATGCTGATATTAATTGTTCACATTTCCTACATAGACATTGTACTTCTACAGTCACATAAAAAGAAAAAGAAAAAAATTATTCAAATTCAAGTTTACAACGGTTTTATAGGCTTTTATGGAAAATATTTCAATATATTGATATGATAATCATTTCCTTATAAACATAAATCAATGTTGTTTGTGTTTTTTTCTCAAACTTTCAGACATTTTTAAGCACTACAAGGAGTCATGTTTGTATGTTTAAAATTTCCTTGGATCTATCTCTCTTGGGTAAGGGAGATACACAGTTTCTAAAAGGGGACAGATTGTTCATCAGTTTTGTTTCACTTTCCACATCAAAACAAATTTATATAATAAATTCAGTTTAAATCTTAGCTTTAAGTAATATATGAAACAGTTTTAAACATTGGTAATAAGGAGAATAATAATGATTGAATATTGGAAAATGAGTGAACAAATTAGAAAATGAAGGAATCATACATGTAGCCAAATACTAGCTTACATTTCCTCTAAAACTTGCAAAGTGCTCATCATTTAGATATTTAGAGCTATATCATGTAAGAAACAGAATTGGGTTTTTATTTTTAGCTTGAAATGTAATGCGATTAAAGAAATAATCAGTAATTTATAGGAAGCATGGATATTTTGGGTGAGTAATATGGAAACATTTTGCTTTTTAGCAAATATCAAGGGAAAATGAGGTCTTATCTTTCAAAACAGTGGCTAATTATTTGCTTAATGAAACTAGATTTTAACTTTTGTCATTTTTTCTCTTTACTTTTAGCATTTAGAATGAATAGAAAAATTAGTCAGATTAACGTCTTTGTCTTTAGCTTAAATAGACCTTTTAGAGGATTTAGTTTCAAATAGCCTTCACTAAAATCATTTTAAGCCACCTATTAAGCTATTATAGAACTCAAAACCTTTCTTTGATTGTATCAAAATATAAGGTAAGTTCCAATGACACTAGGAATATTTTCATGGTAAGCCTATTTTATACCTGTTATGTTAGAAAGAAATCCGACAACTTGCTATCCAAGATAAATATAGTCACTAACTAAGGGTATCATCTTGTCAAAGTTTATAAAGTGAACACAAGAAGTATTTAAGGGGAAAATATGCAATGGCATGTCATTCTAACCCAAAGAAGCCATCCCTGGCAAATATTTTCAATAGTTAAAATAGATTTTTTGTTTATTACTAATAGCTTAAAATTTGGAAAATACACAAACTCAGAATATAAAAAAGAAAAATATAAAACTGAGAATATAAAATGAAGCACGGTTAATCTAGTGTGATTAAAGTGTCACTTTAAATATCCTGCAGCACTGAACATGAAAATCTGAACCTTTTTGTATTTATTATGTGGGGAAAAATCTAAGGGCACCACAACCATTACTGGCAGGAACACATTTCAAAGACAGCCCTGCCACCTTCTGTTCTGAGTGTTTCCTATCTGGTTTCAGAGTCATATCAGTAGATTTAAAGCACTAATTTAAACACATTAAAGGATTAATAGCTTAACCAAACACAAATAGCTTTATTTCTAGAACACCATTAACCTTAATTTCCCTGTATTCATTAAGTCAGATACACAGAATCATTTATTTCATTAGCCCAATTTTTTTTTCAAAAAGTCCATATATATAGATTATACAGGGTACTTTTCAGAGTTTGCATGTGTATATTTATTATACATTTAGTATGTATTGAGTCCTAAAACACTTAAAATACTGAAAGCTCTGCTATTAATGTATATGCAAACCATGACTGGAAATGAAATTGTTACTGTATAAAATGAAGTTTTTGTAAATTGTCTTATCAGAGAACACTGGATGCAGTGGCACAAGGAGGAATGAAAGATGAGAAGTTTAGATCCCAAATATACCAAAGAAAATTTTGATCACACAAAGGGAATACTTTTTTTAAGTGCTATGTGGCCAATTTTTAATTTACTAGGTTTAATGTCTTATGTCTGAAGACAACATTTCAAATATATTCTCACAGGCATAATATTGAGTAAAAAATACAACATAAAGAGATTCCAAATTGCTTCTACAAAGTAAAAAAGATCCAAACCCACTCCTGCAGGGATATTCATACTCTTATAAATTTTTGGCTGTGTAAATTATCTGAAAAAAAAATTAAAATTCATATTGACAGAGGTATCAGAAACTCTGCTACTGTTTCATATTAATACCAATACCATAAAATAGAAATTTAGATGCAGGGCAGAAATTAGCTTAAAATTACATGACAGTTTATTCTCAGACAAAAGTAGTAAAGTCCTTTTACCCTTGGCAAACCCCTTCAAATGTAAAATCTACATTTTTCTTATAGAACTTTTTCATTTTTGTTCTTATTTATTGCTGCAAATGGCACCATTTGGGGTATTGTTTTGTCATAGAGACCAGATTGCATATCTGACTATCTGGCAAACCAGTATTTTGCATATGTAATAAAAATGGGCATATACTGACATCAGTACTGTTTTTCATAATGTCGACACCATAACTGTGATATTTTTGCTATGGACAACCTTCTTTAATCTGTTTGTTTACATAGTATTTTCTTGTCTCTACTTATTTAATATGAAATGTTTCCAAGGACTCCTGAGAAATCAGTGGTCATAGAGAAGGGACCTGTAAAGTGCCTGTCGTGTAGGCTGAACTTCATAATCATTGCCACAAAACTCTTAATATGCATCCATGGATGGTTTGTTACATCATGTCCATTTACCAATATCACAGTGATTTCTGAACATGAAAATTGTTTTCAATTTTCTATATGCGTCTAGATAAGTACCTGTCAAAATTTAAAAGTTGGAGAGAACTTTAGTTTCATGTGTATAAACAAATACTTTCATTGTCTAAATAAGGTCATCTAGGATTATATATACCTACCAGATATACAAGGTTATATACAACCAGTTGGTTACGGAGAAAGCTGTAAACCAAGTGTTCAGACCAGAACTGTGGTGTATGGTTAATGGCTCATCTTCTATTACACTCCCACCTATTCCTTTCTACTCTAGACAGATCAGCCTTCTATCTCTTCTTCAACTGCTACAGCTAACTTCCACTTTAGAGATTTTCTTTAACTCTTCCCTATGCCTGATAGTCATTCTATTTTTCTCCTTCTCCCTCTCTCTCTCTCTCTATATATATACATACATACACACACACACACACACACACACATATATATATATATATGTATATATATGGCCACATAGTTTCTCTATATATGAAACACACAGTTTAATTTGTTGCTTTAAACCCTCTAACAAATAAAAGAAATAGTCTATCATCAGGGATGTAACTACAAGCTGAAAAGAAAGAAAGAGTATTATAAGACTGGTTTCCCCCAAATTTTCTCAGTGTGAAAATGGAAATATTGACTAGAGAGGGTTGTTGTAATGATGTTATTATCATTCATATGTGTCTGTGTCTGTGTATTTGTGTGTCGATATATATTTTTAACTTTTTCTTGGCACACTTACCCAAGGTTTTGTATATGAGTGCCACTTCTCTCTCACCAATGAGATTGTCTCTCTGGGGCAAAAAAAGCACAAAACAAAGCAACAAGAACAACAAAGGAAACCTCTTCATGTCATCGTTACTATGAAAGAACAGCAGATAAACTATTTGGGATTTTCTGGTTGGGTCAGCTTTCTCTATCACTCGCTGCACCAAACTTCTTCCAGTATCTGGCCAGATAATCACAGAGCACAAAGTCTCTACATTACTCATTTTATGCAGAAATTTTCTGATTGAAGTTGAACATCTTTAAGATTCTCTGAGTTATAAAAATTTATGATGAATTTTTTCAAACATTTTGATAGACTGCATAAATTAGACTTAGAAGGACAAGTAGAAAACAAGTTCACTTGGCAGTACCCATGCCTATGTATTGTCAAATCAATTTCCTGTATTTGCACCTGAACATTTGAGCCACTATTCTGTGCCCTCTGAAGGGACGGATTTCTTTACCAAAGGTATACTTAAATTTTATAAAAGTCACCAAATAAGATATCTCATTTCTCAGCACAGTATTTTAGGTTGATCGTTGACACTAAAGAGTTAATTACAGTGCCATATAGACTTTGACATCTGGAGTAAAATAGTCCTTCTTTAATATGAATAAGATTTTTCTCACCCTGGCACTGTCATTTCCCTTGAAACATCTCAGTGATATATATATATCTGCTTTGATATATAAATATCAGCACCGTGTATATGATATCACAATAGGGTATTTAAAACCAGGTTTCTATATTCCTTATGTCCTAATCTACATAATGAAATGTTTTTGTTTGTGGTCAGTTTATAAATGTCTAAAATTTGACACTTGAAATATTCAAAATGACCACATGGGTGGAAAATTTTGTATAAACATATTAATACAGAGTTTGAGCCAGTTTGTTGCACAGAGGTCATTTTCCTGAAAATAAATGGTGTGCTCAACTGCCATTACAGCAACAGTACAAATAACTAAAAGAAGGAATTAATGCTAAGAGTTCCATTTTACTTGTGGATAATTGAAAGGAATTTCACTATGATACCATCAAGAAATGTAGATTTTCAGAATTTTTATTTTCCTAGGACAAATAGAAACAGAAATGTACATTCATACTCTCAGTTGTATTTATTTTAATGGGTAGAAAAATTAATTTTAGCAATTTAAAATAACCTGGTTTTATTTTATTCATAATTCAATTTGGGAAAAAAAACTTTTCTGGAGATACAAAAGTCAGATATTAGTACTTTTTATTTGTCAGCCACACAGCTGAAGAAAGGCTAAACAAATCCTTTTCCTGGTCAGATGTTTTGTTCTCTATTCAACAGCAAGTGAAACGTTTTAGGAGCAGATGAAATGTCAAAAAATGTGCTAGGGTTGAGGAAAAAAAGTATAGAGAAGTTTCCCTGGATTTTTCTGAACATCATATTCCATGTTTGTTTAAAAGTTAACAGGCTTATATATTATCCTCCCCTATTTTTAGCCCATAAGGCCTGAGCCAAAATGATTTTCAAGTTTATTTCTTACTATTGCTATTTTTAAAATGGAATATTTCTAAATTTCTTCAGGGTATTTTTTTCTCAGTTTTACATTCTATTTAATCAAAATCCTTGTACCTGGAGTATTTAGAAAAGATATTAGTGTGTGCAAGCTGGTCATAACACACAAGTATGTATGCACACAGAATAAACTAAGTGAAGGAAGAGTGTTGTTCAGCCAAATTATTGGGCCAGAGTTTGGAGGTTATTGTATCAGAGCCTTGTAAAGGTTAAGCTATACTCCAGTAATACAGATTAATTTTGTATTTATTTGAAATTCAGGAGATGAATCTGGAATAAATGGACTTTTGTCTACCTCCAATATATAACAATTGTATATGTATATGTATATATATGTTTAACATTTTCCCATATATGACCCTGCTGAATACAAATTTGCTTATATTATTAAGGACACCAGTGTTTTCAGAGAGACATGCTAAGGTGTAATATTGTTAATCAGCTCCTTTATAAGGGATTGTAGACTAATTGGAGCTAGTTCTCTAACAAAAAGAAATAAATCTTGAGTTTCTAGCAACAGTAAGAGATGCATGGTATAACCTATTTTTTGACTGATAATTCTGAGAATCTTTCACATTCAAATTCTTTTGTGGGTGAAGGTTAATTATCTTTCTTGTATACAGTGTCAACCCAGAAGTCATTATCCAATATATTTTTCTTCCATAATTTCTGCTTTTCTTCCCTCCAGTTTCATCTTCTATGTAGAAGATTTTCAAATTTTAAGGCAAAGCAGACTTCTTTAAAATTTAAAGAGTAATATATAGATGCCCAGAGATCAATACCTTAAGAATAAATGGCTTAGAATAACTTTTCAGGAAACTAGGGGAGAAAATGAATTTTGACTAAATATGCATGGGACAATTGGGGGGGTTAAAGAGTTATTGTTGTTTCATATAGGAACACTCATTGTCATTTCCATGATAGCCTTTTGAATTTATAAAATGTCAATACAGCATTTCTCCCTCCCCCTAATACATAGAAAGCCTATTAAATTACTGAAAATATTTTTCAAGGTTCTCATCAGTTCTATGGTTACTGGTAATGCAGAGTTTTCTGCTGTTCTCTGTTGAAGAAAATTTTACCCAGGCAGAAAAGCCAATTATTTTCCCTAGCCATAAACTTTAAGTGCTTAAAGTTCATTATATTTCTCTTATCACCTGCCAGGGCATTATGCTGGTCCTGAAAGATGATGGAATGCATTTGATCCATCCATGACTCAAGAACATTTCTAGGCTATATTTTTGATAGCTGCAGTTTCTAAAGAGGGCTAAGTACATGTATTAAGGCAATTTCAGTAAATATAAATTTTCAACATATATAGCATCTGGCATTTAGGCATAAACAGATGGCTCAAGTACAGATGTTTTCAGATCTTGGCTACTGTTCCATTGTTAATCATAAATCATGGTTACATCCAAAGGCTCTTAAGCTAAAGAAGATGGATGTAAAGCTTTCTTACCTATCAAGGAGGGCTTTAATAGTAAGTTTAAAAACAACAACTAAATCTCCCATTTATTTAACTAGCTAATTTTCCCATACCATTTTGATTACACTCAAAAGGGGTAAAGAGGACAAATAAGTAAATCAAATATATCCCTAAAAAAGATGATGCATATACTCCTAATAAACATAACTAATATTTATTCTGACCTTTCCAGTCACTTCTCTACACTACAGAATATATAAGATGTATATTCCAGTGCTCATTGTGCTATAAAGAGACAGACTGTGCAGTGCAATTTCCAAACCAAACTTATGTCATACTTTGCATGTTCATTACATCCTATATGACTGTTTTTGTAGAGACCAGAACAAAAGAATGTCTTAAAATTCTACTAAGGCCTTCAGTTCTGCAAGTGATTCACATATGATTTATATAATTTGATATTGTTTTTCAGTTTTCTGGGATCTATATAGGCCAATTTTCTAGGATCTTGATGACCTCAGTGTTGTTCCCCATCTCACATTTCTAACCATTATAATCTCAAATATCTTAATAACAGTTTAAGGATCTGGTAACATCAGAAATATGTAAGGTGTATTTCCAAATCTTTTATGAATATGAAATCAAAAAAGAACACTCCTGGACTTTTGCAGAAATCATGTTTGCTGGGTGAGTGCTAGGGCCTCTCCAGTCCTTCCTTCACTTTCATCATGAGCATTGCCTCTTCTGTTAATTTACTCTATGTGCCACAATACAGAAGTTCAAAACAGCCTGCCTGCAATCTGTATGTTTGGGTAGTAGGCTTGATTTAAGCCCCAGCAGATGAAACTCAGTAAATTTTTGCCCACATTAGAAATTTCACAAATTCTGGAAGTACCCATTGTGATACCACCAACTTGTAGGGGGTTGGAAAGAAGGGTCTCAAATACATGTGGCATAATTGGCAAACTTGCAGCCACTCATCCAAAACAGTGTCACATGCATGGTTTCCTTGGATTTCATAATAACTTCAAAAGCATGAATCTGGAGGTTTATAATAAAAAAATCTAGATTTCTGGTTTCTCATGAAAAATCTGGACACATGGGTATGTTTTTCCATGGTTGGAGGTAAGGATTCTTTGCCCCCTTTAGTTTGGCATTTATGCTCCTGTCACCCATTTTCCCACCTGACTGTGCAATGTCTGATCCAGGTCAGTCATTTTGGTGACCTGCCTGTCACTTTAGGTGTTTAAGGATAGTGACTAACTGTGATCTCATTATTTCATTAGGTGCAACTCCACCTTCTGGTCTATCCCTTGAGCCTTGGCCCCGTATCTGTGGCATTCTCATTATAAGTGCACTTTCCCCCTCCCCTCCTCAACAATTGTCTCATGTGTACCAGTCTGTAGATGATAATCTCCTGAAGCCCACATGCTGCTTCAGATGATAAAGTACACACTAATGATTGGCATAATACTTTTCATGTATTACAACTGAACTACTTGCTGCTCTTTTCTTATTGTTCTTACTATTGACAATTTCCACTAAAGAGGAATTGACAGAAACAGAGGACTACCCTAATGGATTATGTTGCTTTAGTTAATAGAAATTCTTGTGTTTTCATCAGCAAGGAATCTCAACATGAAGATGTGGTTTCACTGATGCACATATGAAATTAAATAAATGGAAAAGTCGTGTCTAGCTGAGTCAACTGGTTCCAATATGAAACATATGCTGCCCAATATGATGTATTTGCACCAGAGGAGGAGTTAATTGATTCATCAACATAATAGGCTAGAAGAAAGCCCATTGTGTTAATTGGCCTCATAAATGAAAATCAATGCCTTGTTATTCACCACCATATTCTTGTGCCCATGATTTTCACGTTGATGGAGTAACAAATAACTTCACAATCATTGTTGCACACCACATGCAGAGCAACACTTTCATTCCTTACTGCTGCAGACACAGAATCCCAGAATCCATCCTGCACTGCAGATCTTGAAAGCCATATATCTGAGAAACAAAAAAGAAATATACAGCATTTCAAGAAAAAAATGTGGAGACTGTGAACTTAACCCACAGAGTCAGGACATGCTGTGTTAGAACTTGATGGCATTGTTTCCTTACATCCTCTCTTCCATCACCCAAATCAACATTTTTAAGCAGCTGCTTTGCATCCACTTTCATGCATATTTTATTATTTAAGTATGAATGTCTGGTAGGCAAAGAAGCAAGAGGATGGAGTTAATTGTGTGGAATTCATTTTTCTTAAATAATGTTGAGATACCCCCTATAGGTAGGATGGCTGGCCCTTGGCAACTATTTGAAATAGGTCACTATCAATCTATTATGTATGTATGTATGTATCTATCTATACATACTGACTGTATTGTACCTATGGAGGAAAATGTGTGGATGGCCTTCAGCCAATGTTTTAAAGAGGTGTATAACCAACCATAAATTTATTCCTAGAGGAATATTATGATCCAAGGAGGTACCTGGTTCTAGAATCAGAAAACCTGGGCTCACCTTTTACTCACCGTAGATCTGGGATTGTTTTAATTTTAATAGAGTACAATATTAATAACATTTCACAGAGCGGTGACAATAGAATAAACCTATAGAAATAATTATGCTCCATAAATCTCAAAATAATAATATAATTTTAATTATTATTTAACAAATACCTTACCATTTGAGACCCTAGATTATTTTTATAGCACTTGATCCCCACGCCTATCCAAGATGCCAACTACACTCGGATTGAATTCAGACTGTGGTCCTTTACAGAACATTTTGCATTCACCTATCTACCATGGAAAAAATGCATATTTCAGCTTTAATTGTGCTAGGCAGACTCCTAGTCCATTAAGTAAATGAATTGGTGCTAAGAAAATATTGGCCCCTTGTCTTATCTAAGTGAGATGTAAAAATGAAAATAAGAATAAGAATGAGAGTAAATAAGAATAAAAAAATAATTATGAGGTCAGAGTATATGCTCTCTGCTAGCAATTTTATATATCTGTTATCTCTAATCCCCCAAAATGTTGTCAGTTAAGATATATATCTTTGGCCAAAGACACATCAAAACTAATTTCTGGAGCAGAACACAAGTCAAATTTGTTATTCTCCAATGCCTAAGGACTTTCTGCTACATATCCAGCCCTCTAGTTTTGGAGACACAATGACTTAATCAAGGCAGAATATTGAAGAGGTTTTCACATAAAGTGGCTGTTAGCTGAAGGCATTTAAGAATGTTCTCATGGCACAGCACTGACTTTCTCCTTGGACAACACAAAGAGCTGGGATAATATGTGCACTGCATACCAACATGTAAACCAAGGAGAGTATTTGAAGCAATTATTTGAATGTTTCTAGAAGGAAACAAACCTCATCACCTCGTGTACTAGAATTATTTATACTAGCTTCCCCAAATGCATTAACAAAGGTTTATTTCTTGCTTATATCTAGTCTAAAGCAATTCAGACAGCCCTTCTTTTTCTTGTAGCTATACCATCTAAATCATCTACATTCTAGCTGGGAAAGCTCAGAATAGAGGATACATACAGTATTTTGTTGCATCATCCCAGAAGTGACACAGGTCACTTCCTCTCATTGTCCACTGGCAAGTCTAATTAGATAGGCCAACCTAATTGTAAGGAAGACTAGAAAATTTGGATCTACATACGGGTATTTTGTGTATTACATGCTTACACTCAGTTTGGTTTCCATTTAGGTTTATGTTTCATGAGGAAATGTCCTTATACCAAATTATGTGAATAACTTGACCCTTTATTATTTCAAAGCCAAATCTATTTATTGTCACATAGATGCTGAAGTTTTTATCTTCTCCTTACAAATGAGAAATCTCAGACCCTAAATCTCATTCAGAGGTTTTCTTTTTTTTCCCCTATGCCATCAGACCAGCAAAATACAACTTTGATCAATATTGTGGCTATACCGAGGCAGAAACATAAGATGGTATTTCCTGGGATTCAGAATGATAATGGCATTATCTTCTTATTGTCAATGCAACTGCATTATAGAAACCATTCAGTTACACCACATAGTTGTTTCTAATAAGATAACCTAGCAGTGAAATGTGAGACCTGAATGTCCTAAGCTTTCATTGATTAGAAATTCTTATCAGGATTGAAATGCAACTGTATTACATATATATGATATAATCTCCCATAAGAGAATGTGCAAAAAGAACTTCACCTACATAATTTTGAGTAAGTTTGGCTTTGATACTGTAAGGAAAATGACTGAAAGAATGGTGTATCATGCCATACTCTCACTGATAAATTTGCTTTCCATAAGGCACAAGTTAATAATTGGAAACTGATGTATATCTACGATAAGGTTGAAAAATAAGTAAATAAATTGTAGACAAGGGCAACCAAGTTTCACACTGTCAGAGAAAGAAGTTGATATATAAATAAATAAATGTAGGAGAACAAGAGGATGTTTAGCATGAACCCTGTAGGGTGAGAAGAAAGACAATATTATCAAGATGAACTCTCGTTTTTAAATATATAACATATATATAGGTAGAGTAGAAGTAAGATAGATGTATGTGTGTTTCTGTGTGTATATGTGTGTGTGTATATATATATATATATATATACACACACACATATGATAGTATACATAGATCATAGATATATTTCCTGCTTTGTTCCTTTGTTAAATCTAGAAGCTATGAAATTCATGTAGGAGCATGCACACCTAGGGTCTTGATCTTGGTGCCTAAATGCAATTTGAAACAGAAGAAGCCAGTATTCCTTGGATAAATGGTTCATTCTAGGGTAAAAGGTTGATCTAGGAGCAGAACATACACAAAAAAAGCCTGAGCCATCTTGTAGTGACAATATATATACATCTGCTTAATTTAAAAGTGGGGGGGGGATGGGGCATGTTAAAAAGGACACAAGAACCAAGCTGAAAGAGTTCCCAACAGACAAAGATGAAACAAGTTGAGCAAAAAAGTTGATAATATTTTATTACAGCACTTAGAATAAATAACCTATGACCATACTGGTATAAATAAATAATTGAATAAATAAATGAGAAATAAGGGACAACTCTATCTTTAAAAAGAATTCCAATTAATTAGGATAAAAATAATGTGAGAAATTGAAAAATCACCATTAGAAAACCATAGTAATACTTGCTGCAGGCACGTTCTATTTATAAATGCTAAAATTAGTGTATGAGACTTTAAAGAGAAGCAGAATATTTTCATAGCCTCCACATATCTCCCCCAGATATATTAATTACTGTAATCTTTTGATATCTAACCATAAGTACTTTGACATCTCTTTCCAGGAGGAGTACAATTCTCCCTCTGGACTTGATGACTCAGTTATCATAAATAGAATAGGGAAAGGGAAAAAACGATTATTTTTAAATGGAGAAACCTAGAATTCACTACCTTCACCAAATGATCAAGTTAACCTGACCAAGAATAAGGGGTGCTGACATCACATGGCCTTGAGAAGATGAAGTGAAATGGGAGCACCATCTCTGTGGCTTTCTTCTACAAAACTTATAAACAGTCTGTGTAGGAGTAAACATCAGACTGGTACAAATTAAAGATCATTTTACAAAATGCCTGACCACTATTCTTCCTCTTATTTCTGACAAGCTAACTAGAAATAAGAAACTACGAAATTATCCTGATGATAGACCCTATCATATTGAATTTATGAAGTGTGATTTCATTGAAATTAATAGTGTCATTCTTAAATAGATCCATTAAGAGTGATATGAATTGCAGTTTGGGGTGTGGACTTTAATGTTTTTGCTGTCCCCAGGCCTACCTGACATAAGGAACAAGGCTATAGTTTTAAATTATAGGTTCCCATGCTTTACTAAATACTTACCAACTTCCATATCTATTGATAAAAGTCTGAAGATGACTTCAGTCAAATGTTTCATTTATGCTGTGGACCAGGTGAAAAGTACAAATTAGAAATGAAAATTGCATTTACAAATAATTTACTTTGTACTACCTTTTTCCACTTAATTGAGATGAAATTGACAGACAGCATTATGTAAGTTAAAGGTGGACTTCACACACATATCTGCTGGGAAATGATTGCCACAATAGGATAAGTTAACACCTCCATCACTGCAAATAGTTACCTTTTTTTATTGTGTGGTAAAAACTTCAAATCTACTCTTTTAGAAACTTTCAGCTATATAATACAGTATAATAACCACAGCCATCATGTTGTACATTAGATCCCAGAACTTGTTTATATTATAACTGGAAGTTTGTACCCTTTAACTAACATCTCCCCATTTCCCCTGCCCCTTAGCTCCTGGCAACCACAATTCTAGTCTCTATTCCGAAGAGTTCAGATTTTTTAGATTCCACGTATAAGTGAGATTATGCAGTATTTTCCTTCTTTGTTTGACTTAATTCACATAGTGTAATGTCCTCAAGGTCCATCTATGTTGTTGCAAAGGCAGGATTTCTCTTATGTTTATAGTATCCCATTGTATATATACCTATAGCATCTCTTTATCCATTCATTCACAGATAGATACTTCATTTGTTTCCATATCTTGGCCACTGTGACTAATGCTGAGATGAACAATGGAATGCAGATATCTTTTTGAGAACCTGAGTTCACTTACTTAGGGTAAATACCCAGAAATGGAATTGCTGGATCATATGGTAGTTCTATTTTTATTTTTTTGAGGAACTTATGTACAATTTTCCATAGTAGCTGAACCGTTTATATGTCCACCAAGAGTGCACAAGGATTCTCTTTTCTCTCTATCCTTGCCCACACTTGTCATATCCAGTCTTTTTGATAATAGCCATTCGAACAGGTGTGAGGTGATCCCTCCTTAGGGTTTTGATTTCAATTTCCTTGGTGATTAGCGATGTTGAGCATCTTTTCATGTACCTATTGGCCATTTGTACGTCTTCCTTGGGAAAATATTCAGGTCCATTTCCCATTTTTAATCAAATTATTTGGGTTTTTTTGCCATTGAATTGTGTATTTGATTATAAAATCGTTATCAGATATACAGTCCACCAAATGCTTGCTCCCATTCAACAATTGCCCTTCATTTTGCTGACTGATCTTTTCTGTGCAGAGGCTTTTTAGTTTGATGAAGTCTCATTTATTTTTTCTTTTGATGCTTGTGCTTTTTGGTATTATATTTAAAAAACATTGCTGAGACCAATATCAAGAGGCTTTTTTCCTGTTTTCTTCTCTGTGTTTTAAGGTTTCAGGTCTTACATTTAAATCTTTCATCTATTTTAAGTTAAAATTTGTGAGTAGTATAAGATAGGGGTCCAATTTTATTCTTCATATGATTATCCAGTTTTCTCAATAACATTTATTATAGACACTCTCCTTTTCCACAGAATATTTATTGCTCCCTTGTCAAAAATTAATGGACCTTATCTGTACGGGTCTATTTCAGTTACTTACACTAGTCATATTCCAATCACTCAATAGCCACATATGGCTAGTGGCCAGCATATTGAAAAGCACCGATACATTTCCATTATTTCTTAGACAATTTCTATTCTATTCATACTTCTATTACACAATCTGATTTAGATCAAAATAATATTAATACAATAATGACAATAATGCTTTACCTTTATACAATAGTTAATGGTGAGCAACACAGGGATCTATAAAAATGTAACTCATTCTCTCAACATACCAAGGAAAAGCATTCCTTATTATTTGAATTAAAAACAAGCAGAGAAAAGCAGAGACTTAGAGGCTGATTTCAGGCTGGACAGTGCACACTCCCATTGACATCTGATAGTGGCTGAGATTACATTGTAATCCTGTATCTCCAAAGGTCTTTGATAATGGCCATGTGTAATTTGCAGAGTATACTCTAAAGGTTTAGTCTTTGCTCACCCAAATTCAAAATTACATATGGTAAATCATGCACAGTTTAAAATAAGTTATTTTCACCTATGCCTAGGAAAATTATCAACATTTTATGTTTAATGCTATGTTTCATCAGGTTGCCTCTGTTTTAAGTGCAAGTATGCTAAAATCCATGCTTATAGATAACAGAAATTTCAGAAGACTATTTTCCAATGTGGTTCCATACAAAAGAAATTAAAAGATAAGATGTGACTTTCTAAGAAATGTAATTAATAATATAAAATTTCTCCTCATATATAATGAAATGGAATTGTAGAAAATCTGTATTTGTCAAGAAGTAACAAAAGAACATTAAAAGGAGGATTTACTTTTCAAGGTATTGCTTTCACTTTTTGTAGAGAATATGAGTCACATAGTACATTATTATGGCATATCAATTTTAAAATGAAACTTTTAAATAGATAATACTCTCTTAGAATTGTATATGTAATATCTGTTACTGATTATAATTTCCTAAAATGTGTGAAAAAATATATGTAGATTCTTTTTCTGTATTGATGCTAGCTACGGTGTGGCATTTCACCGTGACACTGCATTCATTTCTCAAGGCTATTGTAACCAAGGATCACAGACCAGGTGGCTTAAACAATAGAAATTTATTGTCTCACAGTTCTGGAGTTTGGAAGTCCAAAATCAAGGTGTTGTCAAGATTGGTCCTTTCTGAGGGTTGTGAGGGATGGATCTTTAACCAGCCTTCTGTCTTTGGTTTATAGATGGCCCTCTTCTCCCTCTGTTCACATCATCTCCTTTCTATACCTGTCAGTGTCCAAATTTCCCTTTCTATATAAGGACACCAGTCATACTGGCTTAAGGCACTGTGATATCATGATTTATAATAAATATGTATTTGATCTCTTCCTGTTTCTGGCACAGAGCTCCTTATTTAAGATTATTTATCCGTGGGGAATTTCCTAAGTGATGAGAGCAACAAAGATGTCTTTTTGTTTTGTTAATGAGGCAACTTGGAATTCGCCTAAGGATGGGGGCTAGGGCAGGAGGACTCAACTCTGTGATCAGAGGGTTGGAACTTTCAGTCCCAACTTCCCACCTCCAACCTCCAAGGACAGGACAGGGGTGAGGGCCTAGCGGTTGGAGTTTGAGTTCAGTCACCAGTAGCCAATGGGTTAATCAATGATGTCTCTGTAATGAGGCCTCCATAAAACTCCAGAAGGACAGGGTTGAAGAGCAAGGGATGGTGAATACAAAGAGATTTGGGGAGAGTGGAGTGCTCAGAGAGGGCACAGAAGTTCAGTGTCCATTCACACATACCTTGCATACTTGCCCTATGTATCTCTTCTATCTGGCTGTTTGAGTCATATGCTTTTATAATAAAGCAGTGATCTAATGAGTAAAAATTTTCTCTAAGTTCTGTGAGCTGCTCTAGTAAATTAATCAAACACAAGGAAGGAAGAGTTTTGGAAAACCTCTGATATATAGCCAATTGGTGAGAAGTACAGTAACAACCTGGCCTTATGACTACCGTCTGAAGTCCAAGGAGAGGGTTGTAGGATCCCCCATCTATAGCCTGTCAGTTAGAAGCACAGGCGACATCCTGGACTTCCAACTGGGAGCTCAACTGGGCTGGGGTGTACTGGCAGTACCACAGAACTGTTCCTTTAACCTGTGAGATTTGAAGCTATCTCTGATAGATGGTGTCAGCATTGACTTTAATTTTAGGTCACCTTGTTGGTGCTGGGAAAATCGTTTGGTGGCAGGGGGAACCTTGGCCATGTTGGAACTGGGTCCAGAGACCCAAAAGAGGTCCACCCTAATGACCTCTGTAAGATCTTAGGCCTCCAAATAAGGTCATGTTTGAGGTACTGGTGGTTAGGACCTCAACACATGAATTTTGGGGGGACACAATTCAGCTCACGATACCTACCCACATGCATTACACCATCAAATAGTTTCCTTCATCCTCAGCTTATCTGGGTGTTTGATTCAGGTGTC
>JAVSCE010013494.1:0-60220 GCA_032199065.1 Smutsia gigantea
GTGCATGTGAGTTTCTGTGTTCATGTGTGCACTTTCTTTGATGTGTGCTTCTATGCACGTGTATTTATGAGCTGTGTGCGTGACTACACATGTACATGCATTTTAACCATGTTTGTGTGTACAGTTGACTGTGTTTTATGTGAATGCACATACGTTTGTGAATACACATACATTTGTGTGTGAATATGCACTTGTGTGTCTAAATGTGTGCAGCTGTGAGAGTATGTGTGCATATATGTGTATGTTTTATGATTTGTATGCATGTTTCAGTGTTTGTGGACATGCATTTGTGTGCGAGAGTGAATGTGTCTGAATGTGTGTGTGTGTGTTATCTGTGCCCCCGTGTGCATGTGTGAATGTGTGTAACAGTGCATTTCCCCAGGTCCCGGCACCAAGCAGAGTCTTAACAGCCTTGGGCTGAATGCCGACTTACAGGGCCTGACCCTAAGGGGTGCGGAGGCCAAGGAGGCAGGGGGAGGCGGTCCTGTAGAAGGGGGCTGCCTCCTGTCGGCAAGACCACTGTAAACATCCCAGAGTGGTCAGGACAGGGCAAGAAGCTTTTCAGTGTGGGTTTCAGTGAGAGGTGGGGAGAAGGAGGACCTATTCTTCGTGACCGAAGCTTCTCTGAGCCTCAGGGTGGAGTAGTGTTCCCACTGTCTGGCCACACCTGGCATCCCCACTGGTGGGTACCCAGAGCCTCAAGCCCAGGGGGAGACTCTGAGGGAACTGGACTAGATCCCCTGGGCAGTGGATGACACTATGGACACACTAATGTGACCTTTGTTCACACTGTTTCATGGAGGCAGAGATCTGGGTGGCAGGGGACAGTCTGCCCGACCAAGGGAAGCCCTGGGGGCATGTGTGTTCGGGACAGGCCGGGCAGGCGTGGTGCTGGTCAGGCATCCTGGCCAGCTACTGACCTGAGCTTGCTGTCAAGAAAGCGCTTGTTCAGAGGAAAACAAGAATGGGGAAAAGCAGCCCTGCTCAGAGTCTGGGAGTCAAGTCACAACACCCAGCCCTGAGAGAGCAGGTACGGGGCCCAGCCTGGGCCTCTGGGGCTGGGAAGGCTCTGCCCCAAACGTCTTCTGGGAAGGCTGCCCTGGAGCTTGCCCCTGACACTTGCAGAGCCACAGAATGGACTGGGAGGAGGTGAGAAGGCCAGTCTGTCCACAGAGACCACAGCAGCCAGGGACACAGGGAGGGTGCTGTACCACTGAGCTAAAGCGAATGCTGCAAACACCGATGCCTGCTGCGTGCTGGCACTCCTGCCATGGCTGGAGCCACTGGCAGAGGGGACCAGAGTGGGCCCCATGGCCTACGGCCGCCTGGAGAGCGACGTCAGAGAGGATTCTGAAACAAACCCGACTGGGCCGGGCTGGTCCTCTGGAGCTGGGGTGGAACCCCAAATAGGATTCGTGGGGCGGGGCCGGGGGAGGTGGGCCAGGATGACGCATGTTACAGAACAATCACTCCGCCAGCCAACATGGTGCTGTCCTTGAAATGGAGCTCAAGCGTGCAAACCCTCTCCGAGAAAGATGTCTACTGTGAAAATGCTGTGAAAAATAGAGTTGACACCCGAGGTTCGGGGAGCCTCCACGGGGCAGGCACTGACCTAAGAGCTTTATGGTATGCGTGCATCTAAGGCTTGTATCACTCCACATGCTCCCAGATGGGGACTACTTAAATGCCTGCTTTATAAAGGGTAAACTGAGGCCAGGAGAGACTGAAAAACTGGCCCAGGGTACCCAGAGAAGACGTGGCAGAGCTGTGTCACAGAGCCTGTGTCTGCTCGGTGCCCACAGAAAGCAGGGCAGCAGAATTCTGGCTTCCCACTGGGGTAGCCCCATGCACTGGGGCATGCAGGTTTGGGAAATACTGTCATTCTTCTGCAGGCCTTCCTTGATTTTAGAAATGTGGGTTTGCTTTACATCTGAGTACCAAGAACACCATTTTAGAACGGAGCCGGATGCACAGACCCCACAAAACTGCTCTTGTGGGTTTATTCTGACATCCTGGGCAGGAATGAGACCGCGAGGGAGCCTTCCCACCAGCACGCACGGTCAAATGAGAAATGCCAGCATGAATGCTACTCTTTCTGGACCTGACTACGAACAATCACAGAAGCTAAAATTTGAAACAAAGATAAGAAGAAATACCAGCCCCACCCATCCATAACACTGGTCAACTTACTTTTCCAGTTTTGATCTAGAATTTGGATTTAAAATGAAAATTCAGCCTGATTCTCACCCTGAGAGCATTTTGGGGTGCCCTGGAGGGAAGGTGGAGATGAATGCCCTCCACCTTCGTGCCCCATCCTATGACAGTCCCAAGTTTGCCCTGGTCAGAGGACAGAGCTGTGGACGGGACACATCTAAGACTTGCTCATCCATGCAGTGGTGTGGACAGGCGTCCCAGCTGACTTCCACACAGGTAAGGCTGGCCTCGCAGACACACCTGGGACGAGCTGGATGGGGGCTGGAGAGATGTGCCCAGACCACCTGGTTTTCATTTCCCTACACAAGCATTACATTTTAAAGAAATATTAAAAGAGTATGTTCTATTCTGGCTATATTATGTTACATTGTATTGATTATGTTTTGTTTTATTTTCATCTATCTGTCTCATATGCTTTATACATAATACACTGCATCTTCTTGACCTTTTTGGAGAGGGGAAAAGTTAATAATTTTGAGCCTTTCACAAAAGAAAAGCGTATTTGAATGGAAATGATTTTCTTTGTTTTCTCTCAAGAGCAAGAAGTTCTCCTGAAAGAGAAATCTTTCCCCCTCTCCATTGAAAGAGTAAAAACAAAATAACAAGTCGCTGGAACTGATGAATCTGAAAGTGGCTTCCCTGTGCTCTGAATCACTCCTAGAAGAATGGGAACTGCATTTCTTTGCAAAGCTGCAGTTTTGAGAGAGTTTCCAGTCCTGGATCAGCAGGACTGGGGCTGTTTGCCCCGTGAGTTGGCGAGCCAGAGCCTCTGCTTCTTCTGTGATACCTGGACGTGGTCCGCGGCAAAACCTGCTGCCCCCACAGCCGAACAAGAACACACAAAAATCGTGACTCAAAGCTGAACTCTCTTCCTCTAAATTGGGTGAGGGTACACAGGGGCCATGGCTGGGGGAGAAACTATCTTCTACCCAAACTAAACTAAACCAACACCGTGGCAGAAGGATGTCTTGTTTGTGAAATCTACGCCCTGCTTGTCTATCTGAAGTTCCTTCAGCAACTTTTCATGGCAGAGCAGGAACGTAACAGAAAAATAAATCGGTGCCTAATGGCTTCAGAGAGCCGAGGGGGACACAATTATGTAGCATCTACATGCTAATCTAGCAGACTGGAGGCTCAAAAGCGCTCAAGAGCCCACTCCAAATTCCTGCCGTGATAAGGGGCCGCTGCATGTAGCTGGGGCTGGGATAAAAGATTTTTTATGATAATTATCTTAGTGAGGAACATTTTTGCATTTTTCTTTCTGTGCGATTCAGAGTTTAACTGGGGAGGGAGGTCGCTGTTGGGAGGCAAAGCAGTGATCTCGACAGCAAAGAGTATGAGAAGTCAAATATTTGATGTGTGGAAAGAACTTAGCCCGCAAATGTTTGATAAATGATTAGGAAAATGTGGACCCAGGTTATTTAAGATCAGAATTCAGAGGGGCAAGTACAAATCAAGGTTTTTAAGAACTTTTGGAAGAAAGAAATTTCATTATACAAATGAAATCCCACAGTCAAGTACTCTCCTTGAGCTGAGTGGATTTATCTTTCAGAGTTCCCATCTGTTATCTGAGATTCACAGGTCTTTACAACAATTATTTTAAGGAAAATGAGACCATCCCCCTGCTACCCAGATTTCAGCCATTTATTTTGCTTTTCTCTACAGCCTAATTAAAACCAAACTTGAGAGGAGAGTAAGGCTAGGATCCAGCTCATAAAATTGTCCTTCTGTGGTGATTTATTTTGGAACAACCCAGGAGGACCCTAATTGCTGGGCCATGCTCAGGGATAGAAAGGGTAAATTAAGGCAAGATCCTGGTCTGCTCCCTGGCCTGGCCAATGCCACGCCTGTGTCGTAACAGTAGCATGGTTCCTTAGAGAAATGTGCGATTAGTGGCATTAATCATGAAGCCTTGGTGTGCCTGGAGGGGAGAAAAGAAAGACAGGAAGGGAAAACCAGCCCCCTGCAACCCTCTTCTCTAGCATGAATGGAACCATCAGCTCCAGAGACGGCTAGAAAGGGAAGCTGCTTTTCTGTTCACTCATGGGTCTCAGAGAGGAGACGCCACTGCTCCCCAGCAGCGCTCTGGGAGTTAACGGACCAACTCTTCCTGTGACTTAAAAACGGTTCCGAATCCCAAGGTGAACGGGCACATTGCTTCCCCTGTGGATGAACAGAAGTAGATGTGTACTTCAGACAGCCTAGCCTGAGATTGGAACTTTGTTAAACATCCTCTGAGATGAGCTCAGTGTGGATGAATGAGGAAGGGAAGTGTGCCTACCAGACAAGTACTGGCTGACGAGTTGGGGGGCAGGGACGTCCGAGCGCGCTTCGCAGTCCTAATGGGGGAGCTTCGGTGCTGTCCATCCCACTGAGAGACCCACCGGGACCCTGCATTTCCTTCTCCAAATCCATCTTCCCTCAACATCTCTCTTGGGAGCTTTGCTTGTAACCACAGATGGACGTTACTTCCAAAGACATATATGCTGTCACTGCCCTCTTTTAAATGAGACTGAAACTCCTCCATGGCACAGAGCTCTGGAAGGCAAATGTTTCCGAGCTACAAAACTGGTTTGTTTGTTTAAGCACTGGGGAGAACAAATGGCACTGTGCTGATATAATAATATTAATTAATAATAATACAGTTAAAAAAAATCTCCCAGGACTCTACCACTGCAAAGACATCACGCAACAGGACGCTTGTTCACCCATTCTGTCTGAAGTCCTATCTTGAATTCAGGGTGCAGCTTATATAACTAGAGGAAGGAGCAGGGAGGGCTGAGTTGAGAAGCCGTGAGCAGGGCACTGGTTCTGCCGGCCGGGGTCTGAGCAGCGGGCCGGGACAGCAGCTCAGGGATGCTCAGCCCCTGTGACACAGCATGAAGCGACGGGGGGCCTCTGCTTCTGCCAGGTGGGGGCTTACCATCCAGACCGGGGGGCACTGTCCCCAGGGAGTAGGCGCCTTCCTTCACATGCACCAGAAGCTCTTCTCCCGGCTCAATGTCCTTGATGACTTTATAATAAATCTAGGATGGAGAAACCAGAGAGAAGGGGTGAGCGTGGTGGTCCTGGCTGCTTTGAGAGCCCGCTGTGTGCACCCAGCCCGCAGGCTCTGCTGCTGCTTGTCGGGGAGGCTGGCCTGCCGACCACTTGACCTGTCTTTTAATTGCTGCTAAGAGGTTCCCTCTGAAACTTTGCAGAATATGCTCAGAAGGACCAGTGACCCTCTTTAATTTGTCTTATCCAGTTTTGGGGTATGATAAAGGGGACACAACATTAAATATCAGGGTGGTAAATACCAGGGAGGAGGGCCCTTTTCATCAGGAATGGGGCCTCAATTGATTCTGGGGTTCCTTTTGTCAATGTGTATGTCAGTAAGACACCCTTTGCTGCTCTGGGGCGTGGGAGCTTGGGGTCTAGACGGAGTTGGGAGTGAATGTGGATGTTTATGTAAGTGGCCATGGACTCAGACAAAGTTCCCACAGGCCGGGACACCAGGCAGTGAGTCTCACACGAGGGCTGACGCCGTCCACAAGGAAGCAGGAGGGGTGTGTGTGCCTGTGGCAAGCTTGGTGCCCAGAGTGCCCAGCGGCCATTGGGGGCGCCCCCGAAGACGGGAGGCTCAGGCTAGGCGTGCGGCTCTGAGGTCTGAGGGGTAAATTCAGAATGTCCACCTCAATGCTCCACACAGCCTCAAATACTCCACAGTTTGCCAGTGTGTCCCCTTAAAAAGGACCCTCTACGTTGGAGGTGGTGGCCAAGATTAAGAAGACTAGCAACTCAGAAGGGTGACATGGCAGGGGCCATCTGGGGTGGCGTCCTGCGAACAGGCTCCAAAGGCTTAGGTCACCGCTGGGGAGAACTAGGGCCCTCCTTCCCTTGCTAGACTCTGCCTGAGACTCGCCGCCCTCTCCAGGGACCAGGTCCTCTGGGCGGGGGTGCCCATTCCTCATGTGAGCAGGGCTGACACCGGAGGGTCCTGCATTTTAAATCCGGAGATGCCAGACAGGGGGTTATTTCTTTAAGGCAGATCCACTGCCTACCACCCTACACATGGGGTTGGGGTTGGGTCTCTATTCAGAGAACAGCAACCAAGCGACTTCCAGGAGCCTGAAGGTCCTACACCCCGACTGGCTGGGAGGCCAAAGAGCTGAGACGAACCATCAGCCCTGGAGACCCGGGAGCTCAGGCTTCACCAGGCAGGTCCCACGAGGAGGTCCTCACGGTGGACTTGGCAGTTAGGGGCCAGACCGGGCCTCACAGCAGCAGCTGGACATGGTCCGGGCAGGTGTCTGCCCAGCTCCCTGGCCCTCTCCCCCGCCTCCCACCTTGGGAAATATCTGGGAGTCTGAGCTTCCTGATCTCTTGTGGGGCCCCATCCCCTTCTCCACAGAAAGAACCCCACAACACACTGGGTCACGTTCCTAGCACACCGGGGCTGCAGAGCTGCGTCCGCGGCCGTGCATCTCACTAACCGAGCCCCCCTTTCCCTCACTCCCAAGTGACTGAATTGGCGATTATTGTCAGGGAGGTCTCTGAAATAACGAGAATTTAAAATGGAGGATAGGAACTGGACCATATTAAGTTCGATAATCAAACCAATCCTTAAGATCTCACTTCAGTATCCTTTTACCTAAAAACTTAGACAGTGGCTGAATAATATTTTTTTAAAAAATCAGACAAGTCAGTGTATTTCAAGCCCGACCCAAAGGGCACCGGATGCTCCCACAAAGCGGCGACAAGCCCTGGGCGCCCGGCAAGTGCACGCGGCCTGCGCCCTCTCGTCCTGGGGGGCCGACGCCCCCACCTCGCCCTCCGGCCCGGGCCCACCCTGCGCGAGGCGGACGGCGCGCTCTGACCTGGAGTCCCGCGCGGCGCGGCTCCGGCGGTCGCCTCCTCCGCGGCCCGGCTGCTGGGCTCCAGCTCCGGCCGGGCTGGCGGGGTGGGCGCGGCCGGCCTGCCTCCGCCGCCTCCCCGCCGTCCCCTCGCATCCCCCGGAGGCCCCCGGCCTGCGGGCCCCCCACCCCTCGGGGGCCCCGCGGCGCTCCCGGGACGCCCCCTCCAAGACTCCGAGGGCCGCCGGACCCGCCGGACCCCACGCGCACGCGAGACCGCCGGACCCCCGCCCCTCCCCGGCCCCGCGGGCCGTCGGCTGCCTGGGGCCGCTCCCCGCCGGCGCGGACGCAACCCGGAGCCTCCGCGGGCGGGTCTAGCGCTCTCGGCGGGGGAAGCAGTTCCGAGCGCTGCGGACGCGCCCTCCCCGGCCGGGACCCGCGGGACCGCCGTTGGGCGCCGGGCGGGGACGCAGCACAGGACCCAGGGCGGCGGGCGGCAGCCGTGGCCACCGGGACTTTGAGCCGCAAATGGAATTAATCGCTGTTAGTGCTAACAGCAGGGGTGTCCCCGACCTGCCTCCACCTACAGGAGGGGGCTCAGGGATCAGCGCAAACTTTCCCAAACTCCAAGGGCATGGCGGACTGCGCCGGCCGAAAGCGATGCGTTTTTAGGATCTGCTCCCAAAGGCACACAGGCCTTGTCAGCCAGACGTGCCCAGGGCCACGTTCCAGGTCTGCGGTGCCGGCACCTTCCCGGGACAAAGACTGGGGATCAGTGGGACTGAGGCCTGGGCCGCCCTCCGTCTCGCCTCGGGGGTGTTAGAAACGCCTATTCACTGTACTGAGCCCAGCGGCCCCTTAATTCCCAGAGAGGGTTTAGAACCTTCCTGTCGTGTGCCCGTCAGTGGATCATGTTCAGACGCAAGGGCCACCTTAGCAGCTGCAGAGCTGAGCCCTGAGCTTCCAGAAGAGGAGGGAGAAGCATGTTCCTCCAGGAAGGAGACACCCCGGCCTCTGTCGCCCTTTCCCAGCTCAGCCCCAGGGAAGGAGGAAACAGGCGTTTAAGTGACAGCATGGAAGTACCAGCCTCCTAAACAGCTGCAGTCCCTGAACTGTTCAAATCCCTTGCAGCCCTGGCAAGTCTGAGCTGGGATTTTCTCTCTGGTTTCAGGATCTGAGTGGGGAAAGCCGGGACAACGGCTGAGTTTACTAGTGCCAATAAATGTCTGCTGTAAACGGCTTTAAAAAATAACGAGGCCAAACAGACTTGATCTGAAGTTAAGTCCTTGTTTCGACACTTCAGGTTCTCTTTGTAACAACAACGACTTTATAGAACACGGACGAAGGACACCAGACACAGGTCCTCAGAATCAGAACTGCATCCTGCGCAACCCTGCCTGTTTCCCCTTGTTTATCGCTCTTCGGACACAAAGAGACGGCTCCTTGCAGGTAAATGGAGCCCTGGGACAAATAAACGGCCGCGTTGTCAACAAAAGGCAGAGAGCGTGCCTGAGGAAAGTTGGGTTTAGTGCAGCCCGTGTTCGCGTAGACGGAGTCTGTTATGAAAATGAACATGCCCTGCACCCCCAACAACATTCTTAAGACAAAGAAAGATTTCAAATTTACAACGGCTGTCAGTTTTAGGTGCTTTCTCTTTAGAACTCCTTGTTTTTTTTTGTTGTTTGTTTTTTTAATGCATCAAATCAATTCACAAAGATAGACACTATTTTTGAATCAGAAGGCTTAAGTTCCATGATTTTCCTTCCTCCTTCATCTGAGAATTTTAAAATTGAAACGTGAAAAACTCTATCCAAGTTACCCTGGTAGAAATGACTGGGTAGACTGCCAGGCAGTGGGGTGGGTGTCAGCCTCCGCTCTCCCCTCCCAGGAACAAACGGTTTTCTCAAAAACGCACATGCCACCAAGAGAACTAACTGGTTTATCTTTCCTCTCTCTTAACCAGTTTGAGAAACTTAAAAGGAGCATTTGAGTAAAATAGGTGAAATCCCTTCTAGTGGGCTTATTTAAAAAATCAATCTCTCTCCATCCTGGATTTCAGAATTCAATTGCACTTGAATTTGTGAAGCCTTGTGGTGTGTCTTGCGAGGGGCTTTTCGTAGGAGAAGCACATGGTGAGGGAAATTTGAATTCCTCTAAGGACGGTTGCTGAAAAGCAAATTCGCCCGGTGGCCGAGTCTTGCCTCCTGCCTGTCGTTCTGAGTCAGGATGTTGGTCCAAGGGTTATTTATCCCTGGATATTTTTGGTCTCTTGGGGATCCCTGAAAAAGCTGGGTGTACCCAGCACTGCCTCATTGCCTCAAGGACTTTGGAAGTGTCACTGTGTATCTTCACTACCTGCTATTGCCAAACAGCGGGGCATCTCCCTCTGGGAAAGGCCATAGATACCAGCAGCCTGAGGCTGGCCGAGGGGGTTGAGCATTTGAGGTTTTTTAAATAACCTGCGTGGTGCTCCAAGATCCCGCAGGGATGGCATTTGGAGCTGCCGAGTGTTTGGGCAGAGCGCTTTTACTTCTCTCTGCTCCGTGTGTGCCTTCACTGTGGGAGCCTCCTCTGGTGGCCTGTGTTTCCAGAGCTGAGGGCAGCAGGGGCTCAGGGGCTCTGGGTTCAGCACCACCGCAGGCTCCAGGGACACGCAGACAGGTCCCTCCTCTGGCTGAGACGAGAAGGCTTGGAGCCCACGTTCCTCTCTTCCATGAGTGGCTGAAGTGCCTAAATCTGTACATCTTGTTGCTATTTATTCTGTCACCTTCCCAGCAGCTCAGACACTAAAAAAAAAAAAAAATTCTAGACACTTAGCTTTTCCTTAGTTGTGGTTTGGACCTGGATATTATATATGTCAGGTATGTACATACACAAAATATAAATTACTATTCACAGTGAAATTGTCTTCATTATTGTTAAATGGCTTCTTGTAATAAAGCATTCCATTTGATTAACAAGGAAAGGAATATAAATTCTGGCAACTGATTATAGCTGGTACTGTGATGCTGTGGTTGAATTTGTATCTTGTTCTTTGCCCAGAAGAGGGTCGGTTTGCTCTCAAGAGGGCATGTAAAATTCCACAGCTTTCTGACTCAAAATACGTTTGCTATCTATTTTAAGTCTTTTGTAAACTGGTTAAGAAATGCTAAAATGAATCCCCTGCCCTTCATTTTCAAAGGGAAAATTGTATCTAATTGTTTTGAAGCTGCCATTTAAGCTGGCCAATTTAGTTACAATTTCTACTTTAAAAATTTTGTGGGAATGAAAGCCAAGTCAGTAAGGAACCGTCGCGGCGACCGAGCAGGGCAGGGCGGTGTAAGATTCCAAGCCTGGCTGCTCGCACACCCCGACAGACAGAGGGGTCCACGTGGGAGCAAGGGAAACGCTGTGGCCCGGAAGCACCAGGTTTTCATTAAAAACAAGTGCTGGCTCTCATGGCTAGCGCTGCGTGGTTATCAGTCGGCTAATCTGCTAATGAAATGCCTTTGTTTAACACACTCTGTGAAGGAGATCAGCCTTTGTCTGCTTCCACTTTGGGGAGACCCTGCCCTCTGCTTGGGCTGAGCCCCAGACTGTACCCGAGGAATGTGCTGGTGGGCGGGGTGTCCCAAGGCCCGGCCAGCCCTGGGGGTGCACTGGAGCCCCTGACTCTTGCTCCCCAACACGTGTGGGGGACCCCAGCACCACGCCACACCATCCTCAGCCCCACTGGCCGCGGGACATCCCGCCGTGGCGTGCATGGCCCCTTCCTGCCTCCCGCCTCCGGCAGGCACTCTATTTCCCAGCTCCTGTTTTCTTTCTTCCCATTAAAACAGATCCAGGAACAGACCCTGTCTGTGTCTCCCAAAACATTCAAATCAACTTCTTTGCTCATAATTGCAGAAAGAACCACCCAGGGGTGATCTGAGTGTCTCAAATTTTCCCAAAGGAGAAGCGGGAGTTGGCGAATGGTTGGGGGGTGGGGCGTGCCGCTGTCAGTGAAGTGAGCACCTGAGGCTTCCTTTGCCTTCTGCCTGGGCTAAGCTGGGGAGGTGTATCAAAGCACCCCAGCTCTGTGGCTGTGACAGGACCACCCCCAAATATTGCAGAGAAAGACTCGGTCCCCCCGCTGTTTGCTGGGGACATTCCAGCAGCTGGGCCTCCCTAAAGCCTGTGCTGCCTCAGGGCTGGCTGTGGGTGACGGGGCTGGGCCAGCATGGCCTCTGCTGCCCTGGGCTCCCACAGCTGGAGCCACAGGAGGACGAGTGGGAGCTAGAGGAGCAGGGTAGAGTGACAGGCAGTCATCTCTCCCCGAGGTTCTCTGGGCCAGGGACCTCTCAGAGCCACAGGGTGCCGAGAAGGGGGGTCTCTGGCATAGGCGAGAACCCGGAGGCGAGGCTGTGGACACTGCCCTGCATTCCATGGCTGTGGGATGACACCGTCCATGGAAAAGTGGCCCAGCTCTTATGGAACCAGAGCCCATGCTGCCCAGGGAGGTGGGGTGTTGGGGCCTCTGTGAGTGGACCTCCCATGGCCGGGAGGTGGCACACAGGAAGAGTCCTACAGGAACCTTTCAGACACGTGAACTCTGTCACACCCTGGGCTCACTTCTTCTCACATCCATCACTTCCTGCCCTCTACCTCATGGGAGCACATGCGTCCACCTTTGCTTATACCCAGGCAGTGGCCTTGGGCGTGTGGGTGAGGCTGGGAGGGCACATGGTCAGCGGTCCAGTAGGTTCGGGGAACACCAGGCCTGGCCACGCAGACCGAGCTGTACTTGCAGGGACCGCCTGGCCCAGAGCCTGACCCCCACTAGCTGCGCTGACCTACAGGGCGTGCGGGGCTGCGCCTGTTCCCAGAGTTGGCATGGACGCACAACGCCTGGCCGACAGCAAAGACCAAGATGGGCTGACATCCGCAGCCTCTGACCTGCCGCTGATGTGGTGTCTCCAAAGGATGCATGGTCCTCCTTCAGCCTGGTCATTTCATCCAGGAGCTGTGGCTTCTGGAACTTTCTCTTTAGGACCCTGAGACCCTCTCCTGCCTGTCATCTCTGTCCTCTGAAAACTAGGGCTAAGGTCACATATTTTGACCTTCAAGACAATGTCAGTGCTTTTCTGATTTACGTGACCTCTCTCTAGAATGCTGTCTGGCAAACCCCAACTATTTTATGGGTCTTAGGTCTCCAATCTGTCTTCCCTTCTATGTCTGTGCTGTGCTGGGAGGTGGTGTGTGTGTGAAGGCATGAGGGAGAGAAGGGAAATTGTTCACTTAAGTGTGTTTGTGTGTTTGTGTATGTATGTGTGTGGGGCGGGGGGCATGGGGTTCCATAAGTACCAGGAAATCCTTGTAGAAACCCTAGGGATTATGGAAATCGGAGAAACCCCATTAATATCGTGTAATGTTTCCTTCTCAAACAGAAGTCTGTCCTCAGAAATTTGTGTTTTATTATTACTGTTTCAGGGAAGTTTCTATTCCAGGTTCTACATTCTACATAAACGCAAGTTGCTTTGCAGTAACACACGTTTCCAATGGCCAGGACTGGGGGATGGAAGTGTAGCCATCCCACTGAGAGAGAACAAGTACATTTTGGGGAATCTGTCTAAAATATAGTTTGAAATGTATTAAATCCCTTTCAAAAACGTACTTCTAAAATTCACTTCATTTGACCAACAAATACCGAGAGTCCATGAGTATCTAAGAGCTGTTTTTCATATTATTATGGTTTAAAATTTTTTGTATTATTTTTCATAGGAAAACACATCCCACAAATTGCTTATTTTCCTATGATACCTGAAATGCAGAGATGAGATTTTAGGATGGGGAGCTGGTGCCTGACGACCTTCTCAGCACCTCCCAGGGCTCGGCCACCCCAGCCTCCTCATGCCTCTTGTTGGCTTCTGCTATTGTGGAATTTTGGAGGCCACTTCCACGCAGCTGATTAAGTCTGGGGGTGCGCCTTCAGAGGGGATGCTGGTGGGAACCTCAGCTACCCTATGGCACCAGGAATCACCTGAGGCCCAGGAGTGCCCCAGGCAGAGGGTTATCGTTCTGTCCCTTGGTCCTGACGATGGAGGGAGTTTGCTGCAAAGCAGACAATTTCATTTGGACCTTCTGTGGGGCTGAAATGAACGCTTCCCTGAAATATTAGTAACAAAACAAGATGTTTGAAGACAGGCTTCTTCTCTTTGAGAAGATAACACATCTATTTTCTTTTTCAAAAGCTTGCCACATAAAGGTATCTACTGTGTAAGTGTGTGTTAATTGCTCTATCAAACATTTATTTCTTAAATAAGTCATCTGGATCCTGCATTATTCTATTCAGTGTCCCAGAAAGTGCAGCCCTGGACCCAGCTGCATGGTGTCTGCTCTTCCACTGCCTCTCAGCCTCCAGACACACGCCCAGGGACACACGCTTTGCAGAGCAAGGGCATCTGAACGACCATCACTTCACTTCTGTGCCTTATTCACCTTTTGCTATCATTTGGAAGAAGGAAAATATATATTTTTTAACTTCTGTCCTAATTTTATGGTTATTCTTTTGCTTGACCTCCTCAATGCATTTTGTAATCAAAAGAAAAAAGTTATTTTGAAAATATTGGGTTCTAACTAAATGCCACAGACATCAAGGTAGCAGAGGTGCATTCAAGCTTCCCGGTGTCTGGCACCAGCTTGCGTCCAGCGGGGGACTGCTTGGTCCAGGCTGAGCCCCAAGGCTGAGAAACATACCGAGCAGAAGAGGGAGGGCTGGCAGGCAGCTGGTGGGTCCTGGAGACCTCCCTGATGTGAGGTCTCTGCGTTTCTTAATGCAGAACTTTCTCTAATGTCAAGAACCTCCAACCGCTTTTAATGGTTTGCACAGGCAATGCGAGAATGCACCCTTTGTTATGTGGTCTCCGAAAACATTTTTGAAAGCAATGGAATCCTTTTGGCAAATGAAATCTCATGTGTAACCCCAAGATGCCATAGGCAGATGCAAACTGCTGTGCTGGAAGGCGCTGGGCCCCCAGGCCCCCAGTGCTCTGGGAACATGGTAAAAACGTGGCCTGAGGGGCCTGGCTCTGGAGCATGCAGTCTCCTGGGGCCACTTGCAAGCCTGTCATTTAAGACATCACATAAGAGCTCCCAGCACTGGGGACACGTTGCCTCCTTGGTTGAAAGAAACTTTGCACGGCATCTTCTATCCTGGTCAACTAATGGGTCTGAACACCCACTAGAAGGACAAGAGCCAGCAATGCCTGCAGCTCGGGGTGGTACATGGAAAGCAAGGATCCATTGTGTTGGATGGAGTCCTTGGTCTCCAGGGGCACTGGGAGCAGAAGTGAAGGTGTCCCTTGGCCCTGGTGGGGCTTGGGGCTGAAGTCAGATCCACACAGCCCAGGAAAAATATCAGCTGGCTCCCAGGGGGGCCAGGATTTTGTGCCAAAACATGGCCAGTCACTTTGCAGGCTGGCCAGGCTGCTGTAGCAATTCTCAGGGGCTCTGGGCAGTTGGGGCCACGCCTCGCCTTCCAACCCTCATGGATAGTGTGGTTAAACAGAGCCATGTAGACATGGTTCTCCATTCCTCTCACATGGGTGGCCTTTTAAGGAACGCAGAGCCCCCCAGTTTCGGGTCCTGCCTGCTCCAGTGCCTTTTCTCCACGCAAACCACCACCCTTCAGCTCTCAAGCCCTGGCAGCCTTGGGCGAGGCTGATGGAAGCACTTGTGGGGTGTCGCTGAGCTCCCGGAAACTCAGCGCCAGCCAAGCATCAGACGGCCGCCCCCCCGCAGGACAGGGCTTGGCAGAAGTCCTCGGCAGAGGCGCAGCTGACCCCTCACCTTGGCAGCCCCCATCCGTCTCGGTGCCAAAGCCCCAAGCCTGATGCTGAGGGCAGACGTTCCCCATGTGCAAGCCCTGGACCTACCTGCTCGTTGATCTGACACATGGTGAGGTTCTGGTTGTCGCAGGAGCACGCCACACGGATGTACTTGAGCCAACTGCCAGCCCCTGCCAAACTGGCATCCATGCAGAACTTCTCACTGCCCAGGTCTTCGGAGATCTGCCCAGGAAAGAAAACCAGGGTCAGAGGCAGCCTGTGTGCTTGAGACTACACACTTCACATCAGCTCAAACAGGGACCAGCTGCCCAGGCCAGAGATGGAAGGCGATTTGGCACCTGGACATCACTGACCCTCTGGCAACCCTGCTGCCCACGCCCAGCAGCCTCGGGAGCCCCCGGGGTGGGGGGGCAGCTCTTCCTTTTCTCACCATACAGATCACTGTCCTGGCCCAGCAGTAAAGGTGCCACCAGTACTGTGAAAACTCCCCAGCAGAGCTGTCCCACGTGTGAGAAGGCAGAGCCCTCTGCTAGGGAGAGCTGGGCGCTGGGCTGGAGAAAAGCTTTCTTAAAGGTAAAGGTGTTGAGTGTGTGGCTGATAGGAGTCTGGGTGTGAGTGTGTGTGTGCACACATGTGCATGCATGTGTGTGTGCACCTGTGTGCATGTGCATGCTCAGGCCAGCATGCATATCACCCTGAAAGTAGGAAACATTTAGTTTTCCCAAAAGTGCAAAGTTTCCATTTGACATGAGCAGGCTGTTGAAGCCCGCCTCCTGCACACCCTCAGAGGCTGCATGCAGGCTCCCGACTGCTGATGGCCACCCGGTCTGCCGTCGCTTTCTGAACGCACTTCCCACAGCAGCAACCATGGGCTTCTCAGCATCTCTGAGCGGGTCGCTCATGGGAGGACTTGACTTCTGTCCCTGCTGAGAGGGTCTCCCTAGACCTGCACGACCCTGATACGCAGTCCCTCCCCCCCTCCCCCCCTGTTCTGCTCGGTGTCTTCTTGGGGTTCTGAATCCAGAGCCACGGACCCAGCAGCATCTTGCACCGACTTCCTGGGCGGGCCAGCCCCCGCTCTGAGGGCGGGATGGAAGGAGGGGGTGACGCCACCACCTCACCGAGGTCCTGGAATAGGGAGGGTGTCCTGGTGCACAGGAATATCCGGGTGGGCGGGTATATCTAGGTGAGAAGGTGTGTCCAGTTGGGCAGGGTGTCAGAATGACCCAGTGAGGTCAGAGCAGGGATAGTGGCCTGTCCTAGCAAGGACAGAGGTGGCTGACTTGGGTACCACAGGCTCTGTTCCCTGGAGGTGTTCTAAGTCAGAAGGACCTGGGAAGAGGAGGCTGTCCCTGGGGCCTGGAGAGGCTCTTCTGGGAAGAGAATCAGGGTGCTTAGAAACAGTCTTGAGTGACCCCCGACATCTGCAGATGCTTTCTAATGGCCAAGGTCCTGCTTTGCCCCCAACAACAAGGAAATGGAGGTTATGGAGGCAGCTTCTTTGCCGGGGGATGCCCAAGGAACCACCCTACTCCGGCTGTGCACCCCCTTGTGCCGTCAAGCCCTCCCAGAGTCCATGGCAGCCCCTCCTATACGTGACAAATCTCTGAGCAAATACAGTTGGGCCCAGCTTTGTCAATGCCTCCAGAGGCTGACCTGGAGAGTGGCTGTGAGCCAAGGGGCCTCAGTTCTGAGAATTCTCCACTTGGGGGGCTTTAGCCAAATGGGCCTAAACCTGAAAGAAAGGTGAGAGACCAGGCTGGCCTGGGCAGGGTGGAGACGGAAGGCCGCTGGGGTGTGGGGGACAGTGTGGCCACACGGGGGTTCTGCGTCCCACCGACCCAGCCCTCGGTGCTCCTGCCAAGACCCTCAGAGTACCCAGGGGCATGGTCCATTCTGTGCCGGCCTCCAAGTGTGGGGAGGGGGCGCAGGCCCGCATGGGAGAGCCCCTAGGCACTCTCACCTCTCGGGGGAACTCCTCTCGCCTCCCACTCCAACTGCAGGAAACCCGCTGAACGAAACCTGTGGTTAGTGGCCTCAGCTTGGTGAGGCAGCCCACCGCCTTCCTCTGTCACTGGGAGGAAGGGGGCCGACTGGCCAAGACCCATGGACCCCCGCCCTACCCCTGTGGGGGCCCGAGGTCTGTGGTCTCCAGCCCCAAGCCCCTGCGCGGGGGTGCGGGTGCTGCCGGGCTGGGCGGTGTCTGTCTCTGTGCCTGCCCTCTTTCTGCCCTGCAGGTTGCCTCTCTCTCCCCAAGCCCCACCTGCAGCACCGTCTGGACTTAACTGCCCTGTGGGCCAACATGCAAGGCTCTGTCCCCGACCCTCCTTCTCCTGGGGTCTAGGTGTCGGCTCACCTTGACTTCCCAGGGCTTGGGGCCTGTCTCCCCAAGAAATTGCTGGAAGAAGTCATCTAACTATCTGACCACTGTTTGCTCATATATGCACATACATGAGTGTGCGAACATGTGCAAGCACACGCAAGTCAGGGGTGCCGCTCGGGTGGTTGTTGGGGGCCAGCTGGTTGTGTTATGGGAAATGACAAATCTCTCTTGAGGAGATGGCCCCATGACCGCCTGGGCTCCCCCTCTGTTCTGCCCGGGGCACTGCCCACCTGCGACGGCTCCCTTCTCTGCCACCACCTCCCAGACTCGGCCCTTCTGGCTGCCCTCCTCATGGTCCTGGGGTGGGGGGGGCAGGGCCTGTGCAGAATGTCCTAGGATGAGGGTCTCAGGCGCAGTGTTGGGGGCCCAGCCAAGCCCCGGAGATTCTTGGTGGCCTCGCAGACAGCCTCCGAGGGGCCCTCCGCCTTGTGCGCTGCAGGCAGCTCCGTGCACGGCCCGGGGGCTTGGTTGCTGCCCCCGTTTTCTCTTTGTCTGCCCAGGAAGTATGCTTGACCCTTCAGGTTCTCAAAGGTCTTGTTCTGGAGGAGGTTGGGAAGAGCACCGGGGCCCAACTCTTGGCAGTTCTTGTAGATCTGCGCCACCGTGGGGTGGCTGGAAGGTTCCACGCTTAACCCAGTCGGCCGCACGCCCAAGCCCTTCCTTGACGCCTGGGGGATCTTGCATGCCCACAGACACGGGAGTCCACCGTGGGATGCAGGCAGCCTGGAGGCTGGGTGACCCTGTTGTATAATGTGGATGGACAGGGCCTGCCTTCCGGGTACCCCTCTGGCCTGGCCAGAGCAAACCTCTTTCCCACACAACCACCCAGCCAGTACCTGGACATGGCCCATGCTCTCCCAAGCCTTTCCAGTGTCAGGGTAAACATCTGTTCTCTCAGGCGTGTATGAACATGGACATGCCTGCTTGCTTGCCCACACAGGACACTGCACTGGGGCCTCCAGACTGTCCCCATCCCTCTCGGGTACAGGGCTAGAGCCAGGAAGCAACGAATCCTCTAGCCCCCACTGGCTTCTGGGTGCCCCCACACTGGCCAGTAGTCTCTCCCTCCTGGTCATTCCTGGGAAAAGGCCTTCCTCCTCAACCCAGAATCCATGAGGACGGCCATGGTGGCACTTACTTCCTGCTGGCCCCTAAAGGTCAGATGAGACCCCTTTTCCCTTGTGGGCACCCCGCCTGGCTTTCCAGGCCCATGGAAGTCTTTGTTCACTCCCTCCGGCCAAAGAGGTGTCGGGTGAACAGCTGGCCCTTTCCTCCAGGGGAGGCAGATGAAACCCTGGTTCTGGGGCCCTAAACCAGCAGCCGATGTGCTGGGAGGGAGGCCAGGCCAGTGTCTGTCCTCACAGTCAGGTGCCGGGGCCCCCTGAAAGACGGCATGGGAGGGGCAGAGCCTCAGAAGGGGCTGCTTTTTGGCTTCAGACCAGGGAAATGTGCCCAGGTGGGCCTGAGCACACTGCAGGCCTGCTTTGTTTGGGGTGTGGAGGGGCCTGCACCATGTCTGACTCCAGAAAGGGAGATGTGGGCTGAGGATGGTCTCCTTGTCCCCTCCTTCCTCCCATCTCTCTGCCCTCCTCCCCAGGACCTCTGCAGTGGCCGAGGCCGCGTGGGCTTAGGTCTCTCTTTGTGCTGCTGTAGACCCTCACTTGTCACCTCGGGGGACATGTAGACATCGAGGCCAGTTATGGTTGCACCCGTTTTACGCAAGGGGAGATGCAGGCCCAGGAGCATGGAGCCCCCAGCCCAGGTGGTCAGCTGCTGCCTCGCATGCTGTCTGGAGGCGGGTCAGGGCCAGAGGGAGTGCCTCTTTGCCTGCTCCAGGCACACAGGACTCTGCAAGCTCTGGAATCCAGAAAGCAGGCCCAGGAGCCACAGGTCCCCCGCCGCATCTTTGGGAGTGAGGCTTTCGCAGCGCCCACCTCGCCCCTCAGCCTGGAGGCCTCCCTGCTCCTCATCCCCCCGCCAGCTCCCTGGCTCAAGGTCACCTCTCCCCAGCTTGGTGGCAGGGCCTGAGGCCTGGTTTGGTCTGCGGTTCAGAGTGTCGCCCCAGGAGGCCAATATAGTCAGAAGGGGCCGAGGAGAGAGTGGCTGCACCCACTGTGGGCTGCATGCGTGGTTCTACTTGTACGGGTGAGTGCAGGAGGGAGGGAAGCGGGGCAGGGACGGAAGTGGCCCAGCCCCTGGCTTCTCCTCCTGCCTGCTGCAGCCGCCATGGCCTCAGGCTGAGCCTCCCGATTTGAAACCCAGCCCAGTGCCTGACCCCGCTCGGAAGCCGGGCTCTGGGCCGTCTGGGGCTATACCTCGGGAATCTCAGCACCTCCAGAGGAAGCTGCCCTCCTGCCCACCTTCCCCAGCTTTGCCTGGAAGCATCCCCCACCAGCTCCCCAGCTCATAAATCACCCCCATCAGAAATGCTGAGTCATGGAGCAAAAGGATGGAAAAATTCTCTTAACCTTGACGATGTTTTTTGCACATCATTTGAGGTTTCCTGCACTGCTGACTTGTGGGCTGTCTGCTGGGCTGGTTCTCTGTCGTTTAATGGGCACGGCCAGCCGCTGGCTCCATCCTGGGTGCGTGCAGGCGGGAAGGCTGAGGCATCTGTCGTCAGCTCGCCTAATGGATTCCCAGCATGCAGGAGGCGTGGGCCCTGGCCACCCGCCCTCTCCGTCCTGGGGTCCTGCTGCTGGAACGTGGCTCTGCAGAAGCCTGGGCTTGGCGTTGCCTCCGACACAGGGCTGCCATGGGGGGAGGGCTCCCCTTCTTACCCTGACCCCTCCTTTCGGGACCTATGGGCTGATTCAGAACCACGAGCCAGAACCCCAGAGCTGTGCGGGTCTCTTTTCTCTTAGTACGCATATGCGTGCACTCCATGTGGCCGCGATCTATGGGGTCCCTGAGTAGCTGAAGGGAGTCTATTCTCGTGTTGGAAGAAGGTGGGGGAAAGGCGTTCTGGAAACACCTCTGTCCGGGTGTGGACAGGGAGCCTGGGTGAACTCGTGAAGCCCCCGTCCGCACTCTCATCATGGGGGTCAGTGGTGAGGTGACCGAGCGTGAACAAGAAACGTGGCAGTGGGATGTGGTCACACTGCTGCCAAGCAGACAGGATTCTGGCAGGCAGGTCATGGCCTGGGGCCCCACCTGCAGGAGCCCAGTCGGAGGAAGAGGGGAGGCGGGGCAGGATGGAGCAGTTTCTAGGAAGCAGGTGACTCAGAGATGGAGCCTGTCTCCTAGCTCACAAGGAGAGGGCACAGAGAACCAGTGTTTTCTGGGGCTTGTGCCTAGAGGAAGCTGGGTTGGGGCTCCTGGGACACCTCCCGGCTGGCCTGGGTCTTCACTGGACAGTTCCAGGGCAGTGTGTGTGGGGGGTGCTGCAGGGGGATAAGGTCCAGGATCCCTCGGTGTCAGAGATCCAGGAGCCCAGCCCAGGAAGAGAAGAGGGAGCCGGGTGCCCAACGGGGGCCACTCTGGTGCCACAGTGATGGGCAGAGCCCCCTGGCTTAGAGCCAGACCCACAGACCACACTCCACAGTGTTTTGAGGCCAGATGCCTTCAAAGTTCTGGTGAGCCATGGATCAGGGATTGTTTATCCAAATGTCATGCAAACTCCCCAGGGTTCCAGACCCTCTCTCCTCCAAATACTCAGATACCCAGGTGCCATAAGCCTCCTGGGGTTCACAGACCAACTCCCACCAAAAGCCCAGGCATGCGGTGCTGAGGCCTTCCTGGGCCTGCAGGCCAGGTGACAGCTCTGGACGGGCTGGGCTTCTGCTTGGCCACCTCTGGCTCCTCTGTCCCTTCCTCCCCTTCCATCCCATTCTTACATGACTTCTCCCTTTTCCTTGTTTCCTACTCGGGCTGGGGGCTGTACCCAGAGGGGCCATTCTCTGGCCAGCATCTTCAAGGTTTGCAGAAAAGGAGAGGGTGAGATGGCGGCAAGGCAGAGTTTCGGCTCACACTGTGCGACACCTGAGCCCTCTCTGGGTTCCCTGCAGCTGGACTTACATGCCCTGATCTGGTCCACAGCACATAGGGGACACATAGGGGACAAGAAGAGAGGCCATGGCAAACCTAGGCCTGGGCGGGCTGTTCCAAGCTGCCTGCTGCAGAACTTGGGCCCCTGGTCCCTGGTCTGACCTGAACATGACCTTGCTCCTGGGGTGTCCCCGAACTCTGCACCCTAATTGGGATGATCAGGGACTGGGCAGGGGCTGGGCTTCCTCCCAAGCACACACCTTGTTTATCATGAGTTTGTAGTTCACCTTGGCTGTGGGCTGTCGCCCTGGCCCAACAGAACCACGTGGGCCAGGTGGTGGTGCAAACGGAGATGAATGAATAAACAGACTCGCTAAGAACTCTGCAGACCCCTCAGGGTGATCAGCCAAGTGGCAGGGGGTGGGGGGCCGTCTGCTGAAACCATAGGGCCGGCAGCTGAGATGCATTTACAGGCAGGCTGTTGCGGGGTTGGGGGGAAGGTGAGGAGCCGCCCAAAGGGGTGGGTGCTCCATCCCTGGGGGTGTTCAAGGGGACAGCGGTGGCCATCCCTCCAGGGTGCTCCGTAAGGACGCAGGCTCTCTGAACCCTATGGGCCTCTCTGGCCCTGAAATTGCATAATTCTCAGTTGGACAATATGGGGGTTGTCCAGGGTCCTGCCTCAGTTTCTGCTTTGGAACTAGAAAGCCTCTTTGCTGCTTTCCAGCTGCATTGGGGCCCATGGCTCCAGGCACAGGCAGCTCGAATGCCCAGAACAGCTCCGTGCCACACCATGCCGGGCTCCAAGACCAAGTGTGCACATATTTCTGGCCACTGATGGCTGTGGGCTCCTGCCGCATCCCCAACTGGCCGTACCTGCTTGTCAGCTCTTCAGCAATGTGCCAACTCCGGGCTCTGACCACAACAGGACAACAAGGGCCCTGGTCAGCCGGGCCTTGCCTGGGCCTTTCGGGTGCCAGGGAAGCAGACTCCTGGCTGGTCAGGAACCACAGATCCAAAGGGGCAAACCAACTCTGGCAGTGAGTGGGGGCGAGGGGGACACCAGCAAACAGGCTGTGCCCATGTCTCCTTTTAGGACCCCTCGGCCCACCTGCTTGGGAATGGTCTGCAGTTGCCCGGGGTATCACTGCAGAGAAAGCCCCCAGTCCCTGTAGAGAATCTGGGCCCAGCCTCAGCCCCCAGCAGGCAGGGGTCCCCCTTACAGACCAGGGCAGCTGCTGGGCGGCCGGCAGAGGCGGGGGCTAAGGGACGGGACTCCCAGGACCCTCCCTCTGTGGGGTGGCTGGTGCCACAGCCACTCCCAGAGGGTAGCTCTGTACCCGAGGCTGTCCTCAGACATAACTGCCATGAGCTCATGACGGCGTAAGATGTCTCCCCCAGGATGCCCCTTGTGAACTGCATTTCTGTGGCGGGGACCCCAGTTTACAACCTGTCCTCTTCAAAGCTGTCCTGCACGGTGGCCTACGGAAGGTTCCGCCAGGAGGTGAGCGCCCTGTGTGTGCCTGCCTGGCTTGCCGGCTTTGGCTGGGAGCAGGGCAGAGGGTCTCCTCTGGGGAGGTGGGCAGACCTCTTTCACTGGCGGGGACGTCGAGGCGGCAGCAGTAATGGGAAACTGGCGCAGCCCCTCCCAGGAGACAGTGGGACCCCAGGCTCTGGCCCTGGGGCTCCTGGCAGACATGCCCACATCCCCACAGGGGAGGCCCGTGTGCGACCCAGCAGGCCCACCTCGACTCACGGTGATGGCGCAGCCCCTCCCAGCCAACCCCAGAAGGACACAAAGTGGGTCAAACTCCACCAAGAACTCCAAGTAAAAGCAACTGGGTGGCTTGTTGACACCAGCTCCTGGGGCAGCTGGGCCTGGGTCCTGCTCTGTCCTCTTCCTGGACTGTCTCAGGCGGGACGTCCCAGGACTGGCCTGGGACCCCACGGGGCTGCCTGGGTTGGCAGCACATGCTGGCTGGGATTGTTCCTGGCTGACTCCCCGCTGTCTCTGTCACTGCAGGACTGAGTGGGCTCTGCACACCTGGCCAGGCCAAGTCCTGACAGCCCCCGGCAGCCCTCAGCCCCAGAGGAAAGCCCCCTGGTCTGCTCTTCCTCTGAGCCTGCAGCGAGGGCTGCCTGGAGGTGACTGGAACCCTGTCATACCAGGTCAACCCAACCTGCTCCTGCGGCCTTCCTGGGGCGTTTCTCATAGGCACCAAGACGGGATTTTGGCCGCTGTGTGGGTGACAGGTGGAAGCAAGGATTGTGGTCTGGGCCTGAACCGGCCAAGGAGAGCGAGCAACCTCGGACCCCAGGGGCTCCTTTCTGACTCTCTGAGGAGACGGCTGATGTCACAAGAACGGGATCTTAAATAATCCAGGTGAAATCTGGGCATAAATATCTGCCACTCTGTAACAGCCCCGCACCCCTGACCTGGCATCGCAGTTGGGGGGACCAAGACCTGCCTTAGGCATGCCCACATGCAGAAGCATGGTGCCTCTGGGGGCCCCCAGCAAACGCCAGCACAGAGGGGCTGAGCCCCAGTCTCATGAGGACCCCATTCCCTATAGGTGGGCACATCCAGCATCTGGTCCTGCCTCTCTTGGCCGGACCCAGAGTCCAATCGGAGAGCTTGACGCCCAGGGGAGGACAGAATTCTGGAAAACCACGATGTGCAGCACCTGGTGCAGGCAGTGGCTCCCAGCTTGCAGGCCCCCGGTCCTCAGTGCCCTCCCAGCCCCGCGAGCCCACCCTACTCCTTGGGCCCACGTGGTTAAAACATTAACACCCAAACACTTTTTTAAACCCTGGTTTGAGCTGAAGTTGTGTCAGGACCCAAAGCCTCGGGGCCTAAAGGTTGCACATCACCACAGATTCAGCTGTGACATTCTCAAGTGAGGTCCTTCTGTTTTGTTTTTTGATCACAAAAATGATTGGGAAAAAAAAAAAAAAGCCCAAACAAGCAAAGCCAGATGCCCCGGCAGCGTGTCGCCCAGGCAGCGTGTCGCCCAGACACCGTGGGGCCGGCGTCTGCCCACAGGAAGCGGTTGCCCTGCTGCTGCAAGGCCCCGAGGTGTCACAGTCGTCACCTTTCCCTGACCGCATAGAGGGTGACAAACTGCACAGCTTGTGATGGGGGCACCCGCCCCCCGGCCAACAGGTGCAGGAGGAATTCCCACAGCAGCTAAGCTGCTGAAAACTGGGGTGGGCTTCCAAGCCCAGGGGCACACGCCAGGGCCTTGGGGAGAGCCGCCCAGACTTTCTCTGCCTGACAAAAGCCTCAAGTGTGGAAGCCAATCGCCAGGCTTAGGAGCCCACCAAGGACCCCTGGGGCTGTCACCCAGCTCTGTCTCCCATGGATGGGACTTCCACCCTTTCCAGCCCACGAGTTGGTGGGGTGCTTAGAGGCCCAGGGTCTCCTTACCCACAGGCCACCGAGGACGTTGCAGTCACTGGGGACAACAGCAAGTGCAGGCCGTGCCCGGGAGGGAGTGATTGGCAGCTGCACCGCTCGGAGGAGGACCGGACACGCCAGGCTGGGAGAGGCTCGGGGCCTCCCAACCCCTCTCAGAGCCTGGCCCTGGGGCTCTCCCCGCCACACCCCTGGTCGGGAGGAGGCAATCCGCCCTCCAGCTGCCACGGCCCTGCGGAATGCTGCTCTGGCTCACAGCTGCCTGAGGGGCAGACATCGTAGCCATGTTTGCAGACACGGAGGCACAGAGGACTTAGATAACTGGCACATTCAAGAAAGGGGCAGACCAGCTGGCCACTGGCCACTGGTGGCCTGCCTCACCCCCTTCTCAATCTGTGGGGACCAGCGCCACACGCCCTGGGTGGTCCTGTACTTCTCAGCTCTCCTCCACTTGAAGATGGCAGCTAAGAGTGACTAAGGCTTCCCTAGAGCCTCACCAAGAACTAGTGTTCAGTGGAGGCTCAGAGAGCATCTCCACTGATGCACGGACGGATGGGTGGGTGATGCAGGGCCTCCCAGCATCAGAGCCTGGACGCCTTTCGCTCCTCCTCTTCCCGAGGTGAGACATAAGGGAACACGGTGCCAGGAGTGGCAGACGGCAGGACCCAGGAACGCCTCTCTCAGGAGGCCTGCCCTGATCCCACCACAGGTGGGCCTCTCTGAGGGGCTCTCACAGCCCACGTCCCACGGTGTGAATTGTAGAGGGCCATGGCTGTCTTGTCCACATTTTTCTCTTTTCTTGGATGACCAGGGCTTTGAAGGTCTCACCTGGCTGACTCCCACAGCCAGGCAGACAATGGGTGCTCAGTGAATGTTTGGGGCACAAATGGGTAAGGTGCTTCAAGACAATTGAGGATGTCACCCAATGCCTCACAGGCCTTTTCCCAAGGGGTCTTTCTTCCTTCATCTCCCCTGTCACGTTCTGGACCCTTCTCTTTCTCATTTCTCCATGGGTTCTGCAGAAGGGAGTACAAACCCTCCTTCTGGTTGCTGGGCTTCTCTGGGAATCAGTGGTAACTTTTCCTGGGTCCCTGTTACTGTGTAACTGTCCCATGCTCAGTGTTACAGTGTGACTCTCCCTAGGCCCATGGGGCAGTGTCCTGCTTCCCAGGGCAGAGGCAATGCTGGCCTGTCCATCTCAGCTCCCCATAGACCTGGTACACAGTAGGTGCTCAGTGAAGGTCTGCCAGGCAGTGGGTTATATTCAGCACCTTCTCTGCCACTGACCCAGTCTCTCCCAGCCCATCCATCCTTCCTCCTTCTCCAGGGCACACATCGGTCTAGAGAAGCTCCATGACTCATTGCCTTCTGTATCAGGCCTCATGTTTTGAGATCAGCTCCTGCAAATAGCTCAAATCTCAGCAGGCCAAATCGAAGCACATACCTTGCCAATCCCCTCATGGGCACTTGCTGCTCCTGCACAAACAACAATGGCCCTGGCAGGGGCTCTGGTGCAGACGGAGGTGGCTCCAGATGCCCTGCAAACATCTGCTTTCTTCCTCCAGTAGACCTGGGTATGTGCACAGAAAACGCTGGCCTGCGCGTGCACCTTGTATGGCCAGGGACGTGTGCTTTCTTCCAGCCTATGGCAATGATTCTGCTTCCTAGGATTTCTGTTTTCTCCAGGGTCACCCAGGGCTGGGCCACTATCCAGCTGGTTGAGTGGGGAGGGGCCCTGGTGTCCTGCAGCTGTGACCCAACGGGCTGGTCCTCTCTCCTGCACCTGGCCCTTCTGGCACAGTGGATGTGGGGTGACCGAGAGACAGGGTGGCGATGCTGGGTTTCCGGATAACAGGGGTTCCCTCTGGATCCTCCAGTTCTCAGACTCTGTCGTCCCGGCCAGAGGCCATCCAGGTCCTCAGTGATGAGCCTTGAGTGGCACCCCGGGTCTGCCCCTGGATGTGGGCTCAGCCTGAGACATCGCCCTGGAAGCCAGCTTCCTTTGCAAGCCGTGGGCACTGTGGGTCAGATCGGCAAGTTTGGAAATGATCCATAGGCTGAGGTGCGGCCAAGTCAGCCTTCCATGACAAATGGAACCAATGAACTCAACAGCTCTCCCTCTTCCGCGTTCTGGGCGGCTTCTGCAGCCAGCCACCTTTGACGAAATATATTAAAGGAATTCAAAGTGTGTGCCTCCCTGCCACAATGATATTACCTGGATCTCTTTCAAGACCATACCAGCAAAGTTCAAACATCTATTGAATCCCAGGAAATAGAGTCGAAACGGTTTATTAAAAATCTAATCACAAGCATTTATATGACACAAATGGTTCTGCATGGCACAAGCCAGCCTCACGGCCTCTCCCCAGGGCGGCACAATGCAGCCGATTACCTAGAATTTAAATGGGGGTGTTTCAGAGCCTTGGAACATTTTAATCGGATCTTTCTTTGTGGATTCTGCTATTGTACTTTTTTTCATTTGAAGAAAGGCAAAGGATGGGAGGACACATTCACTTTCCTCCCTCGAGTGATGTCAGAATATATGGCTTATTCTGGCAGATCTGTTTCTATGGATGTCAGGATGTGAATAAAAACCCAAAGGAAAAGAGAACACCTGGCTCGCGTAACGCAGGAGGCACAGTGCAGCTCAGGGCAGGGACCCCGCCTGCTGTCCTGGGTTGGCATCCTTCCTCAGGTGGCTGGTTGGCATTCTGGGCAAAGGCGGTTCCTTCCCTCCTCAGGGTGGGGGCCGGGGGCACGAGTCAGTGGTGTCTGCTCGGTTCTGGGTCTGGATCTCTGGCTCCTGCACACGGTCTGAATAGCTGGGCTATGGAACAGTTTCCTTTGAAGTCTTTCTGGCCGGTGGCGGCCACCCAGGGCTTGATCACGATGCCCCTCTCTGGTGGCCGAGACACCCCAGACTTCCTCCGGATGGGGGCGCTGGTCTTCGGCGTGGCTCCTGAGTTGGAAACTGTGTCCTGGAGACTATGTCCTGTGCCTCCCCGGCAGGTGCGGGCACCTGGCCACATCAGCACGGGTGGCTTTGGCAGACAAGCGGGGCCTCAGAGATCCCTGGAAGGTCAGGCGTGCTCCTGCAGTGAGCAGGTGCCTTGCGTGGCACATGGCTCCTCCCCTCCCTCGGGGCTTGGGCTCTTTCTAGAAGGTTCTCTGCCTCTGTGAGGAGAGTTGGCCCTCAGGTATGTCGGATGCATATTGCCCCCAAAAGCACCTCCCACTCCCTGAATATACTACTTCACTTTTATTTTAAATTATTTTTGTTTGGTCCTTTCTACATGAGGACCTATTTTAAAGTTACTTCTTAAGTAAAAGTCATTTCGACTCTTTCCCAAGTGCCTTGTTTTGAAGACAAGGTTTTTAAAAAATTTAATATCCCATTTAATTTTTAAAAAATGTAATTAAAAATATAACAGAATCAAAACATTTAAAGTAAGTACACTTGCTTCCCACCCCAGTGATTCACTTGTCACTTCAACTATAAATGACGAAAACCAAATTCAGAAGCGTGATATGGGACGGCTTGTACTTCGGTCAGTACTCCACATTTATGTATATATTCCATATCGGAAGCAGGAATCCTCTCTCAAAACTATGTTTTCCTAAAACCTCAAGGTGTGCGGTGTAGCTGCAGGCGACGCCTGACGTGGGAGCTGGAGTGCAGGCCTTTCCCTGTAACGGCGGCGCAGGTGCCTCTGAAGGTGAATCCCTGGCCGAATGGGCTCCATGCTACAGCCCTGTGGCATTTCTCAGCCATTTCTGCATTTTTCTCCCAAACTGGCATGATTCTTGAGGCTGTCCCAGGCAGCCAGCTGGATACCTTCCGTCGCAGGAGCTGGCCGAGACTGAGGACTCCAGGGTCACTCACGTCAGGGCCCTGTGGAAGGCTGCTGCTTGAGGTCCTGCGTGATGCTCCATGGGACACCTGGCTGCTGGAAGTGGGCACCTGGGACCATCTCTGGGACAGACACACCGGCCTGGGTCCTGCCTCTGAGCCTGGGGGATGGGCGGGGCTGGAGGCTACGGCACGTGGAGATGCACTCTTAGGACAGCTCCTTGCCTCGCCCAGGCCCAGAGCCACCGCTTCTCTCTGACAGCTGCGTGCGCCTCCACAGAGGCAGCTTCCCGAGGCTCTGCCTCCCATGAGCACGCCAGGGGGTCCTTGCACAGTGCTGGATGGAAAGACACTCTATCCAGGGTTTTGTGCCGAGGTTGGTGGAGAAATTTCTGGATTCCCATAGAATTCAGATCCTAGAGCATTTCAGTGAATGGCTCACTTGCAGATAGTTAATTAGACTTCATATTGGGGGAGGAGGTAATGTTTTTCAGCTTTGCTGGGTCACCTTGACGTCGGCTCAGCTTTTCCAGTGACCTGTGTTGGACAAGTTCTTTTCCTTTTTGTATGTTTGGGTGGAAAAGGGTTCTAATCAGGTTTGAGATTTCATCGCACTGTGGCTTCTGGAGGGATGTCCTTTCATGGGAATCTCAGAAATTAGCTCAGTCACTTAGGGGAGCTGGTCAGTCGAGACATGCCATGAAACTGGGGGCCAAGAGGCTGCATGCACGTTTCTGGGAAATAGACAATTGGGCCCGGTGTTACTCTAGGGGGGTGTGGGACTAGCAGCCCAGTGCCCCAGCGTCTCTCAAAAAGCATTCGGCCATTGGTGTGCTGGGGTCAGGGTCAGAGGAAAGGTCCCTGTTCACCCAGCAAAGCAAAGAGCTTGCATTTGGCCTTTCTCTCTTTTGGATGAGAGTCCCACCAACCACACCACCGTGCCATCCACACGCAAGACCTCCCGTCAGTGGGGGCGGAGAGGTGACCCCTCACTGGGACAGCTTCCCAAGCTGCAGCTATCCTTCTGCTCGGCGGAGCGCAGACACTAGAAGATGTGTGCTCCCTCTTTACCTGGCTGGCATCTCAGATGCAAAGCAGAGCAAAATAAAACACATGGGTGCAGTCCCCACTCCCCCCAAATGCCACAAAGTTGCCTTTGTGCATGGAGACCGAGGGGAGCAGGCTCGGTGCTGGAAGACGCAGTTACAGCCTGCTATTATGCAATAGGATGTTAACCACACATTCTAATAATAAAATAAGATGAATAATAATAAACATTTGACCTAGAGTAAAGATCCTTCACAAGACGCCCTAATCATTTTTCTGCTCCCACTTCAGCTGTTGCTGGAACAGCTCCAGTGCGCCCAGGGGGGTGGGGCGGCCCCGTTCTCCAAGGAACAAAAGGGCTTTTTTAGTCCTCGGGCTGTCAAGTTTATCCAAATATTCTCAGCTTACTACTAGCCCCTTTCTGAATTGATATTTCCAATAAAAGGACACATTGTATCTTTCAACCACACGGGGCCCCCTAAGTGAGGATGCAGGGCAGGGAAGCCTGCTGCCACTTCCTCAAAGATGGTGGGGAAGGGGCGTCCCTAGTGTAATGTGGGGAGTGGGCAGTAGAGGGCCGAGTGCAGTGGTCCAGGCTGTGAGCTGAAGAAAGGAGAAGACGGAACCCAGAGCGTGCCCATCCTGCACCACTGTGACCCTTGTCCTCCATGCATTCATTCTAATTTTGGCCAAGCCTGTCCAGGTTGCCAGCAGCTGCCAAACACTTTAAGTCATGAGTACACGTGTGATGGAGGGAGAGATGCATTCCAGCAAGGCTAAACTGTGCAAGGCCTGAGTTCTCCGGCTGGCAGCACGCCCCGGCAGGGGGTGGCCTCCCTGGAGCACACCTTCTACCACCGGAGCATCGGCTCCTCCCTATCTGCCCAGACCCAGAGGCCTGTCCTATGTGTGCACGTGCACACGTGCATGAATGCATGGAGTGTGTGTGCATGTGTGTGCAAGTGTGTCCTTGGGCATGCACACACATGCACCCAACAGCCTTCAGAGTGGTCCCCACAAAGGCCATTTCCTTCCACCCAGCCTCCTCCAAACGGCTCTGATTAGCGTTAATGATAATTCTCATTAATCACCTTTGGCAGCTGCAGAATGGAAACGAGGCCCCAGCCAAGTGACAGGAGCCACTTAGGCAGTATTTATGATGTGCGTGTCCCATGGCAGCACCGAGTCCTGACACCCTGGCCTGTGGCTGACACTGGAGCTGACATTTGGGGCTGCCAGCTGCCTGGCACAGGGCCCCAGAGTTTCTTCTCCTTGCCGGACCTCAGAGACGCACTGCCCCGGCCCCTCCTCATGCCCAGCTGAGCAGAGCAGTGGCTCTGTCAGGGCCAATGTGGAGGGAGGTGTTTGGGGTGGGGGCAGCCTGCCTGTTTGCCCAGGAGGAAGAAGCAAGAGGGCCACTGGTGTCAGCTGGGAAGTCTCCCCCTTCCTTCCTGAGCAGAGCTGTACCCCCTTCCTCTCCCTCACCCCAGGGGTCGACTGCTCTGTGCCCACACCCCTGTGGAGCCTGGCACAGACTGCCGCCACCTCGAGGGGGCAGCCTGATCTACTGTGACCCTTGGGCTGCAAACAGTAGGTACTTAGGGACAGCTGTGCTCACAGGCCCCTGAGCAGCCACCGCAGGTCCCGGGTCACTGTGGACCCTGCCCGTATCCCTGTGCAGTCTACCCGGAGCCCTGGGCGGCTTCTCAGAGCCCCCCTCCCTGCCCACATGGCCTCCCCACCAGTGGAGCTGCTCCTGGGCTGAGGTGAACCTGGTTTCCTGTGGGTCCCCTGCACGTTCCCTCCCTTTTATCTCTACGTGCAGCCGTGCCCTGGGGACACCTGTGAGGGTTGAGAAAGCATGCACACGCAGGTGTGGGAAGACTAGCTTTGAAAGGATCGGCCACCCTAAAACTGCCTCCTTAAGAGGCAATAAAATTGTCTTTCTTGGGTCTTGGGGAGGCGTGGGCCCATATGGCCAGCTTCTGGTCCTCCTGGCTGGACCACACTAATTAAAACGGATCTCTGGCTCTGCTTTCTACCAGGCCCCCTGCCCCAGGCAGCTGGGGGTGGGGGGACTGCCTGCGCTGCACATAACTGGCCGTCAGCCTGCTTTGATTTTGCCCCTGCACCGGGGTGGCCTGGGCAGAAGCACAGTCAGTACTGGTCTGTCGCCAGGAAGCAGGGCAGGCAGGGGCGGCTTGGGCGTGGACATTCTGAGGTAGACGGCCCCATTAACCTGGCTGAGAGGGGAAGGTGGTGTTATTGGGGCTTGTCCAGAAAGCTCCCTGGATGGGGTGGGAGCGGCCGTGGTCTCGGTGAGGGGCTCTAACCGACTGAGATAACCTCCCTGGCCAGCGCCAGGCCCCTTGCATTCCCTCTACAAGGCCCAGGTGAGCTCTGTGAAGGCTGCTCTTTGGGGCCCACTTAACAGCAACCCAGGAGCCCCAAGAACCATTCACCACCTACAACACAGAACACACTCCAGCCTCACAGCAGGAGGAAAACGCTCCCGGGCCTTGGCGAGAACTCGGCAGGGCAGGTTGGGGGTGGCCTGAGCTCTCTGACCTTCCAGAAGCCCACCTGAGCTCTCAGAGAACTGAAGCCCCCAGGGCAGGGTGGTGGGAGCAGCTGTGAGGAGACAGCCTTGGAATTTCATCTGGGAGTTTCCAAGCTCAAGGCCACGCACGTGCAGCCTAAATCCCGCCCCGCCCCATGGGAGAGGCCAAGGGATTGACTGACATTTCTAAGGACCTTCAGGGCCTACTCAGCCGGGGCTGCCGGTTTGGTTTGCTCTGGCCCATAAGTGCTGGAGGCATCTGTTTGCAGCTGAGTGGTCTTTACTGGAGGGGTCACCCCCGTGGACAGGGGTATTGTTATGTTTAGGGATTTTCCTTCCTCCTCCTTCCTCTTCTTCAAAAGCATTATGGTCCCAACACCCAGCTTTCTGAGGGTTCCTTGGGGCGGCTGTGATCATGGGGCAGCTCTGTGGCCATGACTTGTGGAGGCTGGCATGGGTGCATGTTTGGAAAGTGGTCTTCTTTGGTGACGAGAGGTGCTCATGACACATTCTAAGTTTATGAAATCAAGGCTGGGTCCCACTCTGAGAAATGAAGATGTCTGTGAATGACACTCAGGAGCCCCAAGAAAATCAAACCACTTTGCCTTGAGGGGAAGCAGCTTTGGGTGAGACCCTGGGAGGACTTGGAAGCCACAGCCCGCTCTGCGCTCCCCTGGACTCTGCCCCAAGACTTGCAGGCTGTCCACCCAGGGACTCCCTCCGTAGCGGTAGGGATTCCCCAGAAATGAACACCATCCCACTGAATGTTTAATTAAGGAAGACGCAGGCATGTCCATGTCACATTGGTGGTTAAGTCAGTTGCAAAGGAAAATAACGGAGGACGGAGCAATTAGTGGGACAGCAGCCCACAGTGGGCTGCCCCTCCGGTGCTAATGTGGTTGGAGGGTATGGCAGACCTGCCGCCCAGGCTGCAGGTCTGCAGCACCTGCCTTTGGCACCTGGCCCAGCCGAGGGGAGGTGGTCTCTGCACAGATGTGGGCTGGCTGGATGAGAAAGCCCCCAGCCTTCCGCAGTCATTAGTAGGGCAGGGGCAGCTGCCTCCAGCTTCCAGGTCCTGCCATCTGCTTCTGGGGGCAGTCGCCGGGGGGCCCTTCACTGGCCCCTCAGTGCAGCTGCACGTTGGGGTAGCTTCAAATGCCTGCTTCCCAGACAGTTTTGAACAGACACACTCCTGTTCTTCAGAGAGAGATATGTAGATATACATATATATTTTAAATCAAGCTCTCAACGCCTTCCTCCATCCAAGGTGAGGCTGTGTCTTGGCTCATTTCCACAAGTGGTCCCGGGGCTGGGCGTATAGGCCCTGGGGACATGCTGGCCCTTTCATCCTCTCCTCTTCTAATAGGAGCCACCATGTGCCCCGTCTCTCTTCTGCCAACCCCTGGGTCTCAGGGGTTGTCGGTGCACTGTGACCTCTCTGGTCATAGAGTTTTCAGGAGACTTTGAAATATGCCACACAAACACTGGGTGAAGTGCAGGACAAGGTCTGCAGAGCCAAGTGCAGCCACCCTGCTCCATGGACAGCCTGCCTGGGAGGTGGGACGGGGTCAGGAGGGGGTGCCTTCAGAGGATATCCCTAGACAGGGGGGACATTCCTTCCTCCAAGGATGTTGGGGTTTGGCAGGTGTCATGCCCAAAATGAATTCAGGGTTCTGGCTGTGACATTTGGACTGTCCCACAGATAAGTACGTGCCTGTTTGACAAATCTCTCTCTTTTTACCCTTTTTCCCCCTTAACAAAGTGATGACTATCTTGGACTACACACAAGCTTGAAGGGGGCTGTTTGTATGGTTGGAGTGTGGGGTCCCCAACTGTGCGAATGCTGGAGAAGGTTCCAGGTCACTGATGCTGTGGGATAGGTCCTGCATCCCACATGGCTTCATCATCCACGGAGAACCCGTCTCTGTCTCCTCACCCCTGCGCCCTGGGGTGCAGGGGAGGCATGTGGCTGAGAAGGGGCCACAGGGAATGGGCCCCCCAGGCCCACATGGCCGGGGCAGACTGTGGCTCAGAGGCAGCAGCCTCTGAGTGAGCAGCTCGGGCAGAGCCGCAGCGCGAGGCAACGAATGCTGCATCTTAAAGCTGTGCCCCACTCCAGAGAGGCTCTTCAGCCTGCGCGATGGAACGTGTCTTGCACACAGCGCCGCTATTGTTACATCAGGGTCTTCGCTCAGCCACACAGAAGTGGGTCTGCACAGCAGCCCTCGCCCCTTGCTGCAGTGGGATAGCACCACACATCTGACACCATTTCTGAGACTTTCAGAGATGCTGCACTTTGGAAAAATAGAGGAGGTTGGTCCAAATGGAACCATGGGGGCAGGGCGCTGGGGGCGGGGCAGTCGGGGGGCTGCTGTTGTCACCCCACAGCCGCCTCGCCGCCCCTCGCGGCCCCCATCCTGGTCATCCCCCAGGCACAGCTCCGCCGAGGTCTTCCTCTGTTCCCACAGAGCTAGCGAGGACCCGGTGGCATCGAGCCCTGAACGCTGGCCCTCCCCGCTCCACAGGGAGCACACTCTCTGGAGGGCAGCCCTCTCAGCCTCCCGTGCAGAGCCCACTCTCATGCCCAACCTGCCTCTGCTGGGGGCTCGTGTGCAGTCCAGGGGCCCACAGGACAAGGAGGTGGGGCCTCCATACTGGGCATGGGTGCAGGCCACCCTCGACATGCTCAGCCTCCGTCTCTGGCTGGGGACCCGTGGCATGCGGGAGGGGCGCATGCCCGTCACTGGAGACAGCCTCTGTCCCAGCAGAGCAAAGCCTCTCATCCATACAAAAACAAAGGTGGCACAGGGCCTAGGAGAATCCAGCCGCTTCCAGAATGACCGGCCACTCTCGCCTGCAGACCCTGTCCACCACGTTCGATTTGCAGCAGCAAGCGTCGCCCAGAGCCATAACGCCGGCGTTTTGCACATGTGGTCGTCATTAAGTGCGTGTCCCGGATGACGAGATAAAAGAAGTGTTTGATTCATTTTCCAGAGCTTTCAAATATGTGACAATTAGGGACAAGGGACCGTGGCCCTGCTAGCAGGAATGCATGGAGTTCATTACGCTTGCCTGTTGCTTTTCGCTGGCCGTCAAGCTGCTGCAGGGGCCCCGTTGTACGGGGCAGGCTGTGTTTTCGGGAATGCCTGTCTGCACATGGGCCCTGAGGAACGTCCCAGCCCAGACCAAAGCCCATGCACGTGGCATCTGTCCTCTGAGAGCCGCTGCAGGGACACATGTCTGCAGCCCTTGGCTGGTGCTGGCTGCTAAGTAAACGTCACTTTCCAGCAACGCTTTTGCTTTAAAGGGGCTCAGTTTCCATGCTCCTGAGCTGTACCGCAGAGAGTTTCTCTTCAGTCACACGGGACTCTTGTTTTTTTCAGGGAGAAAGAAGTTAAGACTGCCAATGGTTTTCTAAAGACTCTTTACAAGAAGCCTTGAAGAGATGGATCTGTGAATGCTGCTCAGGGTAAACAACGATGACAGGTGGGGCAGAGAGTGAAACCCAAGCCCCCAAGTAACTGCAAGTCGAGATTCCTTGCAGATGGCGTGGACGGGCCTCCCACCGGGGACTCCACTGCCATGGTGTCGCGTGAGTCTTTCCGTCTGTGTCTCGTTCTGGGCGCTCGCCTGGCGCCCTGGACGGAGCACGGATGCCCAAGTCCTTGAGTTAGAGGGCCAGGGCTGGCTGCTGCTGTCGTGAGCTTTAACACCCGGGAGGAAGGCATCACCTTTGCAGGAGGGCTGCCCAGCCTCTGCCATGACAGAGATTTAATTTGTGCTCCAATTTTCTGAACTAGAAAATTATTTTAGTTTTTTAAAAGAATGTGTATTTATTGGAAGATGCCAGTGGGCAAACAGGGGCTGCACCAGTTATCTGAAGACAAGCCTGTGTGACACTATTGGCTGTGGCAGTAACAGTACCCCCCTAGATGGTTTGCAGTGGAGTTTGGCCAGGGTTAAAGTCTCTGCAATTTTCTATTCTCCTCAGTGCCCCGAGGAGCATCCATTTCCCTCAAAACAGTTTGAACTGGGAGTGAGCTCGCCTCCTGTCTTGGCTGGAGTCGTCACACAGTGACAACACGGAAACACGGAATAAGGTGCAAATCAGGCGTGATTTGCTGTTGCGAGGTCACGCCACCTTCTATCCTGCATAGCATGGTGCTGTTAGTTTCTGGCGTCCCATCTGGTCTGGGGTACCAGGAACACTGTTATCCTTGCAGTCACGCTTTTACAGATGCTCTGGACCTTGGTGCTGAGAGGACTGCTCCTGTCCTTGGACCTGGGCTCCATCCTGCCGCAACCCCACTGCTGTTGGGGGCGGTAGCCAGGTACGTACATGGAGCACAGTGGCAGCAAGGGTCGGTGGTTCCCTGTGGCCACCAGGGTCCTCTATCTTTGCCCACCTCCCTTGCTCTGCCATTCTGCCCCAATGTCAACCCCATGGTGGGTGAAGGTGTCCAGAGAAACCCCTTTCAGCATCAACTTATCTATGTTCCTGGTGGCAAGCCTGTGAAGGCAGAACCAGGAGCTCTATGGTGACTTATCTGTGCAGGGACGTGGCAGAAAGTGCCTCCAAGGTGGAAAGTGGCCCCACTGTACAGTGTCTGTGTTGTCCCGGCTGACCCAGGCGTGAGGGTCCTGACCAGCCCCATCCCCATCCTGGCTCTGAGGACAGACACATGTGCACACTCGAAACAGCTTCTAGATATTGAATCCCAGCATCCTCTGAAGAGCAACCGAGATCTTCCTGTCCAGCACATTTCTGCAGCAGCCTCAGTGTGTGTTAATGGTTCCCCCCGCACTGAGACAGGTTTCTCCACCTCTCCACTGTGGACATTTGGGTCCGAATCCCTCTGAGTGGGGGGCCGTCCTGGGCACTGTAGGGTGTCGGGCACAGGCAGCGTCTCTAGGCTCTGCCCACCATCTCCCAGACAGCAGATGGGCTGAGGCAGACAGCCCTCAGGGCACGAATGAGTGCTGGCAGAGCAGGAAGGTCACGGAGTGGATGTGAGGAGACGTCCCGTGAGAGCGCTTTAGCTTCCAAGAGTCCCTAAAGCCTGGGGACTTTGCCAGCCTCCAGGACCCCACGCCTGACTTGGTCCAAGAGAGTGCCCGCCCTGGCAGAGGTGGCATTGTCCCATCCAGCTCCAGGCTCCACTGGCTCCAGCGGCCTGAGCCGCCCACATACCTTCAGTTTCCCTGCCCTTGGCTGGCAGGTCTGTAAAATGGGCTTACCGGCAGCACTGCCCTCGGGGGGCTGCTCTGAGCTCAACCAAGACCACGAAAGGCAGAGGCTCCGTTTGCACTTCTTCCTGAAGCGTTCTGATGGAGAACAAGGATTTCAAACCCCCCCGCCCCCTCCCACCTCCTGGGGTGGGGATCGGGTGCGAACACTCACTCGGGCCTCCCTCCGCTGATCAGACGGCAGCCACACGTCATAAAACAGCTGGCCGCTCACATCTGCCCAGAGCTGCGCCCTCGGGCACAGGGGCCTCCTCGCTCCCAGCTTCTCGGCTGGGAGATGCTGGCTAGGCAGAGACGGGCTGGCGGGCTTTGGAACTATGCCACTAATACCAGACATGTCGGGCATGCTCAGGGCCGGTGGGACAATCCATCTGCACACCACATACTGATGTGGGCAAGGAAATTATTTGCTTAAGATTAGGGAAGTTTTGCTAATGCCGTCATGGGAGTCATGGGAAAAGCAAACGGCGCTGTTTCCAGAAGAATGTGGAGGTTATTGGGCCCTTAAAATTGCATCTGATTCAAGGTGTAGGTGGCAGCTGTTGCCTCGTCGCCGACAGGCCAATTGTCCTTGTCAGGAGGTGCCTGCGGGAGCTGAGTGTCTTCACCCACGGTCATCTCAGATCTCATGGCTGGGGGTGTGCGCAGAGGAGAGCATCTGGGATCAGCCAGGCGCTGATTTCCAGAGACAGCTCATGGCATGAGTGGGCAGGGGGCCTAGGGGGCAGGGGTTCTGTAAGGCAGGCGACCTCGAGGGCAGGGGGTCCGGAGGGCAGGGGTTCTGTAAGGCAGGAGGCCTGGAGGGCAGGGGATCCAGAGGGCAGGAGTCCAAGAGGGCAGGAGACCAGGTCAGGGGGCCTGGAGGTCAGGGGTCCTTGGTCAGGAGGCAAGCCTGGGTACCGTCTGGCTCTCTCACTGGGGCAGCGCTCTAGCTTCTCATCTGTGATCTGGGAGGGGCTGAGAGTCCCCACTTGAGGCAGGTCGTGGGGGTCACAGGAATGAATGTGTGTGCTGACTTAGTGCAGCATATCCACTGTACGGTGAGCGCTGCCTTTTTCTTGCTGTGAAGGCGCATTCCCCCAGACCAGCTTCCCTCCCAACCAACCCCGGTCCAGAGCTGCTGCGGGGAAGTGTCCTGGGCCTCGGCGTCCTCTCTCCCAGGGTGCTGCATTAGCCCATGCTCCCAGCCTGTCTCCTATCCCGGCTACAGAGAACGCGGTGGCATGCGCCTGTGTGCCCTATGGGCTGGGTGGGGCGTGCAGGGCTCCAGCCCGGGCACAGACACCCTGCACCGGCCACTTACACACACTCGGGAAGCTCTGCTAGGCTGTGGGCTCAACCCTGTGGGACAGACGGGGAAAAGGAGGTTGAGCTGTCCCTGCACCACCAAAGAAACGGGGAAAGGAGGTGTGGGGTGAGCTGGGCCCCGATAACCTTGGGGTGAGGCAGAGGAGCGCCCCACAAGCAGCCAGCCCGTGCCGTGCTGCCCTGTCACTTTCCTCCGTGGCCTGCGGGGCCTCCCAGCTGCTCCCGCCCAGCCTCTCCCCTGCCCGGCACTCCACCAGGCATGTGCCTGCAGGCCCAGAGTGCCACTCGCCCCCTACACACCCAGATCGGGGTGACCTGTGGCCCTCGCTCCAACTGCCAGCTCATGGGCCCTCTGTGGCCCCTTGTGACTAGGCCTTGCTGAAGATGGACTTAGCTCTCAGTGATGTGCCAGCAAAGCCATCCCCCTGCACCCTGCTCACCTTGGCGCTGGGCCCATGTGCCTTGTGCCCCTCTGCCTCTGCTCACGCCCCCCAGGCTGTGGAATACTGCTCTGGCCACGCAGACCTTCATCTGCTTCTTCAGCTGGGCACATGTGGCATGCCCCTCCGTGAGCCCGACCTGCTCTCTGCACCTATGACCATCACCACCGAGAAGTCCCTGTCCTGGGTCTGCACATCCGGGCACCCGAAACGCAGCCTCCTGACTCCTCTGCCCTGAACAGTGTTTGCTGGAAGGTGGCCCAGGATTCAGATGTCCTGGTGCCGGTCTGCTGTGTGATAGCTACAGAGCCAGTATTACTCTGGAAGTTCAAAGGGGAAAGGGAATTGTCCTCTCGCCTGATAGAAATATGCCCCCCCACAGACACCCTGCCACGTCCAGCTGCAGCCCTTCTCCAGGAATGCACCATACCCTGGAGAGGGCAGGTGGCTCTGGGCCCCCACAAGCCCTGCCGCCCCTGAGGCCCCCTGTGCGCTGCCTGTCCAGTGCTGGTGACCTCAGGCCTGAGCACCACAGCTGACACATGAAGTGAGGAATGTGTGAAGGCCAGGCACGGCTTCCTTACTCCTCAGAGTCCCTCAGCGTGACGTGACCCAGAACACTGGCTCACGGATTCACTGAGTTCTAGGTGTTCAAGGTGTCTCACTGTAGCGCTCTCAGGAGACAAGCCCCTCCACCAGGAGCCAGTTCCCCGAGCACCACTTTGAGGGCAGGCCCCTGAGAGCCCCAGTTCGCCATGGCCTTCTCTTCCCTGGGGACCAGGTGGCCAGGCCTGCATGTTGGTCCCCAGGCCCCTTCGGGCCTCTAGAAAGACCCCTCTGGGCCCACAGAGCTGCTCTTGGCAGCTCCTGCCAAGGGCTGCTGGCTCCGCTGGGGGCCAGGATGACCTTGGGGAGGGAGGGGTCTGCAGATCAGGGCATCACAGGAGAACATGGACACTGGAGGCAGGAGGTCGGACTCACGGCCACCAGCTCAGCTGCTCTCTGGGGGGCTGGCTGTCCCCAGACTCCCACCCACTGCCTCATGGGAGGCAATACGGAGGCAGTGAGGATGGCGGTTTCTGCCCAAGGGGCCAGGTCACCGCCCACAGATGAGGTCCTCAGCTTGTGGTCAACGCAACAGTGACCCATAGGACGAGGGGCTGTGCAGTGCGGACGTCCTGGGGACAACCCTCAGGGCCAGTGCAGAGGACCACTGGACAGCCTCACCATGGACACCTGGGCCAGGCCCACCTCTGAGATGTGGCCAGAGGGCCCTCCCTCTCCTGCTGGGGGGCCAGGCTGGCTGCTGTGGGGTGCTGGTTGCCCCCTGCTCTCAGAAAGGACAGGCAGATGTCCCACCTTTGTGAACCGCACCCCACAGAACATGCATTTCACACCTGGTTGACTTCTATGACAGACTACAAGAGGAAGGAGGGCCAGCCGGGAGCGGAGGGGGCAGATCCAGCCCCACGGACGACCCCTGGGGGGTGTGGGCACTTGGCTGGGGCTAGTTTGCCAGCTCTTGCCTTCCCCTCCCCGCCCCTGGCTGGGGCCCCTGGCTCTGCACCATGCTTGCTTCCCCTTGGGACACCACCCAGGGACAACCTTCGGCCTGGCCATTCTGGAGGGCAAGGCTGCAGGCGGGCACCCCAAAGCACGCCCTAGGCTTGCACACTGACTCTGCTGTGGAGGACACCACCCCCGCCCCACCTTTTTGCCACTTCTGCACACGACTCAGAACTTTTATGACTACCAAATGTGGCCGACCTACACCCTGCGCTATCTATTGTTCATTAAACTGGGCAGAGGCCCTGGTGGGGGCCTTGAAACTGGGGGGGCTGCTGAGGTGGGGGTAGAGGCTGTCCAGTGTCTGTTTTCAATATGCGGCCAATCATGGCCTTTTTCTCCCGTTTAGTATAATTTTATACTGGGTGGATGTATTTAGGGCCTGAATGGCTTGACAGTGATGATTAATACTGTGCATTAGGAGACTCCAGGGCAAGTATTTGGGAACAAGCAGAGCCAGTCCTTCTCATCAGACGGTCAAGCCCGCAGGCCTATTAAAAGCAGCAGGAGACCTTGAGGCTTAATCACAGAGGCTGGGCCCATGGCAGAAAAGAAAGGGAAAGGCAGAGGGACAAATGGAGGGATGAGACAGTGCCGGCGGAAAGCTCCGACCCCTACAGTGAGCGGAGGCGAAGGGGAGGGCCAGCCCGGGGAGAGGTGAGCGCTGTGGCCGCGAGGAGGTGCCTCTGAGCTGAGCTGCACTGCGGCGGGGCATCCAGGACGGCCCAGCCCCCGCCCCGTGTGCCCCTGAGGATGGGACGGCCCGCGCACGTTCACTCCCCAGTGCCCACGGGGGATGTAAAGTGTGTCGTCACGGCTTTTTGTGGAGTCTTCGGGGTCTGGTTTGGGGACCCGGGCAAGGCTGCTGCTGGCATAGCTGGATAGCTGGGCCCCGCCAGCTCACCTGCCCCTCCCAGCCCCCAGGAGGCTGGGACCACGTGGGCACAGTGGGGCCTCCTGCCACGGGCCAGAGTGGGCTGGAGGCGGGGGTGGTGGTGGGAGAGCGCACAAGAGGGGGAGCAGCAGGGCCTGGAGAGAGTGAGAGAAAAGGCGGTTCCAACGCAGAACCCATGTGGGTGGCTCTGAGCCACGCTGGGGACGGTGGAGGCCCCTTCCTGATATCCGCAGGCGGCACTGGGGACCGAGATGTGGTTTGGAGGCAGCAGCTTCCCCTCCAGGAGGAACCCATTCCTGATGGGAAAGGTGAAGCTCCAGAGGAAGGAGGCTGGAGTTCTGGAAGGTTCCAGAGCACCAGCTTTCAGCGGGGGGGTGGGGGCAGTTTTGGGGCCAGCGGCGCTCCCCGGTGAAGAGACCTGATGGCCTGGAGCCCCGCCTCCCTCCCTCCCTCCCCTGGCCAGACCTTCCAGGGTCCAAATGGCTATTATTACACATTTGGGAAAAAATGACTGAAAGACAAAAATATTTCTGATTTTTTACATAAAAATAAAAATTGTCCTTCCTCTTTGAGCAGAGATTGGTGATACAGGCTGCCACCCACTGTCACTGGCATGGGGAGGGGCAGCCAGTGGCCCTGGGCCTCACTAAGCCTCCTGAGCTGTCCCAGCTCTGGGCACCCCACTTCAGGAAGGGAGAGGGGTAGGGAGCCCTCCTGGGGAAGGACCACCCTTTGGGGACCACCCAATGCCTGGCCTGCTTCCCCTTGAGCTCCTGTGCACACGGACCCTAGGCGGGCCCCCGGGGTAGTTTCCCGTCCATACAGGACTCTCCAGGTGGGTCTGCAGAGCACCAGCCCTGGGCAGGCCTTTTCCACCTGAGAGGCCTGGAGGGCTGCCCTGGGCCAGGCCCCCTTGGGGGTCCCTGTCTGCCCATTGCCCAGGGGGTGAGAATGTGGCTGGGATCGAAGTGGATGCTGGTCAGGACCTGGTGGGCCCTGTTGGGGACAGAGGCGGTTCTGCTCAGACCCCCCAAACCAGTGGACTCGCCCCCCACAATACCACGCCTGGCCCGGTGACCTGACACTACTCCCAGGATGCAGGGCCCACTGGGGGCTGTCCGACGAGCCTGGGCTCTCAGGGGCTGGGAGACGGCTCACGTCAGCTCCACCATGCCCCACGGGCCGACCGAACAACGCGCCATGGCCCAGACAGTTCCCGCTCTCACTGGCTATTTTTGGAAGCGGTTTTGGGATTTGTTTTTCTCCCAGGCTCTACAACAGAGAGGGCAGGCATGCAGAAGGACTAGGCCGAGCAACACCCACCTGGGCACCGAAATGCCTCTGGGTGCAGAAGGGTGACTCTGGGTGCTGTGCCAGGGAGACTCACAGACAAAGCTCTTGCCCAGGAAGGAGAAGTGTACCTAGGCCGCCCGGCTCTGCTTTCAGGATGGAGGAGGTCCCCACACACCTGTGGCCAGGTGCCACCCAGGAAGTTCACCATGAAATGGGCCCTGCCTGCTGGGCGCCTGGCCACCCCCAGGCCCTCAACAAAGCCAGGCTGTGCACAAGACCCACCAGGGAGGGCCTGGCACCCTGCCTCCTCTGCCCACCCCTCCCATCTGCTTAGCTACCCATGGCCCCAGAGTAACGGGCCCTGCAACAGCTCGGGCTGCGGTGTCCTGGGGCCATGCTGACCCCTGGGCACCTTATCTCTGCACTGCCACATGCCTGGCCTGGGCGGGAGCTTGACACATGCAGCAAGCTGGACCTTGGCCACAGTCTGGAGCTGCACAGATGGGGAAGCAGAGACCAGACGGGGCAGGGGCATGCTCCAAGGGCACCGGCTCCAGGGGTGCAGGGCCTGGCACCCCATCCTCTCCTTTGAGGACAGGCTTTCCTTGAGGCCCTCTGACTTCAGTGCTCCCCCCTGGTGCCCAGGGCTCGGGCCAGGCCAGGCAGGGACTGAGGCTGGATACATTCACAGCAGAGGGCATCTGAGCAAATGCACACACAGGTGTGAGGCTGGCTGGGCTTTGGGCACGCAATTCTTCATGCCCAGCACAGAGCCTGTCAGTACATGGGCACAGCGGACAGCCTAGAGGACAGCTTGGCCATGGGGCTCAGGAGGAGAAGGCCCAGTCTGAGCCGTCCTGCATGGACCGGAGCCCTGAGTCCCAGCCGACAGCTGCCCTGTGCTCCACGGCCCTCCCCCACCAGCCCGCAGTGGGCCTCCTGGCTGTCCCAGGACAGAGATGCCTGCTGGGTCTAAGATGACCGCCAAAATGAGCAGATGCCGGCCCCGCTTCCCACCCCTGCCACTTGGTGGGCGCCTGACCTCCAGGCTATCAGGGCAGCGGCCTGGGCGATGACCTCATTAAGTGCAGTGGCCACGTCAGCACCTTCCTGAAGCCCCTTTTATCACTCTCAGTGTGTCGGTGCGGTCCCGTCGGCACCTCCTGCCTGACACCAGCTCTATCTTATCTCCCTTGGGGTGGGGACCCTCACTGGGAGCCAGAAAGCAGGTCTGGGAATGCCGTGTCCAGACAGCCCAGCAATCGGCCACCAAAACGGGCAGGAGGCGGGGGAAGGGTGAGTGGGCTGCAGTTTCTTGCGGATTAAATTGCGCATTGACTTCTGGCTCCTAAAATTCAGTAATCGTTACAGTGGTTATCACACAAAGCCCCAGGCCTCTCCTGCCACAATTTTGCACATACGCCCAGGTCCCTGGGGGCGCAGAGGAGGGTGACTGTCCCTGTGAAGGACTGAATGGCTGGTGTCAGGAACTCTGCATGTGGCTCGGTGGCACCTGACATTCAAGGTCACCTCCCAAGAGGGGCTTCTTGAGTTCAAGGGCAGGGATGGCCCAACAGAGGAGAGGCTGGAAGAGCATGCTCACGCCCCTCTGCAAGCCTGGGCACTCGGGCCGCCTTTGTGAGTGGCCAGAGCCGTGCCCACTTCTCTGATGAAGGCTGCTTTGTCCTCCTGCCCATGGCCCGCGAGTTTAGGGATGGCTTTGAACAGCTGCCCCTCCTGCTTGCCTCTCTCTCCACTCTGCTTCTCCAGGGCCTCCACACGAATACTAAAGAGGCCCTAACCAGGCCGAGAACGTTTGCTCCAGAAATCCCAGTGTGCGATGGGGGCAGGGAGCTCCCGGAGACCCCGGGCGGGCGGCAGAGCCCATCCTTGTGGCCGAACTGGCACAGAAATGCCTGGGGCTGGGGTCCACAGCCAGCCTGGGCCACTGGGCTGGTGTCTGGGGCTGCGGCCAGTTCCAAGCCCTCTGACTTCACTCCTAGACCCTCCATGCTCCAGGCAAAACTCTGCTTCCTGCCAGCACTGGGTTCTTCCTGCTGACCCCAGGGCTGACCAAGCCTGACCCGTAGCTCGGCCCTGTCCTAGGCAGGATGAGCCACAGAGATACACAGCCAGGGCGCAGAGCCTCAGGGGACCCCAGGCAGCTGCCCTCCATGCAGCAGGGCCTCGGAAAGGCCAGTGTTCACCTGTGGGATGTGCTGGGGCCTTTGGGGTGGGGAGCAGGGCCAGGTAGGGACCGGCGCAGGCTGCTGCTTGCCCTCCTGGGGCCCCGGGCTTGGGCCTGTTCCTTAGCCCAGGACCTGCCTGTCCGTGGTGGGCGCACCCCAGAAGTCCGAGAAGCACCAGTTTCATATGCCACGTGGTCAGTGAGGCCTCCCACAGCTCAGGCTCATGCTGTCCAAGCGCCTGTGTGAACTGACCCTGCCCAGCCGACTCCCTACTGCTGTCCCACCTGCCGCTGGCCCCTGGCTGCCTCTTGCCTCCGTTCCATAGGCAACAAGAGCGCACCTACCGCATGCACAGCCCCACCCTGGGTGGGGAGTGGGAGGGTGGACCTTCCAGAAGCAGATGGAAGCACTTACTGGGACCAAGTCACCCCCATGGCCAGGTCCAGGGTGCTCTGGACCTCTTCCAGGGCTGATGCTAGGGGGTCAGTGGTCATGGCAGAAGGTGCAGAGGCTCTGAGGGCCCGCCCTCCCCAGGCCTGGATCCCCACTGGAATGGAGGCCAAGGTCCCTTGCTGCATCGCAGCTTGCTCTTGGCCGCCCCATGCCTCTCCTCACGTAGGCCTGGTGTTGAACCTCACGTAAGAGCATAACTCCAGGGTTAGAGGCCTGGCAGGCACAGCGCCCAGTCCCCTTCTGCCTTCCCAGGGCCACATATCATTTCAGACTCCCTCCATCTCCAGGACAAGACTGGGAAGCTAGATCCTCTGAGGTGCCCCCCAAGGAGCTCACACAGAGGGTATTCCCTGCGCTTCCCTGCACCCGAGTCAGTCCCCACACCAGTCTGAGTGCTTCTGGGGCCTGGCCCTATGGAAACGGGCCAGGGAGAGGGGATGGCAGAGTCACGTGGAAATGGAGGCAGCGCTCACTCCAGAGTGAGTCCACTGCTGGACCGAATGTCCTGTCTGCTCAACCCCACAACAGGTGCCAGGTGCTAGCTGGCCAGGTGTGCATCTGAGGCAGGCCTTTCTCTCAGGAAGCCACCAGTCCACGCCTCTAAGCACAGGGGCACGTCAGCAGAGGAAGAAGTGTGTGTGAAGGACAGAAGATGCTGTTTTGAGCTGGTTCAGGGACGAGGGAGCAGACCTGGCTGGCCATCAGGGCAGATTTCAAGGAGGAGGAGGCCTTTGCATGTTCCCCAGGAGGCTGGGGCTAGCGGAGGTGGGAGAAGAGAGACCCCAGGACACAATCGAGGTGGGAAAGGGCTGTGTGGAAGGTTTGGTGTCCTGGGGAGGCACAGGGTTCAGGAAGAGGAATGACGGGGAATCAGGCCGGGGCACACCGCGGGGACGGCGTCAGGCAGGTGCCACGTCCACTCAGGCTCCTCACCCAGGACCCCGGCCTCCCTGAGTCCCCTTCACTACAACAGCCACGTCAGTGGCACGAGGCTCATCTGCTGGGAAACCTGAGGCCCCTTGCCCGCTTCATGCAGCATGCAAAGCCCGGGCACCTCCACTGACGTGGTAGTGGGCGGTGGCATTGCCGGTCACCAATGGGGGGCAAAGCCAATGGGAGAGACAAAAAAGGGATCTGATAAACAGTTTCCATACCCAGAATTTTCCACATTCAATTATTTTTAAATTAAATAATCTCTCCCTAGGAGAAAAAGGAAAGTTCCCACTCTGCTTAGCCCTTCCAGGCCTCACAAAGCCCACATTGTGGGACCCTGATGGAGAATGAGTCTCTTTGGAGCCCGCCCCTCAATGCCCCCTTTTATATTCATGCTCACGGGCAGCCCCTCAGACTGCTCCTGCGCAGTGGAGACCCTGGCCCACAGCCACATGGCCTCTGTGGGGCTCTTGTCAGCTCCTGGGAGCCCAGGGTGGGGACACTGAGCAGCTCTGGGTGGAGTGGAAGGGCCTCCAAGAAAAACTGAGCTTTAGAAGGCAGCGTGGAGGATCTGAGGGGTGGCCAGGAAAGGGGTCCTGCTGTGTCCATGTGACACACAGAATCAGCAGGGAGAGCACGGGGTTTATAATCAGCCCAAGGGGTTCAAGACTCAAGTCCTCTTCCTACCAGTTGGGGGTCCTTTGGTGAGGTGCTTAACCAGTTTGAACCTCATCATTACCGGCTGTGAAATGGGAAGGCTGTTGGCACCAGCCACTTCCCATGGCGAAGGCAAGGATGACAGAACAGGCCACACGAACGTGCCCCTGAGATCCTAAAGAGGCTCCTGGGGCCTCCAGTTCCAGAGACGGTAGAGTAGCTTGTGTTGAACTCAACTCCCTGCAGAATACAATTAAACACACTGGACAAAACACTAAAAGAAGAAGATTAGAAAGTGACTAAAAGCAGGTAGAAATGAAAGGGATCTGACCCTTTGAAGAAGAAACAGGCCAGGCAAAGTCCACAGTTATCTGGCATTTCCCTTGAGGCCACTGCCCAGCCCACTTGGCCCAGGGCAGCTAGAACTCCAGCAGAAAGCTGTAGCCTTATCAGATAGGGGTGTCAGAGGGTAGGGCTGGAGGCTGCCAGGGAATCCCGCAGAGAACGAGGCCACAGACAGGAGAGCCTCAGTGCGCGTCTACCTCCCCACTCCAAATCTTCGGCCTGCTCCTGCTTTGCCCATGCCTGGGGGAGACTACAAGAAACCCAATGAAAAGAAGCAGCTGGAAGGCTGAGGAAAGATTTCATCTGCTGCCAGCACAGCAGGGGAAGGGTGCAGGGGAAAGAGAATGTGAAATTAGTCTGATCAACTTAGAGGGGCTTGGTGAACATCTTTAGTTTTCCATTAAAAACCTAGAAGGGCCATGCCTTGAGAGCAATGCCTACATCCTGAGACGGAGAGCAAAAGAGAAATAGACATACCCTAAACAAGTATTAGTCAAGCTTCTGCAAGGTGGGCTCAATGCAGCTAATGCCTGAAATGTCTGCTAGAATAAAAGCCAACACTCTTAAGAGGAAGATCACAGAATCTGGAGTTTCTACAATATCCAGTACAATAAAGAAACTTACTGACTGTACAAAGAAACAGGAAAATGTAACCCATAGTCAAGGGAAAAATCAGTCAAGAGAAACCAATGCTGATATGACCGGATGTCAGAATTAGCAGACAAAAAGTTTAAAGCAGCGATCGTAAATACGTCCAAAGACTTAAAGGAAAAGATCAGAAAGAACAAACAGATAGAAAATGCCACCAGAGAAATGGAAAATGCAGTAACGAACCATTGGAAATTCTTGAACTGCAAAGTACAGTACATGAAATGAACAAGACCCTGGATGGGTTTTAATAGCAAGTTGGAAATGGCGGAAGAAAGAGTACATGAACTTGAAGACAGAGCCATAAAAATCATCCCATCTAAATAGAAAAAATATTGAAACAAAAGGACCACAGCCACAACTGTGGGATAATACTTGGTATATGTGTAAGTGGAGTCCCAGAAGGAGAGAGGAGGTAGGAAATGCAGCAGAAAAAAAAGAAAGGGGGGAAAAAAAGTCCATAAAATAACTAAACACAATAGAATTAAAAAATATCCACTAACAAAAAAACTTGGTTAAGGAGATAAAAAGGCAAGCCATGCACAGAGGGAGAAAATACTTCCAACACATATAAATGACTAAGCACTTGTTTCCAGAATATGTAAAGATATGTAAAGATCCCCTACAAATCCATCAATAATAAGATGATCCAATAAAAAAGTGGACAAAAGACTTGAACAAACATTTCACAAAAGTAGTCACCCCCAAGTGCATGACATGAAAATGTATTCAACATCACTAGTCATCAGGGACATGCACAGCGAAACCTCAGTGAAATGCTATTTCACACCCACTAAAGTGGTTAAGATGGAAAAGACTGACAACACTGAATTTCAGTGAGGAATGGAGACACTGGAATGCTCAACCACTGCTGGTGGAAATGACAAATAGGTCACCACTTTGGAAGACGATTTGATGCTGTCCTATACATTTACATGCAACTCAGGACCCAAGAATCTTACTCCTAGGTAACTTACACAAGAGAAATGAAAACTTAGGTCCACAGAAAGGCTTGTATGTGAATGTTCATAGCACCCATATTCATCATAGCCCAAACCTGGAACAACCCAAAATGCTCATTCATAGGGCAATGGATAAACTGGTGATGGATTCACACCATGCGACATGCTCTGCGATCACAGAGAATAAACTGCTGACATGCAACAGCCGGGGTGTATCTCAAACACCGTGATGCTGAGCAGGAGAAACTACAGGTGTCAGGACCGTATGAGTCTTTTTGTATTAACTTCAAAGACAGGTAAACCCACCTAAAGTGACAGAAATGAGGGGGGTGCCTGTCTGTCCGCCCTGGGGTGCACTGACTGGAAGCACCCTCTGTCTTGGTTCCGGGGTGTTATATTTATCAAGTCGCTCCTGATTTCTGTAGTTTGTTTATCCTGTCTATCACATGTGGTGCATGCATACTCCAAGGCCAGGCCGCCTGGGTTCGAGGCTCAGCTCCATGACTGGCTGCATGGGAGGCTGTGTGAGTCACCTGTCCTCTCAGCGCCTCAGGTCTCTGATTCATAAGATGGGGGCAGAGTCAACCGTGTGACTGTGGCGACAGCCTTGTAGCCCTTGCTGTTTCTCATACGAAGTGGACTGGAGCCCCGCTCAGCATTTACAGAACTGTCAGCATATTCACAAGCTGCAGACCCCTCTCAGCAGAACTCCCTCCCTGTAGGTGGAGGCAGATGTGAGCAGGCGGCCCGACAGCCTCCCCAGATACAGGGTTGTTCTCTGCTCTCTCTCAGAGAAGAGCTTGACGTTTCTCAGGAATGGGGAGGTGGTTCTCTTTGGAAGCATCACGCACTGGCCCAAGGACCTGGTGTGGACTGTGGGTTTCCAGGTTACTTCTGGGGCTCATGAGCAGGGACGCCATGGTGCACGGGCTGCCCTCAGAGGCTGGCAGGCCGGCTGAGCAAAGCAGGCCTGAAAAACCACTTCCAGCTTTGGCCTGAAGCAGCCTCCCTCTAGTTTTGAATTATGGTATTTCTGATCTTTGAATCAAGAAAGTGTGTGTGTGTCCTGACATCCTGGTCTTGTTTCGTCTGCTCCTCGAGGAGGGCCGCGCTGGCCGGGCTGGCCTGACAATAGCCCTGGAGGCCGCTGGGCACCCCAGCCACGGCAAGCGGCTCAGCTGTTGGTTTGCACCATCCGCCTCCTCATGGACCAGAAGCTCCTGAGAGGGTGGCTGTGTCCATATGTTCCACACCTGGTCTTCAGCCCCTGGCACCCGGCTTGGCCCCCACTGTGCATAAGGAGGTGGGTGGACACCTGGCTGGAGGTAAGCTGGTCACCCCTGGAAGCTCTGTCACATGTGGGCCGGCACCTCCTCGAGCCGTGTGGGTGCTCAGCCTGTTACAGGGGAGGGGCGGGCTCGGGCAGAGCCGACTCCTCGGCCAACCAGGGCGTGCGAGTGATGCCCCACGTCCCGGCCTGGGGCCTTCGGACCACTGCCTGGTGCAAGGGTGCCCTGGGCTGCGTCTGGCCAGGCATCTGCTGCACCTCCTCCGGGGCGGCCCCCAGCGGCTCTGGCCCCCGGCAGACCACCCCCAGTACTCAGCTGCGCTCCTGCTTCCTGCCCACGGGCACGGACGCCTTCCTTGGCCATTCCGGGGCTTCTGCTCCCACCGCTCTCGCTGGCTGCTAATTTCATAAAGAGGCCATTGTTTATCTGGATGGTCTTTACAGAAGCATGTCCCCGGAGAGTGGAAACATTTAGTTAATAATTTAACACTGTGCTGTCTGCTGAATTTTCAGGCCCCCAAATAAGATCGATGGAGCTAACAATTGGCTTATTGAGTTTCCCGGCTCCGTTTCCTGAAGACGCAGATGTAGAAGGGATGGCCGCGGAGTGGGGGAAGGGGCACCGAGCAGGGGAAAAATGTAGATGGTATTGATGCAAGTTGTCAAAAATAATTGTTTTATTTTCCCTGGGAATGTTCCAGATATCCTGGGATGCACTGATCCATGACACTGGCTCTCCAGAAGCAGGAGTTTGGCATTTATTGGCATATTGCTATGCCCTCCTGAGACGGTCATCAGGTAAAGGCGTCTGCCTCATCACATCACCAGCCACCCCCAAGTTGTTCTGGGAGGGAGGCGAAGGGAAGGAGGGGCCATGGCCCACCCTTGCCCTCTGCTGGCCTTCCGGAGGCAGGAGGGAGCTTGGGGAACTTGCCCTGGAAATCTGGGGGTGTCCAAGTCTGTGTGTGGGTTTTGGGGTGCTCTGGGACAGTGGGAGCCAGGGAAACCTCGAGGGAGCTCCCACAGGAGAAAGTGGGGCTCAGGTGGCCAGGGAGAATGTGGCGGGCTCTGCTGAGGACTTGAGGGAGCCGTGGCCCGGAACCCCCATGGCGCTGCGCCAGCAGGAAAGGGGCAGGGAGCTCCATCTGCAAGGACACCGGACGGCAGGTTCCAGAGCGTGGGGGGCAGATACGCCCCAAGCAGCTAGACCATCCGTCCTGGGCGGTCACCTGGCCGAAATCCCATGCAGTCCCAGAGAGGGAGGATGCGGGGCACGAACCTTCTCTATCCCAGCCCCTGCCTGTCAGACATCATTTCTAGCCTCATCTGTGGCCCAGGAGAACCACGCCTTCCCACAACGGGACCTGTCTGGACGGCCCCTCCCCTTGAGTGACGGCTCCCGCTTGATTCTGGCAGTTGTGGGGGTGGGCAAGCCGGCGAGGGGGCCAGCTCCGTCTTGCGGATTTCGGTGCCTGGACCCCCTCTGCAGGGGCCTTCGGTGAGGTCGCCCTCACTGTTGCTCAGGAGGCGTTGGGGTCGAAACCGAGGTGGTGGTCTCTCCGCAGCCCCCTTCCATGCCTGCCTAGGCTCCCACCTGTGTCCCTGTGCCAGGGATGAAGCCTCACTGCCCTTCACATCGCAGCCCAAGCAGCACCTCCTCCAGGGAGCCCTTGAAGATTTGCCGGTGGCTTTCTGAGAGCTTTCCAGGGCCTTGCTGAGCGCCCAGCACTGTTACTCCTCGTCCACCCCTCCAGCACTCACGATTCCACAGCACTGATGCTCCGAGGCCTACCCGTGCCACTCAGGGCAGAGGCCAGGGGCCCGGGATGGGCAGGACCTCACTGTCCACGGAGGGATGCGGTTCAGCTACCAGTGGTTGGAGGGGAGTGTGGCCGGGAAACTGCTCAGGGGCTGAAGCCCAGAGGCTGCCTCAGTGCCCTGGAAGGCGGGGCCTGGGAGGACAGAGCTGGCAAGAGCTTCAAACAGCTGCTGCGAACTGCCTGGAAGCGGGAGACCTCCCCAGAGAGACCAGGGCTCCAAGCTGGGGTCACCCTGAGAACTGGGTCCTTCCGGCTCTCGGGGGCTTGGCGAGCCTGGCGCAGCCCCCAGAGGTGGAAAGGGCTTGGGGCTGCTGTCGGACAGCGCTCTCTGCCACCGGCTGCCCCAGGCTCTGCCGCCCTCACCACCTCCACACTCGCCCAGCTCCCAGCCTGGCACCAGGAAAACAGGTGTGTGCCATGGCGTGTCCTGCCCAGAGAGGGCCCTGCCCCGCCCACATTCAGAGAGCTCTCTGGGAGCTCCGGGAAGGCTTACGGCCAGGATCCCCCAGGTTCCGGGTTCTTCCCCAGTCAGCCGAGTGCTTGGCTCGGCATCGGACCTGGGTTTTCAGCCCTGGAGCCGAGCCTGGGGAGACACTCATCACCCACCCACCCAGGCAGACAGACAGGTGGGGCAGAGCCCACCCCCAAATTTCAAAGGAGTCTCTGAAACCAGAAAGTTGGGTTAAGGGCGGCCAGGGCCTCCTGCCGTCTTATTCCTTGGTTCCTTGCTCAGACAACGGGAGTTAGGGACCATCCTGGTCTGATGGTGCATCTGCGATGAGCCCAAAAGCCAGGCAGCCGGGGGCCTGTCCACCCGTGCCGGGGGGCGGGGCGCCCAGCACCCGATGGCCTGTTGCCTCCAAAGATCACAGAGGTTCTGGTGGCACATGGGAGCCCCTGCGTTGTGTCGGGGGCAAGGTCTCTCCTCCCTTCTTGTGAGGTCTCCCTCTCCCCAGCTGGAGGCTCCCTTGGAAGTGCCAGGGGAGGCTGCTCACAGCACCCAAAGGGAATTGGGTTTGTTTCTCTAGAAGGACAAGAACTGAAAGAATGTCCACTGATGCTGGACCCTCACAAAGCTGGAGGTCTGTGTGTCTACGTGTGTGTGTGTGCACACGGGCCTGTGAGTGCACGTATGGTAAGCCTGTGCCTTCTTTCTTTGCAGTGCGAAAACTCAGGGTGTCAGGCTCTTGACCACTAGGTGAGGAAGGTGGAAATGCAAACCAGAAAGAGACTCTACCTCCTGTGCCACCTGGCATCCCCAGCAGAAAGCAAACAGAATCACACAAAGGGGAAATCTGCCAGCCAAGAGCTGTGACAGCTTGTTGTATGCGCCATGCCCACCTCCCTGGCCCAGGAGCAGGGCCTGGCTGAGCACCCTCTCGTCCCACACTGGCATGCAGCCCCACTCTGGAGGCCCCAAAGGTGGGCCTCAAGCATGGAGGTCCCTGTGTGCAGAAATGGTAACCCTACAGGCGATGTCCTGGGAGCCCAGCTCAGTCCTGAGGGCTTCTACACTCCCCAAACTGCAACTTCAGAAATCAGGGTCCTCTTAAGAACCCAAATGAGGACTGTTCTCCCCCAAAAGAAGGGAGGCTGCCAGCTCAGAGAAGCAGCAACTGGATGCATTCCAGGCAGTAGGCGTTTGGGTGCCCGAAGTACTGGCCGAAGCACACACCCTCTCAGATGGTCTCTTCCTCTGCTTTCTTCCAGATTAGACTCCAAGGTGGGGTGTGCACACATGCAACACACACACACATGCTTTCACAGATGCACACACATGCAGTGGTTCAGCCTAGCAGCCAGACCCACTCTCCCCACCTCCCTCCATAACCTGCAAGAGCACAGCTGCCGAGACTGGGCTGGTGCACAACTGGTGGAGCGACGCCGGAGAGTCCATTGATAGAGATGTCCCAGCTGCCTGACGGGACCTGGAATTCCATGAGGGGGATGCACAGGGATCCATGCTCTGCTGACCCAGGGCAGGGAGTGCCAGCCCTCAGGGGGGACCAGCCCAAGCCTCCCCAAGCTCCCCTGGGAGCCCCGTGACCTTCGCTGGGTTTCAGCGGTGCTCGGGGAGTGGGCGGCCTGACTGCACTGGCTTTCCTCATGTGTGCCCGGCCAGCACTTTCTACTAGCGCTCAGGACTGAGCACCGAACCAGGGTGGATTTTGAAAGAAGTAGATGTTTTCCTTTGGAAAATGTATTTGCAGATTTAAGCCTGAGGGCATGTTTTTTTAAACCTCAGCCAGAGGTTAGATTTCAGAAGTCCTCTTACTGCTCTGCTTCTCTGAAGTCCTGTTTATTTGTTTGGGTTGGCCAGTCACAAGTCAAAACACACATACTCGGCTCCAAGAAGCGCACTTTGGGACACGTGCATGTGGTGGCGACTGGGCGGAGTGAGCTCTCTGTGGGTGCCTTGTGGGAGGGGCTCTCTGCCCTCCCCACTGTCAGGAGCATCCTTTCATTCACTTTCCAAAGTGGAAGGTCTGAGTGAGGGCAGCCTGCAAGTGTTTTTCCCTGTGTGAGGACCTGGCACCATGCACGTGTCCACCCACCATCCACCTTTCCAGCAAAATGCCCGGCCCTCCCAACACGGCCTCCGTGAAGGCCTCTGCACCAGGGATGGCGTGCACTGAGCCTCCTCCCGGGCCGGGCGGGAGCCTTGGAGAGGGTCAGTGGTGCTCTCTGGGCCTCCTCCCCAGCCGCCGGTGGTGGGCCAGTCTCTGGCTTGACATCTGCAGTACTGGAGCAGGCGCTGTCTTACAGTGGGGCAGTCAGCAGAGCTGCAGGCCATGGACAATCTCAGGAGCCAGGTTTCCCGTCAGTAAAATGGCTTTGGTTTTTGGTGCTACATGAGCTGAGCATGAGACACAGTCAGCTCCCTCCATGGAATGGCTCAGGATGGCTGTCAGTGGGTGGAGTGCAGAGCTGGCTGGGAAGACGCCGGTGAAGCTGGACATGGCAAAGTGGCCATGGCAGCCTCAGGGAGCTGAGCCCCGGCAGCTCTGGGTGGGCACCACCTCCGCCGGCTGGAGCGCGCTGGCCTCAGCACGGCAGGCACTGTGGCTTGTTCTGCGTCCTGCTTCCTTTCCCCATGACAGCAGTTGACAGGTGGCCTGGCAAGCGGGAAGGGTGAGGTGGGATGGACTATTTGGCGGCAACGTGGGAACCTCTGAGCCGGGCACCAGAGCAGCAGGCCCTGGCCCTGGCCACTCGGCTTTGGGAATGACGTGAGTGACATCTGGGCACCTTCCGAAAACAGGAAGGCGGGGGGGCCGCCCTACTCCCTGCCCCAGCAGCTCAGTCTCCATGGCCTTGTTGTTGGGAACCCCACACCTTGGGCTGGGAGCTGGGCTGTGACTCTTCTCCTGGGAAGCTCGTGGACCAACCACGCTGTCTGCATTTGCTCTGCTTTCACTCTTTTCCGAAGTTTGTGTTGTGTGGGGTGTGGGGCCACGTAGATGTCCATCCTCAGGTGCAGGGGGGCTTGTGAGCCTGTCTTCATTTGACAGATGCTCAGGGTATCTCGGACTGGCCCTGATCACAAAGCTTACAAATAAAATGTGTGCCAAGCCAGTTGGACTCTGCATCTGTGACCTGGACCACGATGGCTTCTGGCAGAGAGAGGATTCCAGAAGCCTTTGGAAGGAGGCACTTTAATCCTGGGAGGAGAGGCCCCATCTGTGCATTCCAGGGAAAGGTCTCTCCTCCCTAATCCTGTTGATCTGGGCCGAGGCCCCCATTCCCACAATCCTGAAGCACGCCAGAGAAGTTAGCAAATGCCGCAGAGTCTGGGTTTTGGAATCCACGGGTTTGGATGCAGCCCCAGGACCCCTCGGTCGTCTTTGAGGCTGCTGCCCGTGGCCCTGTGACCCCTCTGCTGCATCTGGGGAGCACACGGGCCCTGGGCTTCCTGAGCCCAGCCCTGCGTGGCTCCGGCAGCCCCCGTCCTGAAGGACCCCAGTGCCCCCCAAGGACAGGGCCCACTTCCTCAGGGCATGTTAGCTCCCCTCCCACCACCTCTGCTGCCAAAGGGGTCATCCTCTGTCCCCCAAATTTCACGTCATGCCAAAAACAGAAACAGGTGCTCAGACAGAAGCGTGGACGTGAATGTTCACAGTGGCACTGTTCACGTTCACGAAAGGCAAGAACCACCCAAATGGCCATCAACAGGCGAGCAGGTAAAGTGCCCATCCATACGACAGACTGCTACTCAGCCACAGAAAGGGGCACGTTGCTGACATGCTCCAGCGAGGATGACCTCTGTGGCTCTGGGCCGACCCAAAGGCTGACACGAAAGCCACGGAGCACAGGCTTCCCGTGCAGAAGGGCCTAGAGCAGGGAGACCCAGAGACAGAGGGCGGATGGCGGGCGTGGGGGCCGGGGCAGGGCAGGGGTGTCATGTGACTCCTGGGGACAGGGTTTCTGTCTGTGTGATGACAATGTTCTGGAACCAGATATAGTGATGGTTGCATGATGGGGGCCATGTGCTAAATGCCCCCAAACTGTATACTTTAAAAAGGCCAGAATGGTACATTTATGTTATGTATTTGAACACAATGAAAAACAAATCACTGATACTTTAGGCTGGTTTAGAAAGGACAAGAAACAAAAAACAGAAACACCAAACTGAGCCTCAGTGTCAGGCCCTGGTTCGTTTTGCCGAGTCTCCTGCCTGCTGTGGGCCTTTCACGTGGCTGGGCCTGCGAGCCTCCTTAGTGAAGCCGCTGTCCTCCCAGGCTGGGTCGGCCGTGAGCATCCAGGCCGCCCTCCCTGGCCGAAGCCCCCGAGAGGAGGGCCGGGCTCGGTGCTCCACCAGGGCGTGAGGGCAGCAGCCTTCGCCCTTCTGCGGGGCTCCCCTGCCGCCCCCGCCATGCAGGCTTGTGACCCAGAACCCCTGCCTGTAACAACAGGACTGCCTAATTGAAATGTATGAGAAACAATTACGAGTAATTGGAATCAATTAATAGATGATTTTCTTGGGAACTCGTACACAATGTGAGGCAGAATCTAATTACAATTTCCAAGTGCACACACCTCCCCAATCAGGGACCAGAACACCCCGACAGAGCAGCCATCAGAGCTTGGAGAGGGGCTGAACTGATGGTGGCCTGGCCAGGGCTGGACGGAGGGCAGGTGGGCCTGGCTGGGACAGGGCCCTGGGGGCCCCCAACCTGCCCCGGCCCAGGGGTGCCCCACCAGCCCTGTATTTTGCCACTGCCCCAGCATGGGGGCCACACTTCTCTCATCCTTTGAGACTTAGGGACATCTGTGTCAAGCAGAAAAAGACCCCCAGCCCAGAGTCCCAGAGGCCCTCCCGGGCCGTGCACAGGGGGGGCCGGGGGGAGCCGGGTGACAGCTCGCTGCTATTCCCCCCAAGATGGGGAGACTGCTAATGAGGGCCAATTAGCTCGGAACAGAGCTGCTCAGAGCGCAGGATAGGGGACCCAGGGGTGACGGCTCCGCAGCCTCTTGCCAACGCCTCAGCTCAGGGTGCTGGGCAACAGAGAGAAAGGCTGCCTCTGCCCGTTCCCACAGGAGGGGCCGTCGGGCACCAGGATGCCCGCTCTGCCGCTAATTAGGAGCCTTGGACAAACGCGTTTTTCCTCCAGGATTGGCTTGCTTCTTAAAGAACAGGCCCGGAGGAGCCCTCCCCGCCCAACCTCCCTGGTGCCTGCGCAGCCCGGAACAGGGCATGGGGGAACCGCCGGGTGGCTCATTCATTCATTCATTCATTCATTTGTTCATTCAACAAAGCTGTTTTGAGCACCCTCTGTGGGTGGGGTCTCCAATTTGGGGGATTCGAGACAGGCCATGTTCTCTGAGCGAGTGGCCTTGAGAATTAATCAGGAGACCCTGGGATAAAGGGGGCTGTCAGCACAGCTGTCAGCCTGCTCTGTGCAGGGGGTGGGGAGGAGCGGCCTGTTCCCCAGACGCCGGGCGGGTGGCTCCAAGGAATGTGCCCCAGCAGGCTGGCGAGGGGAAGCTGCCCGGTGGTCCTCTGCGATCCACGAGGACCAGGGCCCTCCCAGGTGAGGGGGGAGGCCAGGGCAGGGAGAAGGCCCCTCCCTGGGGAAGGTCCCCACGCTGGCCCCTCTGCAGGCTGGCAGGAGGGGTCCTGGGACTAGAGCCTGGTGTGGGCGGTGGGGCCTGCCAGGGTGGGCCCAGCTCCTTCCTTATCAAATGGAATTGGGCTGCAGTTTCACCACTCCCACCAAGCCCTCCTCTCTGCCATCAGGCCCACTTCCTGTGGGCTGAAAGCCAAGCTCCAGGCACAAAGGGCCAGCTCTTATCTCCTCGCCCCCTGACCCCAGGCGGACACACGAGGCGGGCTCTAATTTCCGCAGCAGAGCAGCAGGTGAGAAAGTCTGAGGCTGAGGAGCTTTGGGGCAGGGAGAGGAGAGGGGCGCCCTCTTCAGCTCCTACAGCAAAGGGGGGCTTGTCCGTTCTGGCCAGAGATCTTGCCAGGTCTGACGCTTCCTCACAAGCTTCTCTGAACGCCAGCCCTGCCCCTGCAGGCTGTTGGCTCTGCTTGGACTCATGGGCCCCGCACAGCCCTGGATGCTTTCTCTCTGCTACAAAAGGCTAGGAGAAATGGGGTGGGGGCAGGGGACAGGGGCGTGTCGGGGCCCAAGGGTCAGGACAGTTACCACTGTGAGGGTGGACAGAGATGGAAAGCAAGCTCCACGCTTTTCACAGCTAAAGGAGATTAGGGCTGCTGGGGGCAGTGTGGGGAGAGAGGCAGGCAGAGAGGAGAAAGGACCAGGTGTGGTGAGATCCAGGTGTCTGCAAGGTGGGAGAGGTGCTCTCCGCTCAAGGTCACCATCGTGGTGAGCAAGGGCATGGAAGGCTGCAGACCTCTAGCCCTGTGGCTTACAGCTCTGGCCAGGCAAGGGTTAAATGCTGCAGAGCGTGTTGACAAGTGCAAGGTGAACTGGGTGGCCAGGCGTCTCAGAGGCATCCTTAACCCCTCTTGGCTGAGAACTCTAGCTGTTGTTCTCCGGACAGACTTTCCCGTCATCACTTGTCACAGGAATCAGAGATGCTGGCAGCCAGACGGGCTTGCGTTCTTAAAGGGACAGTGAGTTCAAACCTTCGGCTCCTGGGAGCTTTTGTACCTCCCTCTAGCTCAGCACCTGAGTGCATTTCTTTGCAGCTGGAGGAATGTAACTCAGCCCCGTGCAAACCCTTATGAGCACCAAGCCCAGAGTTGGGCAGGAGGACTGAGTCAGAGCAGTAAAGGCTGAATTGACCCAGGGTAGCTTGGGACCGTCCTCAAGGATGTGCCGCTAGGGAACCTGCCCAGATTGGGTGCCCCTGTCCCAAGGATGCTTGTTTCCCTGCAGCCAGAATCACTCCCAACCACTGGGCTTGGCAGCTAGATGGGGCAGGGGCTCGTGTGCCCACACTAACCTGGGGAAGCCATGCTCTTCCTGGGCTGGGCTGGGCCGAGTGGCCGGCCTGGCCTGGAGCCTTGCCAGCCTCAGGCAGGGTGTGTGGTGCCAGCAGATAGAGCTCCACATAGACCACCTCCTGGTGAGACAAGGGCTCCTTCCTCTTATATCAGCTCAGGAAGGTTCTAGACTGTGTGCCTAGCGCCTGGGCCACACTGACTTCCCGAGCATCCATGGAGAACACCTTTGCGCTCCTTGCCAGGCCCTGTGCACAGGTGCAGCCTCGACTAGCTAGCCGAGGTCCCAGCCCTACTCAGCTCACTGTCCAGGGCTTCCATTAACCCGGTTCTTGCAAAACTGGACACACAAATCCAGACAGCAGGACACAGAGTTGGGGCAGGGGGCTGGAGAGGAGTCCTAAGTGAGGGGCAAGTCCCCCACCCTCAGACTCACAGCATACCTGCCCCCACCCTGGAGCCCTGAGCCCAGGATGGCCCTCACCGCCATTACCTACTTGCCCACCAGCCACTCCTGCCCCCACAGTATAGCTGAAGTCCAGCCCCAAAGCTGGCCCTATCCTGCCAGGAGCCGCTAGTACTGCTGCGGGCACATGGCCACCCAGGCTGCCGTAGGGTCCAGATGGGACCCCAGGAGAGGCTGAACTAGGGAGCAGTGTTCTAAGCCAGGCA